>JAINUW010000156.1:0-74433 GCA_020205615.1 Panax quinquefolius
TCTACTCAACGCGTCGGCTACCGTTTCGCTTTTCGAGGATGGTATTGAATAGTGTGGTCGTAGTCTTTCAATAGCTCGAGCCAACGTCGCTACCGCATGTTGAGTTCTTTTTGAGTGAAGAAATATTTAAGGCTTTTATGGTGCGAATATATCTCCACTTTCTCCCCATATAGATAGTGCCTCCATATCTTTAAGCGTAAAGCAACGGCTGGCACGCTAACTCTAGATCATGAGTAGGATAATTCCTCTCATACTCTTTAAGTTGTCGTGAGGCATAGGCTACGACTTTCCCACGTTGCATGAGAACACATCCTAACCCTTTGCACGAAGCATCGTCAGATAACAAATCCATCCGAACCGGATGGTATTGTTAGAACAGTGCGAAATAAGTCTCCTCTTAAGCTCTTGGAAACTCTTCTCGCATTCTTCGCTCCAAACGAATTTTGTATCCTTCCGAAAGTTAAATTGGGTTAATGGAGTAGCGATTCGAGAAAACCCTTCCACGAATCTCCGATAATAACCGATTAAGCCCAAAAAAACTACGTACTTCAGGCCACCGACTTTGGTTGCTCCCAACTTTGTATTGCTTCAATCTTGGCCGGATCAACAGATACTCCATGTTTTCGACACCACGTGCCCAAGGAATGCTACTTCCTCAAGCCGTAACTCACATTTCTTCAATTTGGCATATAGTTTGTTTTCACGAAGCCTTTTGAGTACCGACTTCAAATGGTGCTCATGATCTTCACGACTTTTGGAATATATGAGGATGTCATCAATAAAAACAAACAACGAACCGATCCAAATATTCCTTGAATACTCGGTTCATCATATCCATGAAAGCCGCAGGAGCATTAGTCAATCCAAAATGACATGACTAAGAATTCATAATGCCCGCATTCGAGTTCTAAAGGCGTCTTTGGAATATCCTCGATTCTAATCTTGGTGATGATATCCGTAAGCTAAGATCGATTTTGAAAAAGAATTGTGCCCCTTGCAAATTGGTCAAACAAGTCATCAATACGAGGTAGAGGATACCTATTCTTGATGGTGACATGGTTCAATTCCGATAGTCAATACAAAGTCGCATACTCCCGTCTTTCTTCTTTCTGAATAAAAGCAGAGCACCCCAAGGAGATGTACTGGGGCCGAATGAAACCGATGTCCAACAATTCTCGTAGTTGGACCTTTAACTCCTCGAAGTTCAATAGGAGACATTCGATATGGGGTTTTAGAAATGGGCTTTGTACCAGTTCAAGATCAATAAAGAATTCAACTTCACGTTCGGGGTGAGCCGGGAAGTTCTTCAGAAATACGTCAGAAAGTCAATAACAACAGGAATATTATTCAAATTTGACGTGTCTTTATTCAAATCCATAACATGGGCTAAGAAAGCTTGACATCCGCTTTTTCAATAAGCGAATAGCTTTATGATTAGATATGAGCGGTGATTGATTTTAATGGTTTAGTTGCTTGAATTCGCACAACAGGTTGGTTAGGAATATGAAAACTAACAACCTTATTTAAAATAATCAATTTTGGCATGATGAGTAGTTAACCAATCAATCCCTAAAATTACATCAAAAACAAGTATCTTTAAAGAGATAAGGTCAACAGGTAAGGTGATGGTGCCAACTTGAATCAAACAAGATTTATAAACAGTGGATGTGATGAAAGTTTTTCTCTAACGGAGTTTCCACAGATAGGTCAAAGTCTAATTTCTCCGAGTCAAGTTTAAACGTTGAGCACAAGCAGGGGAGAGATAAATGAATGGGTAGCACCGGTATCAAGTAAGGTATAAACTTCGCAAGAATTTATAAATAGCTTACCCGTGATCACCTCGTTTGGTTCCTCGCATTTTGACCAACCACAACAAATGCTCTTCCGGAATCGTTGACTTTGACTTTTCCGGGGACGGTCTTTTGAGTCACCATCCCCCATTGAACTAGGTTTCGCTACCGTACAATCTCGAAAGTGATATGTCCTTCCTTTCCACAATTATAGCATACCTTGAACTGTTGTGGGCGGTTTGGTGATATGTCCCTCTTTCCGCATTTATAGCATATAATGGGTGGGTGGTCGTTCTCCTCCCTTAGAACCCGATTCTTCTTGACCTTCATCGTCTTCACATGGTCGTTGTTAAATCTTCTCTTTTAAAATCTCCTCCGACTCGCTTCTTCTATTTTCATGGCCATGATTACCACCAGAGTGGTTACCATTTTTGTCCGTCTGCTTTCTTTCTCCATTTGGTTATCATTATTCATTGATCGCTATCTACGGTACGATCCACGGTTATGGTCCCTCGGTTGACCGTACTCGTTATCTCGCTCTAATAATTGAGCCATGTTTACAACATCTGAATAGAGAGAAAGTTTATGAGAAATGAGATACTGACGTATGCCGGGTTTCAAACCTCTAAGAAACATCCGCGTCATACGTTCCTCATTCTCCACCAAATGAGGTGCAAACTGGATAACTCGTAAACTTTGCCTCGTCATTGAGACACCGTCATGTTGTTTTGCTCTAATCTAATGAACTCCACTTCCTTCATATGACGAACACTTTCAGGAAAGTATTTGTCATTAAATAGTTTCTGAAATGTTTCTCAAGACATCTTGAGTCTTGGGCAATTTGGATGGGTACGCTTCACGAGACTCCCACCAAGAGTCCGCCTCGCCACAAAACATAAAGGTGGCGAATGGAACCTTCTGTTCCTCCGTGCATCCCAAGACATCGAATATCTTGGTAATTTGCTTGACCCATGTTTCCGCCATGATCGGATCTGGCTTTCCCTTAAATTCTGGTGGTCCCAACTCTTTGAACTGCTTGGCTGTGACAACCCGTGAATTGCTATCATTTCCTCCTGTATTTTGAACACGAGTCTCCCTCGTCTGATTTTGCATGAACTGCAAAAAGCTTCTAAACATCCCCTCGTTCATCATCTGCTCAGTGGTGTTGTTCACAGGAGGAACATTGCCAGCCTGTTGCACGTTCTCCTCGTTGGTGAGTACAGGCGTCTCCACGGTCTCATTTCCATTGTTAATATTCTCAGTCGACATTCTCAAATACTGTCATAAAACAAGGGTTAATTAAGGAAATCAATATATCACATAATATCCTTATATACTGACCAACTAAAAAAATAAGCTTAGGTAGGACACACTAGCGAAGGATTTACTCGTCTCTCCCCTCCTAGTTCTATTCCCCGATCTCCGCCAGAGATCATATCCCTAAGCTCTGATACCAACTGTGACGCCCCCAAAATAGGTATACATCACCCATTCTGAGTTGTCAATACATGTAAACAACTAAACAACTACAACTTTATTATTACAACAAGAAATCGTGAGTTTGAATACAAATATTATCTTCTAGACAATATCTATACTCAAATAAATCCTCATCACATTTATTGATACATTATTTTACAAAAATAGTGAGGACTACTAAACAATTCTTTCTAAAACCTTCATTCCATACCCCAGACTGTACTCGCTTATATTCTCGCCTCACCCGAGAAGAAAAATGGAACAAAAAGGAAAAGGGTGAGCTCAACTAGCCCAAGAAAGAATATTATGACTAAGATAATATACAACAAATTATCGTTAGTCTTCAACAGGAAAAATCTAATAGAATACAATAGACAACAAATTTTAAATCAATATTCGCAATGAAATAATAATTCATTAGAAGAGTTAAGTAGAGAATGCAAACTACTATCTATCTTATGTATGAATTTAAAAGTTCATCGCTCATCTTTTATCCCCGTAACATCAATCAATATACATACGGAATCAAATATTCATCTTTGCACCTTTTGTGCCAAAGATATTCATCGATTGGTCATGTTCATCTAAACACTATTCATCTTTTGCACTACGGCTAAAGATATTCTTGAGAAATCATTCATCTTTTTGCACTGAGCCAAAGATATTCAATAATATCATCATTTAAGACCGAGGATGATGAAAATATTTTAAAGAAACGAATCCAATTGAAACAAAATGACAAGGATTAAGGATTAAGGATTAAGGATTCGTACTTTGTTTTATCCACGTTCAAAAATACCTCAAAAATAATCACAGTGGTGTAAAATTCAAGAATGATCAAAACATGGATACAATCAAAGCTAGTATCCAGAATAGATATTTTGGACAAAAAGAAGAAATTTCATTTTTTGGTGAATAGTGCCGTATACGTGAATAGTTTTACAGACACCAAAAGATAGAAATTTCCCAAAAAACATCTTTTTTCATGAATAGTACTCGTGAATAGTAATCGTGAATAGTAACTCATGAATAGTAACTCGTGAATAGTAACTCATGAATAGTAACCCCGACATGGAAAAGTTCCAAATTTGATAAAAAGTTTCAACCAATATTTCAGCATAATGATATTGAAGAAATAATATCATTTGAGAAGAAAATAACATCCCTTACCTCGAAAGATTAGTATTTAAATTTGAAATACTGATATATAGTCTATGAAGGAACTTGCACCGCCTAACAATACTCAAAGTATACTCACAAGAATACTCACAATATATATCGAGAGAAATAGAGAGAAAACTTCAGTTTTGGTGTGATTTTCAATTCTAACCTAAGCACCCTATTTATAGGAAAATGCTTAGAACACCAAAGTAGAAAATTTAATATAATATTAATATATTTTTCACATTTTCTTTAGCCCAATTTTAGACAACTAATCTCAGCCCATTTGAATCACATGTGAGGCCAACTTAGTTGCAAAAAATGTTTTTCTCAAAATAATTAACTAAAACTCCCAAAAATAAATTTTTGGAACTTGAACTTCAATAATTCATAATAAATAGCCCTTTATCAGAAAGTTCAAATCTCGCATGTGTTTTTATAGGAAATTCAATTCTCTACAACTTTGCGGAAGAAAGTTTTTCCAAATTCCAAACAGAAATTGACCAAGAAATCCACAAACAAGCGATTTTACAAGCTATAATCAAATTTCGGTCAATAAATGGGGTCCCCGACATGTTTAACATGTTTTAAATATTTATTGCAACAAAAAATACTCTTCCTCCTCGTATACTCATATATCCCACATTCGTTGTAAAATATCACCATTATTATATTATTATAAGATAATAATATATTTAAATAAATTATTTTATCAGAAAAAGATAAAATTTCAATTTTCAACAATTGTCACATTAAAAATTTTCTCCATCTATATCCACATAAAATCAATATTTTCCTTATCATATGAATCAATAATTAATTATTCACAAATAATATTACAAAATCACAATATCGACAACTGCAGCAGCTTTCCCAGAAAGAGGGGCTTTCAATAAGAATTTCTCTCTCATTGGCGCCGCAATTAGGTGACCAAACCTCTCCTTAAATATGTAACTTTCTAGACATTTGCCAATAATGTTATCTAATAATATTATTCAAATAATATGAATTATTTCTTCGATAATGAAAAATCTTTGTGTAATGACAATTATTGAAAAAACAACAACAATATAAACATTCCTCGCCTAATCGAATTTTGTATCTTTCCAATTTAGTTGCGTTAATGGAGTAGTTATTTGAGAAAATCCTTCAACGAATCTCAGATAATAACCATTTAAGCCAAAAAAGCTACGACTTTCTTAACTTAAGTTGCTCCCAAATTTGAATTGTTCAATCTTTTACGGGTCAACAGATATTCCGTGATTTGATATCACGTGCCCAAGGAATGCTACTTCCTCAAGCCGTAACTCGCATTTCTTCAACTTGGCATATAGCTTGTTTTCACGAAGCTTTTGGAGTATCAAACCTCAAGTGTTGCTTTCATGATCTTCACGGCTTTTGGAGTATATGAGGATGTCATCAATAAAGACGACCACAAAATGATCCAAATATTCCTTGAATACTCGGTTCATCATATCCATGAAGGCAGCAGAGAGCATTAGTCAATCCAAAAGACATGACTAGGAATTCGTAATGCCCGCATCGAAGTTCTAAAAAAGTAGTCTTTGGAATGTCATCGGTTTTAATCTTTAATTGATGATATCCGAAATGAAGATCGATCTTTGAAAAGAATTTGGCGCCTTGCAACTGGTCAAAAAGGTCATCAATGCGAGGCAACGGGTACCTATTTTTGATGGTGACATGATTCAACTCCCGATAATCAATACAAAGTCGCATACTTCCATCTTTTTCTTCTTCATAATAGAAAGAGAGCACCCCAAGGAGGAGACGTACTAGGACGAATGAAACCGATGTCTAACAATTCCTGTAGTTGGGTTTTTAACTCCTGAAGTTCAATAGGAGCCATTCGATATGGGGCTTTGGAAATGGGTTTTGTACCGGGTTCAAGGTCAATACAAAATTCGATTTCACGCTCTGGGGGTAGGCCAGGAAGTTCTTCAGGGAATACGTCAGGAAATTTATTAACAATAGAAATATCATTCAAATCTGACGTATTTTTGTTTAAATCCGTGACATGGGCTAAGAAAGCTTGACATCCATTTTTCAATAAACGAATAGCTTTATGGCTTGATATGACAAATGATTGACTTTTAGTGGTTTGGTTGCTTGAATTAGCATAATAGGTTGGTTAGGAATATGAAAAGCTAACAACCTTACGAAAATAATCAATTTTAGCATGATGAGTAGTTAACCAATCAATCCCTAAAATCACATCAAATGCAAGTATTTTCAAAGAGATAAGATCGACAAGTAAACGTGAGGTTGCCGATTTGAATCAAACAAGACTTATAAAAAAGTGGATGTAATGAAGGTTTCTCCCAACGGAGTTTCAACAGATAAGTCAAAGTCTAATTTCTCCGAGTTAAATTTAAACGTTGAGCGCAAGTAGAGAGAAATAAAAGAATGGGTAGAACCGGAGATCAAATAAGGTATAGACTTCGCTAGAGTTTATGATTAGCTTACCCGTGATAACTTCGTTCGGGTTCCTCGCTTTTTGGGAGGTCACGACAAACGCTCTCTCCTTGAACTCGATTTTGACTTCTGGGGGACGGCATTTGGTGTCACCATCCCAATTGGACTTGGCTTCACCGCACGACAAAAATCGAGCTAGGTGACCTTTTTTTCCACAATTATAACACGCTTTTGATTTCATCGCATGCGTTTTGATCGATGTGTCCCTCCCTCCGCATTTGAAGCATACGATCGGTGGTCGTTCTCCTTCTTTTCAATGGGTGTTGTGACGACGTCTTTCCATCATTGTTGAATCTCTCTTCTTGAAATTTCCACTTCTATTATTCGCCATGATTACCACCAGTGAAGTGGTTACCATTTTTCGCATGTTGATTTTCCTCCACGTTTGTTGTCACCGCTTCGATGATCGCTACCACCGGTATTATCATTTTTTTGCCGCTCTCTCTTGGTTGGGTTGACTCATTATCGCGCTCCAATAATCGAGCCCTATTCACAACATCCGAATACAAACAAAGTTTGTGAGAAATGAGGTATCGACGTATTCGGGTTTCAAACCTCTTAAAAAACATCACGCGTCATTCTCTCCTCATTATCAACCAAATGGGATGCAAACGGGATAACTCGGCAAACTTAGCCTCGCATCATCACGACATGGCCATATTGTTTTGCTCCAACTTGATGATGAACTCCACCTCCTTCATGTGATGAATACTTTCGGGAAAGTACTTGTCGTTGAACAGTTCTTGGAACTTCTCCCAAGACATTTTGAAAAGCAAGAAAGTTGAGTACGCTTTTACTGATTCCCACCAAGAATCGCCTCTCCTCTCAACATGAAGGTGGCAAAGGGAACTTTTTGCTCTCTGAGCATCCCAAGACATCAAATATCTTGGTGATCCGCTTTATCCACGTCTCCGCCTTTAAGTGGTTTTGGCTTTCCCAAAAAAACTCGGTGGTCCCAACTGAATGAATTGCTTAGCGGTGACCATCCGAGAGTTGCCGTTGTTTCCACCCGCATTTTGAACAGAGTCTCTCTCACCGATGTTGCATGAATTGCATAAAGCCTCTCGAACATCCCATCGTTCATCATCATTTGATCTGGTGTTGTTGTTTACACGAGGATTATTGTCTTTCCGATGCACATTATCTCGGTATATCGATCGTTGGTGACTCAACGGTCTCATGTGCTTCATTGCTTATCTCAACATTTTCAGATGCCATTTTCAAACACTGCCACAAAACAAGGGTTAATTGACATGCCACATATTATCCCTATATTCTGACCGACCAATTAAATAACAAATAAACTTAGGTAGGTCATACTAGCGAAGGAATTACCCGTCTCTCCCCTCCTAGTTCTAGTCTCACATCTTACCAGGATCATATCCCTAAGCTTTGATACCAACCTGTGACGCCCCCAAAAATAGGTATACATCACCCATCTTGGAGTCGCCAAATACATGGTATACATAAATCAAATACAAAAATAATTAAACTTAATTATACAAAAAAAAAAGAGAGTTTTATATAAATATTGTCTTCTAGACAATATCCAAACTCAAATTCAATCCTCATTACATTTATTATCACACTATTTCATAGAATAGAGGAGGACTACTAAAACAACCATCTCGGACCATCACTCCATTCCCCGACTAGTCCCCCGCCACGTTCTCATTTCTCAAGAGAACAATGAAAGCAAAAAGGGTGAGCTCAACTAGCCCAAAGAAGAAATATTATGACTAAGATAATGCGTAATAAATTATCGTTAGCCTTCAACAAACAATGTTAAACCGATAAAATACAATAAACATCAAGTTTAATCGCAATGGAACAAGCAATCCATTAGAAGAGTCAAGTAGAGCATGATATCTACTATCTTCTATGATGATTTAAAAGTTTATCATCAATTTTATCACGAGACTCAAAACTTAATAAATAATCCACATCATCGAATTATCCACGCACTACGGGCCAAGGATATTCATTAGTATCACACCATTAATTATCCATGCACTACGGGCCAAGGATATTCGTGTTAATCATCAATGATGTCAACAATTCATCATCATGCCATCATGATCAACAACATCATGTCCATCAATGCACTACGGGCCAATGAGGACTTTTACCACATCATTTGTAATATTACGGTCATGATCATGATTATACCGAATAATCCTCGGTCATAATCATACCAATCAACAAATCCATCTATGCACGTAAGCCAAAGATGACTTTCATCATAATATAAGCATGAGGATGATGATGACAATGATATAAGAATTCAATTAAAAGAAAGCAAAGGATAAATTTTAAAGATTTATAATTTAATTTATCCGTAATTCAATAATGTCCAAATTGTCAACATGATATCGCTTTGTGGAGTAAAATTCAAGAATAATATATCAAAAATGATTTGGACCGAAAAAAAAATCAATTTTTGTCATGAATAGTATTTTGAAGTGAATAGTATGTGAAGTGAATAGAATAGTACCCCGTGAAATAATAATACTTATGAATAGTATTGAATAAGTGAATAGTATTTATGAATAGTACTTTTGTGAATAGTACTCATGAATAGTAGATTTATGAAATAGTAATGTGAATAGTAATAGTGAAGTGAATGAATAGTAAATATGAATAATAAATAAATAATGATAAAATATATACAAAAAAGCTTAAAAATTATCAAGAATGAATAAAAAATATCCTCATGAAAAGATACTAGATGAAAGCAAATTTCAAGGATATTCTACTAATTTCATGGAGTATATAACAATACTTTAACAAAATGAGTGTAGAATTAGAATATAAAAAAAAAATAATATTATATACATACTATGTAGTATGGAAGAAAATATTATTTTTATGAATATGAAAAAAAAAAAAAATAATATCCCTTACCTAAAAGAAGAAGATTGGATACTTAGTAGAATAATGATAGTAAATAATAATCTCTTCTTCTTCTCTCTTCTCTCTATTCTCTCTCTCTATAATTGCTAATAATTCTTGTGAGTCTTAGTGAAATGAGTGAGAATGAAAGAAGAATGAGCTTCTATTTATAGAAAACATAGTTTCGATAATTGCACGCTTTGGGGCTCAAATTATTTAGATATATAGTACCTTCATCTTTTCCTCCATTTTTAATTTAGTCCTACAAGTATTATCAAACTTGCACCACCTCCCTAATAGAATCCATAATAGAATCAATAGTATTCATCTATATCAATGAATCAATAGTTCCATTCATGTGAACAAATAGTTATATGATGTGAACTAATAGCAATTAATTGCTCATTTATCCGATTAATTACCCGATTGGTCAATTTACCTCCGTAAATAAATTATTATTAAAATAAATGTCGATTTCCACTAACACTAATAATCCCAACACAAATAAAAACACAATGGAAATATCAATTTCATCTTTAATCAACACGAACTTATTCATCATTAATATTATAACTCACAATATTTAACAACCAGATCATTCCCGAGAAAGAGGGGCTTTTCGATAAGGATTTCTCCCTATCATGCGCGCAATTAGGTGACCAAAACCCTTTCCTCGATGTAACTTTCTAGACATCATCAATATTGCAAATAATAATATGAATAACTTTGTCGTCTCAATTATTGATTTAAAAATATAAAATATTATGAGATGATATTGTGACAATAATTGAATCAATAATATGAGAGAGATATTATGCAAGCAATTTATATGTAGCAATAATTGAGTATAACCGAGTGACTTCTCACGTAAGCATCAATAATCAATAATACCATGTGCTACTATGCAACCACGCCAGTACATCGTTTTTTTTACCACACGGTATTTATTTCAAAGTTAAACAGTAAAACTTTCGCCGTTATTTTTATAAAAGATATTTTTGTCATTTTTAACTCCGATAATACTTCCGCTCATTGGGGTCCACCAATGATTTTGCCATCGCATTTAATATTCCCCGTTAAAACGAATATTCCCCAACCAATCGAATATTTTATAACAACTTGCTTACTTTTGCAAAATTTATAAATATTACCCACAACTATAACATTATATCAAATCCACACCATAATATTCAAAAATATATTTTAGAGAGAAAAATTAATCTTTATTCATAAATAGTGTGTGTGATGATATTATTCTAATTGAGAGATCGATATTATCAATAATAGGTCTTTTCAGATGAAGCTAAATAGATTGTTTAACGATGAATCGATGATACATGCAAGTTCTTGAACTATACTTTTAATTAAGCAAGTTCTCTAACTCAAATTCGAAGTTATTGTTTTTCAAGCATAATAGTGGAAAATTATTGTTGATTATACCACGCCTATGTTTTATTGATTCGCATGTTGTGCACGTTACATCTGTTCATCGGTATGAAAAGGTCGATCACCTTCCTTACCATTTGATTCAGATTAAATTTGTTCATGTTTATTGTTGACCATTCATCATTATTGATTTCGATCATCCAGTTATTGAAATTGATTCATATTCTTTCACAATTATTATATTGTTGAAAGTTTTTTAAAATTGATTTATATTACCTAACTCTGATAATAAAGATCAACAGTAATAATGAATAGATAGAGTCTAAAAGACTAAAAAGTATAAAGGGAAAGAAGATCATAAAACAAAACGATTATAACATAGAAAAGAATCGTAATACAATACGATTATATTATGAGATCACCACGTGATCTGATAAGGTCATAGCACGGAGGAGGATCAATTGAATAATTGAAAACTTTACAAAAAAATTGTTGTGTGTCGGTTGTACTATAAATTGGTACTATGTGAACTCAAAAAAAGTTGTGGATGATGCAAGTATGGATTAAAAAAATTCGTATGTAAAGGGAAAGCTAGGATTATGTGGGATTTTAGTTGAGGACTCATGTTAGCTTGACTAAGTTGTATGATTCCTGTATATGGTAGGGAATTTGTACTTGGTTTGAGAACCACTTATCTTCCTATATTGATATAGTGGTTAAGTTGAACAATTCTTTGTATGGGCTGGGAATTGTCCATGGTGTAACAACCGCTTATCTTCCTATATTAATTAGTGGTCGAGTTGACCAATTCCTTGTATGGGAAAGGGATTGTGTTTGGTTCGACAACTACTTAGCTTTCTGTATTGATAATCATTGAATTGTTTGTGTCGCACTATTTGCTATATACATGTTGAGAAGGTGATTTTTTCTCATGTGTATAACAAATAGGTAGAGAATTGGTAAAGAATATAAGGTTAGGTGCGAGTTCTTAAAACTCATACCTATTTTGACGCCCCAAAAATAGGTATACATCACCCATTCTAAGTCGCCAAATACAATGGTATAAAATTTAAATATAACTTAATTATACTACTGTCATGTAAAATATGAAAAAATATAAGCATATAGTTTTAACACGAATATTATCTTCTAGAGAATATCCAAACTCAATGGAGTCCTCATTACAATTATTATCATACTATTTCATAGAATAGTGAGGACTACTATAGCCACTTATCCTGGACCATCACTCTAATCCCTGACTCATCCCAGCTATATTCTCATTTCCTGAAGAGAATATTGAAAGCAAAGGGTGTGCTCAACTATCCCAGTAAAAAAAATATTATGACTAAGATAATACATAATAAATTATCGTTAGCCTTCAATATTGTTAAACTGATAAAATATAATAAACATCAAGTTTAATCGCAATGAACAAGCAATCCATTAAAAAAGTCAAGTAGAGCATGATATCTACTATCTTCTATGATGTAAAATTTATCATCAATATTTTATCACGAGACTCAAATTTCAATAAATAATCCACATCACGTAATTATCCATGCACTACGACCAAAGATATTCATTAGTATCACATCCATGAATTTTAGATGCACTACTACGGACCAAAGATATTCGTGTAATCACCAATGGTCATGATTTATACCGAATAATCCACGGTTATAATCATATCAATCAACAAATTCCATCTATGCACTCACGGGCCAAAGATGACTTTCATAACAATTGAAGCATGAGGATGATGACAATGATATAAGAATTCAATTAAATGAGAGCAAGGATAAATTTTAAAGATTTATAATTTAATTTATCCAAAATTTAATAATGTCCAAATTATCAATATGATACTTCTTTGTGGAGTAAACTTCAAGAATAATATTGTATCAAAAATGATTTGGATCGAAAAGAAATCAAATTTTGTCATGAATAGTACCTCGAGTGAATAGTATCTCGTGGATAGTACGCTGGCATGAAAATGTTAAAAATTATCAAGAATGTTCGGAATAATATTTTCATGAAAAGATACTAGATGAAACACAAATTTCAAGGATATTCTACAAATTTCAAGGAGTATAGAAGCCATACTTTAACAAAATAAGTGTAGAATTCAAAATCTGAAATGAAATAATATTACTTACATACTACAGAGTATGGAAGAAAATATTATTTCTTACGAATATTGAATAAAAATAATATTCCTTACCTTAAAAAGAAAGTACTTCTGAATGGTAGGGCGGGGATATTCTTGAAGAAAACTTATACTATTTTCTACGCTCAAAGCTTCCTTAAACTCTAAAGAAATACGCTCAATATTCAAGGATATTTCACAGACCAACAGTTGTAGGAATTCACGGGCTGAATTATTCGAATTCACAAACGCCCAACTTTTGAATAAAATAAAATTTTATAAATATATATATATATATATATATATATATATATCAACATCACCCACCACACTACAAAAAAATAGGTCGTTGTCGTTAGGGTTATGCTGTCGTCTTAATGACCCTATTATTGCGTCAACAATGAGGTCATCATGACGGTAGAGTCCGTCCTTTCTCTCGTCAGCCAGTATGGGTCATCGCCGGCGGCTCCGCCGCTTCATTGTCAGCAAGAGAGTCATTCCCGACGGGGTCATTGGCGACGGCCAGCCGTCGGCTAATATGTATTGGCGACGACATTGGCGATGAACAGGCCGTAAGTAATGGTTATTTCAAAAAATAAAAAAACAGTCATTGCCGACTGGCATAGCCATCGCCAATGACCCTCCACTCCCCGTCGCCAATGAGGTTTTTAGGAAAAAAAATATTTTTTTTAAAATTGCAAAGTACCCCTGTTCATTTACATATACAAAATTATACCTGTAATAAAGTAAAGAAAAATAAAGAATCAATCATCAAATATGTAATCAACGTAATGACTTATAGATAAAAGTCGTGCGATGTAAATACAAAATGTAATCATAAACAATCAATATAGTTAGATACATATACCATCAGCCTAACTAGATACTATATTGTAGTCTACACAACTCAAAAGCTGTATAAATATACATACATGAAAGTCAAAATATAAACATAATGGGTACTACAACACAAGATCGGGGAATGTTTCAGATCATCATCGCCACGGTCCCATGTCCTTGCGGTTCACCGATGGTCCCACCTCTGGTCTGACTGTCGGTCCCACCCTCAATAGTCTCATCAGCATCAGCCCGACGGTCATCACCATCTCCACCACGGGCATCGCCTGTGCCGCAGCCTCCACCCGCCAAAGTCTCATCAACAAGGCCCTACAAAATTAGAATATTAATAACGAATTCGAAAATAAAGCATATTTAAATTAGTTTTGTTTGTGTTCTTCAAGTGTTGTTGAATTTGAAAACTAGGTGATAACTCGGATTTCGTATATCAGAATCGATTCCCGTAAGTTCTAACGCGTGTCTAATACCTACGCGGTGCTATGTGTGTGTTTACGTGGCGTTTGGATGACCGAGGCGGGTTTTGACCTCTTTTTTGGCTTTTTGCCTAAGTGTTGGCGAGTTTTACAAAATGGGCAATAACTTGGCTTCCGTATGTCGGAATCAATTCCCATAAGTTTTAACGCGTGTCTAATACCTACGCGGTTCTATGTGTGTGTTTGCGTGGCGTTCGGATGACCGAGGCATGTTTTGACCTCTTTTTTGGCTTTTTGCCTAAGTGTTGGCGAATTTTGCAAATTGGGCGATAACTAGGCTTAGTATGTATCGAATCGAGTCTCGTAAGTTGTAACATGTGTCTAATACCTATGCGGTGCTATGTGTGTGTTTGTGTGGTGTTCGGACAAACGAGGCAAGTTTTGACCTCTTTTTCAGCTTTTTGCCTAAGTGTTGGCAAATTTTGCAAACTGGGCGATAACTTAGCTTCAATATGTCGGAATCGAGTCCCATAAGTTCTAACACGTTTCTAATACATACGCGGTGCTATGTGTTTGTTTACGTGGCATTCGGATGATGAGCGAGGGTTTGACCTCTTTTGTGCTTTTTGCCTAAGTGTTAGCGAATTTTTAAATTGGCCGATAACTCACTTTTGTATGTCAAAATCGAGTCCCGTAAGTACTAATGCATGTATATCACCTACATGGTGCTATGTGTGTGTTTTGCGATGCGTTCGGATGACCAAAGGTGGGTTTTGACCTCTTTTCGACTTTTTTACTTAAGTGTTGGCTAATTTTGCAAACTAGTCAATAACTTAGCTTACGTATATCGTAATTAAGTCCCGTAAGTTCTAACGCTGTGTTCAATACCCACGCGGTGCTATATGTGTGTTGTGTGTGTGGCGTTCGGACAACCGAGAAAGGTGTTTAGACATCTTTTGACTTTTCAATCGAAGTGTTGGTAATTTTGCAAACTAGGTGATAACTCGATTTCTGTTTGTCAGAATTGAGTCCCGTAAGTTCTAACTCGTGTCTAATACCTACGCGGTGCTATGTGTGTGTTTGTGTGGTGTTCGGACGACCGAGGTAGGTTTTGACCTCTTTTTCAGCTTTTTGTCAAGTGTTGGCGAATTTTGCAAACTGGGCGATAACTTGGCTTCCGTATGTCGGAATCGAGTCCCGTAAGTTCTATCAGGTTAATATGAAAAGTTCAAAATAGTAAATGTTTAACTAACAAAGTGCAGATGTTCACGATTATATAATATTTCAACACTTAATCTAATAGGTCGGTGTCAAAGTACATAACGAGACATCAATATCAAACATCTATGTCAAAGACAAATAGTAGGATGCGCAAATGTATTGGAACCAATAGTTTCATAAGAGAATTGACATAAAATACTTATTTATATAAGCTAAAAAGAGATTCAATCAATCGACTATAACAGAATGCTTAATAGCCACATATTTCCCTAAATTTCATTTATCCAAAATACAACCAAGCAACATACTATAAAGCATTTGTTTGGTGTCACCAAACATGAAACAAAATATTTAACTTGTTCTTTAGCACATTATATGGATACATCCATTTCTTGAAATCGCTAACATTCATATATGTATTACTTTGAAATTTGGACTTTCATCTTGTACCAATGCTACAAATTCGTGTCAAAGAACTAATAATGTAAAATATCATTAGGAAACAGATATCATCTTTAAAAGCCAAAACAAATGCTAAATATCGGCATGTAATCGAAAAAAGATGGGATTTGGTCAACAAACAAAGGAGAATAAACAATGTACAGATGCATAGGCCACTCGAATGGAATTGAAAGTTGTCAGACAGAAACTAATTAACAATTATGAAGACATGCAAAAGAATAAAAGATATATATATATATATATATATATATATATATATATATATATATATATATATATATATATATGACAGAAAAATGCCGCTTTTCAGAGCATGAAATCCTTTGAGAATTGGAGGAAAAGTATTAGACCCTAATAGAATGCAGAATTCAATTGCAATTGCTCGGTAATGTTTAAATGCAACCAAAATGATAAATTAAGCCATATATATATCACTCACACATGGTTTCTCAGAAAAGAAAGCAACAATTGCCATAGACCACAATTGGTGATTAGATAACATATGCCTAGTATTGAAGTTTATATAACCAGGATATTTCAAAATAGAAACAAGTATGCAAACAAAGGCATGACCTTTCAAATTACAAGGAAAATCAGGAAGAAATTGAGCTATATATAATTATGCAAACCTGCATTAACACAAAACGTAACCCTAAAAACCACCTCTATGTTAGTCCTTGGAGATCATTAACATCTACTAAACAAAAGCTAGAAGCACAAATGATAGGAACTGTAAAACAAAATAAAGTGTTTAATAAAATTAAAAAATTTACCAAAATGAAGTGTAGAACAACTGTAGAATCAACTGAGGGAGAAATGGGAGTGAAATGAAGAATCAAGCTGCATGTGTGGCGGTGAATCGGTGACAGTGGCAAAAATCCCCGTATTTCTTTCTCTATATGAGGAATGGGCAATTCTGTAATGGCCTTGATTTTGGTGGGATCCAGCTCAATCCCTTTGTGGCTTACTAGGAATCCTAGCAACTTACCTAATTTAACGCTAACGGTGCACTTGGATGGATTAAAATTCAAGTTGTACTTACGCAACCTATTGAAGAGCTTTATGAGATGGTCTAAGTGGTCTTCTTCCCTTCGGGATTTTACAATGATGCCATCTACGTAGATCTCTATCTCTTTGTGCATTAAGTCGTGGAAAAAAGCCATCATAGCTCGCTGATAGGTTGCTCTGGCATTAATGAGGCCAAATGACAACCGTCTATAGCAAAAGGTTCCCCAAGGCGTGATGAAAGCAGTTTTCTAACGATCCTCCTCAGCAACCATAATTTGATGGTACCCCACAAAGCAGTCAACAAAGGAGTACATGTTATATTGAGTAGTATTGTTAATGAAAATGTGGATAAATGGCACGGGAAAGCTATCCTTAAGGCAAGCTTTATTCAGATCCCGGTAATCCATGCAAACTTGCACCTTTCCTCTGAGTTTAGGCACGGGGACTATGTTGGATAGCCACTCAGGGTATGTGGACACTATGATGATGCCATCTTGAAATTGCTTCACAATTTCTTCTTTAACCTTTAAACTCCACTCATGTCTTAACCGCCTGAGCTTCTACCTGACTGGCTTTAATCCCTCTTTAATGGGAAGGTGATGGATGACGATGTCCATAGACAAACCCAGTATGTCTTTGCGAGACCATGTAAACACATCCTGGCATTTGGTTAATAGTGCAACCATGTCATTCCTTTGGTTTGGAGTGAGGTGCATACAAACTGGATCAACCTAGGGCTTTCTAAGTTCGAGATTGAATGAGGTGATTTGATCAAGATTTGGTTTGGGTTTGTCTTGACCCATTCCTTGATTTCCTAAGGTATCTCAATGTCCTCTTGTATTTCAATCAAGTCTCGAGTCTAACTTTTCATCAAAGTTACGATCCTTGGGGAGAAAAGGCACCTCATCGCTAAGTACTGAGCACATCTAAATTCGTAGTATTGAAAAAAATATGCTTTCACTTAATATATGAAATTGTTTAATCATACAAAGCGTTAGCATGATGTATCTTGATAAAACAATTTGCTAATCTTGCATGAGAAAAGTAAACAATTAAAGCTATCTACGTAAGTGAGGGTTTACGCCCTTTTTACCCTTCGCGGCGAATGCAAGGAGTGATACTCCAATTATCAAGGGTGAAGTCCTAGTGGATGGCAGTAATGAAGGGACTATCTGTAACAACCCAGAGAATCTGGATTGTTCAGAATTTAGGATTAAAGAATTAATTATTAATAAAATAAATTTTTATTAATATTATTATGTACTATGTGTTTATTAATCGTTCTATAACCTAGAATGATTATAAATTGAGAGTATTATGGCTACGATCTAGACTGAACGAGTAAGAATTTTCAAGACGAAAATAAATTTTTTTCGGGAACAAAATATTTTCGGAGAAAAAGACGAAATAGGCACACTATTCACTCGACGAAACCTAAGGGTTAGGGTTTGAATAACATAAGTCATTCCGAGAGTTTGGTATGTTAGAATAACATTCTGTCGAAAGATTTGACGATAATATGTCGTGAAAAATTAAGTAAGCCAATAAAAGTTTTTTTCGAAAAACGTGCAGAAATCGGATAAAATAAAAATGAGGAAAAGTACTATTATGTACTTTTCATTCATTTAGCTATGTTAGGGGAAAACGTGAAGGAAAACGCTTGACACCAAAAAGTGTTTTTCAATTTTTCCAAAATCCGAAGAGTACGTAAAAGTTAATCGGTAAAGGAAAGACGAAATATCCAAAAATATTTGGATTCCGAAAATCGCAATTTTCGAACTGTCGTACGAAACCCAAAAGACGGAACTACGAAACTTAAGGGCTAAGCATACTTGAGGGCTAAGTTAACTTAGTCCTTAAGCCTTGAATAGTAAGGAGGTTAGGGAGGGTGAAATGACTATTTTACCCCTAGCCTTGAAAATCTATAAATAGGAAGCTTAAGCCCATTTGTTTGGGATTTTGAAAATCCTATCACTTGAGAAAGAAAGAGAGATAGCTCAGATGGGGGAAGAGAAGGAGAAGAAGGAAGAAAAGCTTGCTCGTGAGAAAACTTTGTCCAACGGAGGAAGATTAAAGGTGAAAGGTAATCCGAAACCTAGTCTCTTAGAAATTTTCTTTAAGTTTTTATGTTCAAAAACATAGCTTAATGAGAATAAGGAGTAAAAGATATTGAGATTGAATTCATATGGTTAAAATAGTAAGATAATGAAGAAATAAGAAGTGGAAGTTTATAAAATCGAGTTTAAAAAATTTACAAACCATATACCCTGATCACCCTTTATGCATGCATAATTATTAATTAAAAACGAAAAAGATAAAGAAGAAAAAATCATACCCTTCAAGATCGAGCTTCCTCGTGTACAAGTTCACCTCCAAATCCTTTTTTCGCTCAACTGAATCCACCGGGTTTGGTTCCTTCCTTCGATCAACGTTAGCCACCCAAATGTTTGGCCTCAGAGGTGATCCACCAAGGAAGAAAAAATTCAAGAAGATGGGTGGTTTGGCTCAAACCCTAGTTTTTCTATCTCTATAGAAAAAAGGTGTACTCTCCAACAAATCGAATTATTACGTATGTTGTTCAAAAGTCAACAACCCATACACACCCATAATAAGACTCCTCTTATTTAGATGTGGGCAACCCACCTTAACAATTAAGGAATTGGGTTTTATTTAATTAATTAAATTCTTTTAATTAATTAAGCTCCCTAATCTTATTAGGATAATTAATTAAACTCCTTTAACTAATTTTCCTTCCTAATCCAATTAGAATAAAATGAGAGTATTTATATTAAATTAATTCCCTAAACTCTTTTAGAAATTAAAATAATAATAATTGTAATAATATTAATAAGACTCCTCTTATTAATTTATATTTAATATTTCTAAAATATTAAATAATAATAATAATATTAAGCTATTTAATTTATTCTATCACCATAGATTAAATTAAATATACATAATATATTATTACGATTATGCCATTAACTTCTTAAATAATTATTCTTCCTTTTATGGTGTGACCCTTTAGGTTCTCCATATTAAACCTACAGAATAAATCAATTAGAATAATTTAATTTTATTTAAATAAATAAATTAAACAATTAATTTATTTAAATAAATAATATTTATTCTACAATAGGATAAGCCTCCTCCCAACATCAACCACTTTCCAGATAATATAGATTTCAACATTAATCATAAAAGAACCTTTCGAGTAAATAGTTACCGCATAATTCAATCTCTTCCACCATACAATGTCCCAATTAAATATAAGACATGGAATTATCATCGTCAAGTCTTATTTTATTTAATTATATGTATTTCGATCCTTAAATGCACAACTCCAAATAATGCAAATTAGAAACTCCTTTCTAATTTCATTTCGCCGCCAAGGACTATCGGGTTGTCATTTATCTAATCACATAGACATTTCTCTTCTTTATTAGAAGTGGTAGATTCTTTATCGATCATACATTATCTCCATGTACAACTTATTATACCCAAGCATACCCTTTGATATACCCTAAGGGTCTTAAGGAATAAGTCAAAGTATAACTCATCATACACAAGATACTATGATGATCTCAAGTCCAAGGATTACTTCAGACTACTATCACTACAGAATTCCTATCGACAGCAAATAAAACTCCATTAGGTATTCCTTAATGAGCCAATGCTCAAATGAACTTATTCTCTAATAAGCACCTACATACTGCTTTTAGTGTTCCACACAAATGATCATGAGATCAATCATCCTCATCCAACGAGCAAGTTAACGATGTACCAATCTATCCGGATTCACTAATCCCCAATTTAGTAATCCAACGATTGGGAACTATTTTAGTTTTAAGCTTTCTAAGAATTTAGATCTCATTAGAATGATCATCATCATTATTCTAAAAGCATTGCTTAAAACTATGGGTTTATCACATATTATAAAACAAAGATCATGTAGATAATTAAAAGCCTTTAATAAATTAATACTTTTTATTAATAAATGAATAAGATTGTTACAAAGTATATGCTTTATCATCAAACATGATCGGGCTTGTGTGCATACTACTTTCAATCTCCCACTGCACTAAAGCCAAATCATGGTATCTTATACTCTTCTTTCTAAGTGACGATTATCCCCGCCGTTGGATAAGCTTTTAGTTAATGGATATGTAATGTTGTTCATGAGAGTCCACTATCTCTATAGTGATTTCCCATCTTTCAATGATTCTAATAATCAAATGAAAGTGCCACAACACATGTTTAGATCCAAGATGAGACTTAGAACTATTCCTAGTTCTCAGAATGAACTTTTAATCCAAACAATCAACTTGCAGCCTTCATTTATAGCTATATACTTTGTCTTTATCACTAAACCAAAGAACTCTTTCATTGCTTTTGGAACCTTTCCAATTCATCGCACCATCGCTCAAGGTAACGCTTTACCTTAAAGTGATTTTTTTCGTCATCTTGGTCCGTCTTCGAAAAAACTTGAGTCGTTAAGCCTCTAGTTTTAATTTAGACCCACCATGAATATGATCACATCCTTAGTGTGCCTTGCTAAGCACTTTAAGATGTTTTTCACCGACTTACATAGTGAACTTCTCCATAATACGACCGATCAACATCGTGTCTCAGATATATTTCATTGCATACATGATTGTCACTCATGCGATCTCTCTTTTCGTGAGAGTCTGTGGGGACTATTAAGAGAGATACACCCATAGCTCATCAACATGAGACATCTCTTGAGTTTGCCATGCTAAACGACTTTTTTAGCATCAAATGAATATACGCTCCTCGGGTTAAGTCGAGCATCCTCCTTTAAATCTATCTATATAGATTTATATCCCCAATTAAGATACTCTTCCAAATCATTCATGGAGGAATGTTTAGACAACTTTATCTTTATCGATCAGTAGCATTGGTATGTCATTCCTCATCCGTAGTATATCAACATATAATACTAGGAATGTCACGATTCCCAATCGACTTTTCACACACTAGGTTCATTCTTATTTTTGATAAAATCAAACTCTTGACCTCATCAAACGTAATGTTCGATCATCATCTTCAATCCATGTGAGTGTCTCATCATCATCATCATCATCATGATGATCCATACATCCTATGTATCTTCATCATCATCATCTATGATGAATCCATTTATGTATTCATTATTATTCCGCATTTATTTATAACAGGTCTATCTATGTGTTCCTCTTATTCGACTTATAGTGTTTTGTGGTTCTTGAACTCTTCAAGATCTATTATCCTCCCACTAGCCCCTTCAATGATAAACACCTTTATCTTCTTGAAGGCAGCGTGTGTTTCGCAACAAACACCTTTTGCTAAGTAGAGATTATAGAACATATACCCTAAACTTACTTTTTTAGGATGTCCCACAAATCAGATTTGTCAAATCTTGTCCCAAGCTTATCCTTTCAAACCTTTTCACATAAGTTCGACAACCCCTTATCTTAACATACTTAAGATTAGAATCCTCCCCGTCCATAACTTTTATGGAGTCTTAAATGGATTTTGAGGTTACCATTTTCAGAGATATGCGTACCATTTCTAGGACATGATCCTAGAAGGATACCGGAATGCTCTGTAAAAAATCATTATGGACCGCACTCATGTCCAACAAGGTACGATTTTTCCTTTCAGATACACATCAATCAATTATTATGTAGACGATGTGTCCATTATGAGAAAACCATTTGAGATGATCTAGAAACTTATCACACAAGTATTTATTCCTCGATCTAATCAAAGAATCTTAATACTTTGTCAATTTGTTTCACTTTTCAATTTTTGAACCTTTCAAATAATTCACACTTGTATTTCAAACAAATACACACATTCAACTCTTTGAATGATCATCTCCTTTTCTTATACTAATTTGTTCAATATGCAAAATTATTTTCATGTAAGTCAAGTATACAAAATTTATTATAATATTCCAGCTCTATATAAACATTATTATTATAAATATAACAACAATTGTTCTTAATTATAATACCAAAAGATTTCATTGTCAACAATAAAATGGAAATAATATTTTAACAAGAATCGAATACAATAACAACTTATCGACTTAATAGATTTTGCCGTAGCATTGCTAAACTATAGTTTTTCTATGGCTAATGCAAAGCAACCTTTGCTTCATTTTCCACACATAGATTACTTATTTTTGTTTAGCTTTCTACTCGCTTGGTCCCTTCATAAATCTATATTTATGATAACCAAAGCTCAGATCCAATACCCAAGTAGAACCTCGACTTAAAGAAAAAATTATTTTAAATCATGAACAAAAATCAGATTTGTAAACCAAACTTCACTAAGCTTCTTTCGTTAGCCTCTCGCAAGATGCTTCTCGCAGCTTTTTTCCAAAGGTCCAAAGCTTATTGCAAAGGAAGCAAACTCCTTTGCTATCCGTGACGCTTTTGTTCTTATTATCCTTTGTTTATGCCTTTCTATTTACCTTCTTTGAATCGCTCTTCTTTAAGAAGATCCTTTGGCCCCTACCAAGAAGACTGGTCTTTCTTGGTTGAAAGTGACTCTCAACATTTTTCAACAACATGTTAAGCAAATCACGAGGTCGATATCTAGCTTGTTCATATGAAAAATTCACAACAATTGTGAAAGGAGTCCGGAGTGAGTGCAAGATCAAATCTTCGCTCAACTCTCCATCCATGACAAAACCCGTTGTCCTAATCGATCAATCAAATTGATTATGTTAAGAACTTTTGTCTGCATTATAGTGCCATTGGCCATTCTAGATCTAAGAGCTCCTTAGATATCTCGATATCTATCGCCCCATTTTCCTCACCATCAACTACTGATGTGGTGAATATAGAGAGCATCCATAGTTTCACGCCGACGTCAAGCTCATACTCATGGATGCGAGCATGATGCATCGAGCTAATCGCGGCATCATCTCGCCACTTTCTAAAAGTAGCAATCTCTTCCTCAGAGGCATTGTCGCAACCATTGCAGGATAAGGATGACATGACATAAGATAGCTTTTCACCATGAGAACTATTCTCAAATTCCTTAACCAATCCGCTTAATTTGGCCCCGTTAATTTAGCATCTAATATGCTTCGCAGTTGATAGTAATTTTAGACATTGTAAAATTTTCAGAAATGAATTTGTAATTAACAACATTTTAACATACATTCTTTTATTAATTACCAAAATAATTTAGGTCTTGTTTTAAATTGGTATCTCCCACTATTTTCTTCAAACTATATTACCTCACTTATATAGTTCTAAGCAAAATCTAATTAAAGATTTGCTAGTGAGAATAAGGATCCCATTTCAAATGTATATAGCCTTGTGGTGACACACAACAAACTATATATAAATAAATATAGTAGACAACTTTTGTCAATTACATCAACTATGCAACTCCTTTTTTTTGCCTCTTAGATTATTTTGATCAAGTGGTGGCACATCCAATCAAAATTATCCAAGTTAAGTCCCACCTAGCACTCCATATATTCAAAAAGAAAAATATCATCCTTGTGGTGACACAACAAAACAATATTGTTCAATTTTCTTTATAAGCATCAAATGTGATAAATTAACATCTTAAATATACTTAATACTTGCTTTTGTGGTGACACAACAAACTCATATTAAATATTTAATACTCTATTAATTTTATCATGTTAGAAGGCTTAATGCTCGATATTCCAAATATCTTTGAACGCTAGACTTAATATAAAAAAATCGAGGGGTTTGTTATTAATTTGTCTCATCTGTTTTTTATACAAGCATATATATATATATATATATAAATACGCTATTATATTAATTAACATAAGCATGTTTGCATGTTATATATATATATATATATATATATATAGTATAATATGCATATAGAATACTATATTCTACCCTTGATTGATTATGACTTTTTTATTCTAGTTCGTTCACTAGAGCCACCAAGTGAACCAAAAGGTCAAACCCTAGGGGTGCAAGAAATAATATTTAAATATAACTATTACATTTAAACCCTGCTCCATTACAAACGGGTCTTCAAGCTTCCTTCTTTTTTTCGATCTCCAATTTTTCAAAATTAATTCTAACTATTCCTATTACACAAAACTATTTAAAATAAATAAACCTCGATCAAATAAATAAGGGAAGTACATGGAGAGGAGATAGAATTTACATTAGAAAAAAAATTAGAGAAGACGAGGTACGCAGTAACCCCATTTAATAAAACCCATACATTCATGCATCCAACTAAAATAAAATCCAATCATCATCGTCAATAGTCCATAATCAATCCCATTTATTATTATCATACACATCACCATACGCATCAATAAATAACATTCATCTCATATTAATAATAAACATTTAATATATATATTGATATCATTTAATGGGCAAATTTAGTTAGTATAAAATCTAATTTTGAATCAAAATAAACTCCTTTATTTTAATCCAAATTTAAATCAAAATAAAACTATTTTATTTTAATTTATCCAATTTTGAATAAAATAAACTATTTTATTTTAATCAAAAATTTTAATCAAAATAAACTCCTTTATTTTAATTAATTATGGAATCCAATTCATATAATAAAAAAAAATTTAAAATTAAAAATTTTAAATTTATTTTAATTCAATTAAAAAACTTTTTTAAAAAAAAAATGAAATTATTATATAAAAAATAATATGAAATCTTATTTCATATTTAAATAAACTCCTTTATTTGAAATATGGATTTTTTCCTATTCACAAATAAAACTCTTTATTTTGAATAATATGAAATCTTATTTCATATCTAAATAAACTCCTTTATTTAAGGAAAAATGGATTTTTTTCCTATTCACAAATAAACTTTTTATTTTGAATAATATGAAATCTTATTTCATATCTAAATAAACTCCTTTATTTAAGGAAAATATTGATTAATTTCCTATTCAAATAAACTTTTTTATTTTAATAAAATAAAATCCAATTTCAACTTAATTTTATTAAATAAATTTTTATTTAAATATTAAAATAAAATTTAAATTTTAATTAAATAAATTTTTAAATATTAAAATAAAATTTATATTTATAAAATAAATATATTATATATAAATATAAATTATATAATTAATTATAATATAAATTAATTATTATATATATATATATATAATAATATAAATATAAAATATTTATATTTTATAAAATATAATTTTAATAATAAATTTATAAATTTAAATATTAATATAAAATAAATATATATATATATATATATATATATATATATATATATATATATATATATATATATATATATATATATATATATATATATATATATATATATATATATATATATATATATATATATATATATATATATATATATATATATATATATATAATATATATATATATTATATATATATTAATATAAAATTATATTAGCTTTAATAATTAAATCAAATATTTTAAATAAAAAAATATAATATTTTTTTTAAATAAAAAAATAACATTATCATTAAATATAATATTTTATATAAAATTAAAAATAAATAAATAAAAAAAAAATAAATATTAATAAAAAAAAAATTCATTTATTTATTATTTTTTTTATAAAAAAAATAAAATTTAAAAAATTTTTTTTTTATTTTTTTTTTTATTTTAAATAAAATACAAACGCCCAATTAAATTGTTAAAATATATCAAATATATATCAAATTAAAACAATTAATAATTCGCATAAAGGTTCGGGCTCGATGCCATCGTTAGGTTTGTAATATTCATGAACGCAATCAAATTGCAAAAAAAAATGCTAAGCGTAAAATCGTAGTTTAAAAAATTTACAAACCATATACCCCGATCACCCTTTTTTTATAATTAATAATTATTAATTAAACTAAAAGATAAAGAATAAAATCATACCTTGAAGATCGCTTCCTCGTACAAGTTCACCTCCAAATCTTTTTTCGCTCAATCTGAATCCACCGGTTTGGTTCCTTCCTTCGATCAACGTTAGCCACCCAAATGTTTGGCCTCTCAGAGGTGATCCACCAAGGAAGAAAAAAATTCAAAGAAGATGGGGGTGGTCAAAAACCCTAGTTTTTCTATCTCTATAGAAAAAGGCATACTCCAACAAATTGGAATTATTATTATAAGTCAAAAGTCAACAACCCCCACCACCCATAATAAGACTCTCTTATTTATGTATGTGGGCAACCCACCTTAACAATTAAGAAATTGGGTTTTATTTAATTAATTAAATTCTTTTTAATTAATTAAGCTCCCCTAATCTTATTAGGATAATTAATTAAACTCCTTTAACTAATTTTCCTTCCTAATCCAATTAGAATAAATGAGAGTATTTATATTAAATTAATTCCTAAACTTTTAGAAATTAAAAAATAATAATAATTGTAATAATATTAATAAGACTCTCTTATTAATTTATATTTAATATTTCTAAAATATTAAATAATAATATTAAGCTATTTAATTTATTCTATCACCATAGATTAAATTAAATATACATAACATATTATTACGATTATGCCATTAACTTCTTAAATAATTATTCTTCCTTTTTTTATGGTGTGACCCTTTAGGTTCTCCATATTAAACCGGCCAGAATAAATCAAATCAATTTAATCAATTCTAATTTAATTTATTTAAATAAATAAATTAAATTAATTTATTTAAATAAATAATATTTATTCTACAATAGGATGTTCTCCCAATGATCAATCACTTTCCAGATAATATAGATTTCAACATTAATCATAAAAGAACCTTTCGAGTAAATAGTTACCGCATAATTCAATCCTTCCACCATACAATGTCCCAATTAAATATAAGATATGGAATTATCACAAGTCTTATTTTATTTAATTATATGTATTTCGATCCTTAAATGCACAACTCCAAATAATGCAAATTAGAAACTCCTTTCTAATTTCATTCATTTCGCCGCCAAGGACTACGGGTTGTCATTTATCTAATCACATAGACATTTTCTTCTTTATTAGAAGTGGTAGATTCTTTATTTATCGATCATACATTATCTCCATGTACAACTTATTATACCCAAGCATACCCTTTGATATACCCTAAGGGTCTTAAGGAATAAGTCAAAGTATAACTCATCATACACAAGAGATACTATGATGATCTCAAGTCCAAGGATTATCAGACTACTATCACTACACTACAGAATTCCTATCGACAGCAAATAAAACTCCATTAGGTATTCCTTAATGAGCCAATGCTCAAATGAACTTATTCTCTAATAAGCACCTACATACTTGCTTTTAGTGTTCCACACAAATGATCATGAGATCAATCATCCTCATCCAACGAAAAAACAACGATGTATCAATCTATCCGGATTCACTAATCCCCAATTTAGTAATCCAAACGATTGGGAACTATTTTAGTTTTAAGCTTTCTAAGAATTTAGATCTCATTAGAATGATCATCATCATTATTCTAAAAGCATTGCTTAAAACTACGGGTTTATCACATATTATAAAACAAAGATCATGTAGATAATTAAAAGCCTTTAATAAATTAATACTTTTTATTAATAAATGAATAAGATTGTTACAAAGTATATGCTTTATCATCAAACATGATCGCTTGTGTGCATACTACTTTCAATCTCCCACTTGCACTAAAGCCAATCGTCATGGTATCTATATACTTCTTCTTCTCTGACGATTTATTATCCCGCCGTTGGATAAGCTTTTTAGTTAATGGATATGTAATGTGTTGTTCAGAGTCCACTATCTCTATAGTGATTTCCCATCTTTCAATGATTCTAATAATCAAATGAAAGTGCCACAACACATGTTTAGATCCAAGATGAGACTTTAGAACTATTCCTAGTCTCAGAATGAACTTTAATCCAAACAATCAACTCAGCCTTCATTTTTCATTTATAGCTATATACTTTGTCTTTATCACTAAACCAAAGAACTCTTTTCATTGCTTTTGGAACCTTTCCAATTCATCGCGCACCGCTGCTCAAGGTAACGCTTTACCTTAAAGTGGATTTTTTCGTCATCTTGGTCTCGTTCGAAAAACTTGAGTCATACCCCTAGTTTTTAATTTAGACCCACCATGAATATGATCACATCCTTAGTGCTTGCTAAGAACTTTAAGATGTTTTTCACCGACTCATAGTGAACTTCTCCATAATACGACCGATCAACATCGTGTCTCAGATATTTCATTGCATACATGATTGTCACTCATGCGATCTCTCTTTTTGAGAGTCTGTGGGGACTATTAAGAGAGATACACCCATAGCTCATCAACATGAGACATCTCTTGAGTTTGCCATGCTAAACGACTTTAGCATCAAATGAAATATACGCTCCTCGGGTTAAGTCGAGCATCCCTTAAATCTATCTATATAGATTTTATCCCCAATTAAGATACTCTTCCCAAATCATTCATGGAGGAATGTTTAGACAACTTTATCTTTTATCGATCAGTAGCATTGGTATGTCATTCCTCATCCGTAGTATATCAACATATATACTAGGAATGTCACGATGCCTCATCGAATCTTTTGTACACAGGTTAGGTTCATTCTTATTTTTGATAAAATCAAACTAGAAGTCTTTCATCAAAACGAATGTGAACTCGATCATCATCTTCTCGATGATGTTGCATCTCATCATCATCATCATCCATGATGAATCGATCATCATCTCTATGATGATGTATCTCATCATCATCATCTATGATGAATCATACCATTTAGGTATCTTTGGCAGACTAGGTATTTACGATCTGGTTAGGGTAACAATAGGTCTATCTATGTGTTCCTCTTATTCGACTTTATAAGGTTTTGTGGTTCTTGAACTCTTCAAGATCTATTATCCTCCCACTAGCCCCTTCAATGATAAACACCTTTATCTGTAAGGCAAGCGTGTTTCGAACAAACACCTTTTGCTAAGTAAGTAGATTATAGAACATATACCCTAAACTTACTTTTTAGGATGTCCCACAAATCACATTTGTCAAATCTTGTCCCAAGCTTATCTTTTGAAACCTTTTCACATAAGTCGACAACCCCTTATCTTAACATACTTAAGATTAGAATCCTCCCCGTCCATAACTTTTATGGAGAGTCTCAATGGATTTTGAGGTTACCTTTTCGTAGATATATATGTACCATTTCTAGGACATGATCCTGAAGGATACCGGAATGTCAGAAAATCATTATGGACCGCACTACATGTCCAACAAGGTACGATTTTTCCTTTTCAGACACATCAATCAATTATCACAGACGATGTGTCCATTATGAGAAAACCATTTGAGATGATCTAGAAACTTATCAGCACAAGTATTTATTCCTCGATCTAATCAAAGAATCTTAATATATTGTCAATTTGTTTTTGTTTCTTTTCAATTCTTTTGAACCTTTCAAATAATTCACACTTGTATTTCAACAAAAAATACACACATTCAACTCTTTGAATGATCATCTCTTTTTTTATACTAATTAATTTGTTCAATATGCAAAATTATTTTATTTTCATGTAAGTCAAGTATACAAAATTTATTATAATATTTCAGCTTCTATACAAAACATTATTATTATAATATAAATAACAACAATTGTTCTTAATTATAATACCAAAGATTTCATCATTCAACAATAAAATGGAAATAATATTTTTAACAAGAACCGGAATACAATAACAACTTATCGACTTAATAGATTTGCCCGTAGCATTGCTAAACTATAAGTTTCTATGGCTAATGTGGCAACCTTGCTTCATTTTCCACACATAGATTACTTATATTTGTTTAGCTTTCTACTCGCTTGGTCCCTTCATAAATCTATATTTATGATAACCAAAGCTCAGATCCAATACCCAAGTAGAAAACCTCGACTTAAAGAAAAAATTTATTTTAAATCATGAACAAAAATCAGATTTGTAACCAAACTTCACTAAGCTTCTTTCGTTAGCCTCTCGCAAGATGCTTCTCGCAGCTTTTTTTCCAAAGGTCTGTGCTTATGCAAAAGGAAGCAAACTCCTTTGCTATCCGTGACGCTTTTGTTCTTATTATCCTTTGTTTATGCCTTTCTATTTACCTTCTTTGAATCGCTCTTCTTTCGTAAGATCCTTTGGCCCCTACCAAGAAGACTTGATCTTTCTTGGTCGAAAGTGACTCTCAACATTTTTCAACATGTTAAGCAAATCAAAGAGTCGATATCTAGCTTGTTCATATGAAAAATTCACAACAATTGTGAAAGGAGTCCGGAGTGAGTGCAAGATCAAATCTTCGCTCAACTCCTCCATCCATGAAAAAACTCGCTCATGTCCTAATCGATCAATCAAATTGATTATGTTAAGAACTTTTTTGTCTGCATCATATAGTGCCATGGCCATTCTAGATCTAAGAGCTCCTTAGATATCTCGATATCTATCACCCCATTTTTCCTCACCATCAACTACTGATGTGTGCGTGAATATAGTAGAGGAGCATCCATCCATAGTTTCACGTCGACGTCAAGCTCTATCATATCATGGATGCAGCATGATGCATCGAGCCAATCAGGCATCATCTCGCCACTTTCTAAAAGTAGCAATCTCTTCCTCAGAGGCATCATGTCTCGCAACCATTGCAGGGATAGCGATAATGACATAAGATAGCTTTTCACCTATGAGAACTATTCTCAAATTCCTTAACCAATCCGCTTAATTTTTATTCCCGTTAATTTAGCATCTAATATGCTTCGCAGTTGATAGTAATTTTAGACATTGTAAAATTTCAGAAATGAATTTGTAATTAACAACATTTTAACATACATTCTTTTATTAATTACCAAAATAAATTAGGTCTTGTTTTAAATTGGTATCTCCCACTATTTTCTTCAAACTATATTACCTCACTTATATATAGTTCTAAGCAAAATCTAATTAAAGATTTGCTAGTGAGAATAAGGATCCCATTTCAAATGTATATAGCCTTGTGGTGACAAACACAAACAAATATATAAATAAATAGGTAGACAACTTTTGTCAATTACATCAACTATGCAACTCCTCTTCTTTTTGCCTCTTAGATTATTTTGATCAAGTGGTGGCACATCCAATCAAAATTATCCAAGTTAAGTCCCACCTAGCACTCCATATATTCAAAAAAAAGAAAAATATCATCCTTGTGGTGACACAACAAAACAATATTGTTCAATTTTCTTTATAAGCATCAAATGTGATAAATTAACATCTTAAATACTTAATACTTGCTTTGTGGGTGACACAACAAACTCATATTAAATATTTAATACTCTATTAATTTTATCATGCTAGAAGGCTTAACGCTCGATATTCCAAATATCTTTGAACGCTAGACTTAATATAAAAAATCGAGGGGTTTGTTATTAATTTGTCTCATCTCTTTGTTTAGCTGCATATATATATATATATATATATATATATAAATAATATATTATATTAAGATGAACATATAATAAGCATGTATATATATATATATATATATATATATAATATATGCATATATATAATACTATATTCTACCCTGATGATTGATTATGGATTTTTTATTCTAGTTTCGTTCACTAGAGCCACCAAGTGAACCAAAAGGTCAAACCCTAGGGGTGCAAGAAATAATATTTAAATATAACTATTACATTTAAACCCTGCTCCATTACAAAACGGGTCTTCTTCGCTCTTCTTTTTTTTTCGATCTCAATTTTTCAAAAAATTAATCTAACTATTCCTATTACAAAACTATTTAAAATAAATAGAAACCTCGATCGCAGCCAAGGGAAGTACATAGAGGAGATAGAATTTACATTAAGAAAAAAATTAGAGAAGACGAGGTACGCAGTAAACCCCATTTAATAAAAACCCATACATTCATGCATCCAACTAAAATAAAATCCAATCATCATCGTCAATAGTCCATAATCAATCCCATTTATTATCATACACATCATACACATCACCATATGCAATAAATAAATAACATTCATAATAATAATAATAAACATTTAATATATATATTGATATCATTTAATGGGCAAATTTAGTTTAGTATAAAATCTAATTTTGAATCAAAATAAACTCCTTTATTTTAATCCAAATTTAAATCAAAATAAAACTATTTTATTTTAATTTATCCAATTTTGAATAAAATAAACTATTTTATTTTAAATCAAAATTTTAATCAAAATAAACTCCTTTATTTTAATTAATTATGGAATCCAATCCAATAAAAAATCTTTAATTAAAATAAATCTTTTTTATTTTAATTAATTATGGAAAAAAAAAATTATTTTTTAATTAAAAATAAACTCTTTTTTTTTAATTAAAAATCCAATTCCAAAAAAAAACTCTTTATTTAAAGGAAACACGGATTATCTTTTCCTATTCACAAATAAACTCCTTTATTTTGAATAATATGAAATCTTATTTCATATTTAAATAAACTCCTTTATTTAAGGAAATTAGGGATTTTCTTTCCTATTCACAAAAAAAAACTTTTTTTTTGAATAATATGAAATCTTATTTCATATCTAAATAAACTCCTTTATTTAAGGAAAAATGGATGGATTATTTTCTATATCACAAATAAACTCCTTTATTTTAAAGGAAAATCCAAAATCCAATTTCAACTCCAATTCAACTCCAATTATTCATGGAATCCAATTCCAACTCTAATTAGTTAAAAAAATTTTAATTTTTAAATTAAAATAAACTTTATTTTAAAATTAAATAAATTTTTATTTTAAAATTAAAATAAACTTTTTATTTTAATATATAAAAATATAATATATATATATATATATATATATATATATATATATATATATATATATATATATATATATATATATATATATATATATATATATATATATATATATATATATATATATATATATATATATATATATATATATATATATATATATATATATATATATATATATATTATATATATATATATATATATATATATATTATTAATAATATATATATAAAATATATATATATATATATATATATATATATATATATATATATATATTATATATATATAATATAATATATATATTATATTATAAATTAATATAAAATATAAATATAAATAAAAAATTTTTTATTAAAATTTTTTAAAAAAAAAATAAAATTTTTTTAAAATATTTTTTTTTTTTTTTTTTTTTTTTTTTTTTTTTTATTTTAAAAAAAAATTTTTTTTTTTTTTTTTTATTTTTTTTTATTATAAAATTATGCCCAATTAAAATAAAATATATATCAATATAATATCAAATTAAAACAATTAATAATTCGTATAAAGGTTTCATATCGAATCGTTAGGTTTGTAATATCAAAAAAATCAAAAAAAAAAAATTAAAAAAATGCGTAAAATAGTTTGTTTAAAAGTAAACCAATCAAAAAAAAAAATTAATGCAAAAAAATTTATTAAAAATTTTACAAACCATATGATCACCCTTTATGCATAATTATTAATTAAACGAAAAGATAAAGAATAAAATCATACCCAAGATCGAAGCTCGTGTACAAGTTCACCTCCAAATCCTTTTCGCTCAACTGAATCCACCGTTTGGTTCCTTCCTTCGATCAACGTTAGCCACCCAAATGTTTGGGCCTCAGAGGTGATCCACCAAGGAAGAAGAAAAAATTCAAGAAGATGGTGTATTGCTCAAACCCTAGTTTTTTCTATCTCTATGTAAAAGTGTACTCTCCAACAAATCGAATTATTACGTATGTCAAAAAGTCAACAACCCATACCCACCCATAATAATAAGACTCCTCTTATTTATAGATGTGGGCAACCCACCTTAACAATTAAGGAATTGGGTTTTATTTAATTAATTAAATTTTTTTTAATTAATTAAGCTCCCTAATCTTATTAGGATAATTAATTAAACTCCTTTAACTAATTTTCCTTCCTAATCCAATTAGAATAAATGAGAGTACTTATATTAAATTAATTCCTAAACTCTTTTAGAAATTAAAATAATAATAATAATAATTGTAATAATATTAATAAGACTCTCTTATTAATTTATATTTAATATTTCTAAAATATTAAATAATAATATTAAGCTATTTAATTTATTCTATCACCATAGATTAAATTAAATATACATAACATATTATTACGATTATGCCATTAACTTCTTAAATAATTATTCTTCTTTTTTTATGGTGTGACCCTTTAGGTTCTCCATATTAAACCTATTGTGAATAAATCAATTGTAATAATTCTAATCTTATTTAAATAAATAAATTAAATAATTAATTTATTTAAATAAATAATATTTATTCTACAATAGGATAAGCCTCCCAATGATCATCAACTAATTTTCCGTATAATATAGATTTCAACATTAATCATAAAAGAACCTTTCGAGTAAATAGTTACCATAAGACAATTCAATCCTTCCACCATACAATGTCCCAATTAAATATAAGACATGGAATTATCGTCAAGTCTTATTTTATTTAATTATATGTATTTCGATCCTTAAATGCACAACTCCAAATAATGCAAATTAGAAACTCCTTTCTAATTTCATTCGCCGCCAAGGACTATCGGGTTGTCATTTATCTAATCACATAGACATTTTCTTTTTATTAGAAGTGGTAGATTCTTTATCGATCATACATTATCTCCATGCATACAACTTATTATACCCAAGCATACCCTTTGATATACCCTAAGGGTCTTAAGGAATAAGTCAAAGTATAACTCATCATACACAAGATACTATGATGATCTCAAGTCCAAGGATTACTTGTACTACTACTATCACTACAGAATTCCTATCGACAGCAAATAAAACTCCATTAGGTATTCTTAGCTTGAGCCAATGCTCAAATGAACTTATTCTCTAATAAGCACCTACATACTTGCTTTTTTAGTGTTCCACACAAATGATCATGAGATCAATCATCCTCATCCAATGAAAGCAAGAACGATGTACTCAATCTATCCGGATTCACTAATCCCCAATTTAGTAATCCAACGATTGGGAACTATTTTAGTTTTAAGCTTTCTAAGAATTTAGATCTCATTAGAATGATCATCATCATTATTCTAAAAGCATTGCTTAAAACTACGGGTTTATCACATATTATAAAACAAAGATCATGTAGATAATTAAAAGCCTTTAATAAATTAATACTTTTTATTAATAAATGAATAAGATTGTTACAAAGTATATGCTTTATCATCAAACATGATCGGGCTTGTGTGCATACTACTTTCAATCTCCCACTGCACTAAAGCCAATCAATCGTCATGGTATCTTATACTCTTCTTCTCTAAGTGACGATTATCCCGCCGTTGGATAAGCTTTTAGTTAATGGATATGTAATGTTGTTCATGAGAGTCCACTATCTCTATAGTGATTTCCCATCTTTCAATGATTCTAATAATCAAATGAAAGTGCCACAACACATGTTTAGATCCAAGATGAGACTTAGAACTATTCCTAGTTCTCAGAATGAACTTTTAATCCAAACAATCAACTTCAGCCTTCATTTATAGCTATATACTTTGTTTTATCACTAAAAACCAACTCTTTTTGTTGCTTGGAACCTTTCCAATTCACATCGCACCACTCGCTCAAGGTAACGCTTTACCTTAAAGTGGATTTTTTCGTCATCTTGGTCTCGTCTCGAAAAACTTGAGTCTCATAAGCCTCTAGTTTTAATTTCGCAGACCCACCATGAATATGATCACATCCTTAGTGCTTGCTAAGAACTTTAAGATGTTTTTCACCGACTCATAGTGAACTTCTCCATAATACGAGATCAACATCGTGTCTCAGATATTTCATGCATACATGATTGTCACTCATGCGTCTCTCTCTTTTTGGAGTCTGTGGGGACTATTAAGAGAGATACACTCCATAGCTCATCAACATGAGACATCTCTTGAGTTTGCCATGCTAAACGATTTTTTAGCATCAAATGAATATATATCGCCTCGGGTTAAGTCGAGCATCCTCTTAAATCTATCTATATAGATTTATATCCCCAATTAAGATACTCTTCCCAAATCATTCATGGAGGAATGTTTAGACAACTTTATCTTTATCGATCAGTAGCATTGGTATGTCATTCCTCATCCGTAGTATATCAACATATAATACTAGAATGTAGAATTTCAGGTTCATTCTTATTTTTGATAAAATCAAACTCTTTTTGCTTCATCAAAACGAACATATTTGAGAACTCTTACATCATCATTTCTCCGAGTCGATAATACTCCTCGAGATGTAAATCGATCATCATCTTATGATGTGTATCTCATCATCATCATCCATGATGAATCCATACCTCCTAGGTATCTTGGTATTATTCGCATTTATTTATCTGGCCAGGTACAATAGGTCTATCTACGTGTTCCTCTTATTCGACTTATAAGGTTTTGTGGTTCTTGAACTCTTCAAGATCTATTATCCTCCCACTAGCCCCTTCAATGATAAACACCTTTATCTTGAAGGCAATGTGCGTGTTTCAGAACAAACACCTTTTGCTAAGTAGGATTATAGAACATATACCCTAAACTTACTTTTTAGGATGTCCCACAAATCGACACTTGTCAAATCTTGTCCCAAGCTTATCCTTTGAAACCTTTTCACATAAGTCGACAACCCTTATCTTAACATACTTAAGATTAGAATCCTCCCCGCCCATAACTTTTATGGAGTCTTAAATGGATTTTGAGGTTACCATTTTCGTAGATATATGGCCCCATTTCTAGGACATGATCCTGTAGAAGGATACCGGAATGCTCAGAAATCATTATGGACCGCATCTATGTCCAACAAGGTACGATTTTTCTTTCAGATACATCAATCAATTATTACAGATCGAGATGTGTCCATTATGAGAAAACCATTTGAGATGATCTAGAAACTTATTGCACAAGTATTTATTCCTCGATCTAATCAAAGAATCTTAATACTTTGTCAATTTGTTTCACTTCAAATTTTTTGAACCTTTCAAATAATTCACTTGTATTTCAAACAAATACACACATTCAACTCTTTGAATGATCATCTTTTTTTCTTATACTAATTTGTTCAATATGCAAAATTATTTTCATGTAAGTCAAGTATACAAAATTTATTAGTAATATTATTCATTCTATACAAAACATTATTATTATAAATAATAACAACAATTGTTCTTAATTATAATACCAAAGATTTCATCATGTCCAACAATAAAATGGAAATAATATTTTAATAACAAGAATCGAATACAATAACAACTTATCGACTTAATAGATTTTTGTAGTAGCATTGCTAAACTATAAGTTTCTATGGCTAATATGGCAACCTTTGCTTCATTTTCCACACATAGATTACTTATATTTGTTTAGCTTAGCTTACTCGCTTGGTCCCTTCATAAATCTATATTTATGATAACCAAAGCTCAGATCCAATACCCAAGTAGAACCTCGACTTAAAGAAAAATTTATTTAAATCATGAACAAAATCAGATTTGTAAACCAAACTTCACTAAGCTTCTTTTCGTTAGCTCTCTCGCAAGATGCTTCGCAGCTTTTTTCCAAAGGTCCAAAGCTTATTGCAAAAAGGAAGCAAACTCCTTTGCTATCCATGACGCTTTTGTTCTTATTATCCTTTGTTTTGCCTTTCTATTTACCTTCTTTGAATCGTTTCTTCTTCTTTCGTAAGATCCTTTGGCCCCTACCAAGAAGACTTTGGTCTTCTGGTTGAAAGTGACTCTCAACATTTTTCAACATGTAAGCAAATCAAATCGCGAGGTCGATATCTAGCTTGTTCATATGAAAAATTCACAACAATTGTGAAAGGAGTCCGGAGTGAGTGCAAGATCAAAATTCGCTCAACTCTCCATCCATCCATGACAAAACCTCGTTGTCCTAATCGATCAATCAAATTGATTATGTTAAGAACTTTTTTTGTCTGCATTTATAGTGCCATTGGCCATTCTAGATCTAAGAGCTCCTTAGATATCTCGATATCTATCGGGCCCCATTTTCCTCACCATCAACTACTGATGTGCAGTGAATATAGTAGAGAGCATCCATAGTTTCACGTCGACGCTCAAGCTCGTTATCTCATGGATGCGTAGCATGATGCATCGAGCCAATCAGGCATCATCTTCGCCACTTTCTAAAAGTAGCAATCTTCCTCCTCAGAGGCATTGTTCGCAACCATTGCAGGATAGGCGATTATGACATAAGATAGCTTTTTCACCACCATGAGAACTATTCTCAAATTCCTTAACCAATCCGCTTAATTTGGCCCCATTAATTTAGCATCTAATATGCTTTCGCAAAGTTGATAGTAATTTTAGACATTGTAAAATTTTCAGAAATGAATTTGTAATTAACAACATTTTAACATACATTCTTTTATTAATTACCAAAATAAATTAGGTCTTGTTTTAAATTGGTATCTCCCACTATTTTCTTCAAACTATATTACCTCACTTATATAGTTCTAAGCAAAATCTAATTAAAGATTTGCTAGTGAGAATAAGGATCCCATTTCAAATGTATATAGCCTTGTGGTGACACAACAAACTATATATAAATAAATAGGTAGACAACTTTTGTCAATTACATCAACTATGCAACTCCTTTTTTTTTGCCTCTTAGATTATTTTGATCAAGTGGTGGCACATCCAATCAAAATTATCCAAGTTAAGTCCGACCTAGCACTCCATATATTCAAAAAAGAAAATATCATCCTGTGGTGACACAACAAAACAATATTGTTCAATTTTCTTTATAAGCATCAAATGTGATAAATTAACATCTTAAATACTTAATACTTGCTTTGTGGTGACACAACAAACTCATATTAAATATTTAATACTCTATTAATTTTATCATGCTAGAAGGCTTAACGCTCGATATTCCAAATATCTTTGAACGCTAGACTTAAATAAAAAAAATCGAGGGGTTTGTTATTAATTTGTCTCTCATTTTGTTTATATGCATATATATATATATATATAAAATATATTATATTATTAATGAATAAGCATAAGCATGTTATATATATATATATATATATATATAGTATAAGCACGCACATATAGAATACTATATTCTACCTTTGATTGATTATGGATTTTTATTCTAGTTTCGTCTACTAGAGCCACCAAGTGAACCAAAAGGTCAAACCCTAGGGGTGCAAGAAATAATATTTAAATATAACTATTACATTTAAACCCTGCTCCATTACAAACTCAAGGTCTTCAAGTTCTTCCTCTTTTTTTTCGATCTCTAATTTTTCAAAATTAATTCTAACTATTCCTATTACAAAACTATTTAAAATAAATAGAAACCTCGATCGCTAAAAATAAGGGAAGTACATAGAGGGAGATAGAATTTACATTAAGAAAAATTAGAGAAGACGAGGTACGCAGTAATCCCCATTTAATAAAAACCCATACATTCATGCATCCAACTAAAATAAAATCCAATCACATCGGGTCAATAAAGTCCATAATCAATCCCATTTATTATCATACACATCACCATACGCATCAATAAATAACATTCATCTTATTAATAATAAACATTTATATATATATATTGATATCATTTAATGGGCAAATTTAGTTAGTATAAAATCTAATTTTGAATCAAAATAAACTCCTTTATTTTAATCCAAATTTAAATCAAAATAAAACTATTTTATTTTTTTAATTTATCCAATTTTGAATAAAATAAACTATTTTATTTTAATCAAAAATTTTAATCAAAATAAACTCCTTTATTTTAATTAATTATGGAATCCAATTCCATATAAAAAAAATCTTTAATTAAAATAAACTCTTTTATTTTAATTAATTATGGAATCCAATTCCATGTAAAAAAAAAAAATTATTAAAGGAAACACTTGATATTTTTCCTATTCACAAATAAACTCCTTTATTTTGAATAATATGAAATCTTATTTCATATTTAAATAAACTCCTTTATTTAAGGAAACATGATATTTTTTTCCTATTCACAAATAAACTCCTTTATTTTGAATAATATGAAATCTTATTTCATATCTAAATAAACTCCTTTATTTTAAGGAAATATGGATTTTTTTTCCTATTCACAAATAAACTCTTTTATTTTGAATAATATGAAATCTTATTTCATATCTAAATAAACTCCTTTATTTAAGGAAATATGATTACTTCCTATTCACAAATAAACCTTTATTTTAGAAAAATAAAATCCAATTTCAACTTAATTAGTTATCATGGAATCCAATTCCAACTCTAATTAGTTAAATGAAATTTAATTTTAAAATTAAAATAAACTTTAATTTTAATAAAAAAAATTTTTTTTATTTTAAATTAAAATAAATTTTTAATATTAAAAATAAAATTTTTTATTTTATATTAAAATATTAATATATATATATATATATAATATATATATATATATATATATATATATATATATATATATATATATATATATATATATATATATATATATATATATATATATATATATATATATATATATATATATATATATATATATATATATATATATATATATATATATATATATATATATATATATATATATATATATATATATATATATATATATATATATATATATATATATATATATTATATATATATATATATATATAATAATATATATAATATAAATATATATTAAATATATATATTTTATATATATATTATATAATTAAAAAAAATATAAAAAAATAAAAAAAAAATTTAAAAAAAAAAAAAAATTTTTTTTTTTTTTTTTTTTTTTTTTTTTTTTTTTTTTTTTTTTTTTTATATTTAAATTAATTAAATTAATTTTTTTTTAAATCAATTAAATATATATCAAATAAATAAATTAATAAAATTCAATAAAATTATGCCCAATTAAATTGTTCTAAACACATATCAATATACATATCAAATAACAATTAATAATTCGTGATAAAGGTTTTGGCTCGATGCCATCGTTAGGTTTGTAATATTCGCAATCAAATTGCAAAAAAAAGCTAAGCGTAAAAATCGAGTTTTAAAATTTTACAAACCATATATACCCTGATCACCCTTTTTATGCATAATTATTAATTAAACGAAAAAGATAAAGAATAAAATCATACCCTCAAGATCGAGCTTCCTCTCCACAAGTTCACCTCCAAATCCTTTTCGCTCAACTTCAATCCACCGGTTTGGTTCCTTCCTTCGATCAACGTTAGCCACCCAAATGTTTGGCCTCAGAGGTGATCCACCAAGGAAGAAGAAAATTCAAGAAGATGGGGGTATTGGCTCAAACCCTAGTTTTTTTTCTATCTATATAAAAAGGGTACTCTCCCAACAAATCGAATTATACGTATGCAAAAAAAGTCAACAACAACCCATACCACCCATAATAAGACTCCTCTTATTTATATAGATGTGGGCAACCCACCTTAACAATTAAGGAATTGGGTTTTATTTAATTAATTAAATTTTTTTAATTAATTAAGCTCCCTAATCTTATTAGGATAATTAATTAAACTCCTTTAACTAATTTTCCTTCCTAATCCAATTAGAATAAATGAGAGTATTTATATTAAATTAATTCCTAAACTCTTTTAGAAATTAAAATAATAATAATTGTAATAATATTAATAAGACTCTCTTATTAATTTATATTTAATATTTCTAAAATATTAAATAATAATATTAATTTATTTAATTTATTCTATCACCATAGATTAAATTAAATATACATAATATATTATTACGATTATGCCATTAACTTCTTAAATAATTATTCTTCCTTTTATGGTGTGACCCTTTAGGTTCTCCATATTAAACCGGCCAGAATAAATCAATTAGAATAATTCTAATCTTATTTAAATAAATAAATTAAACAATTAATTTATTTAAATAAATAATATTTATTCTACAATAGGATAAGCTCTCCCCAATCATCAACGCACTTTCCAGATAATATAGATTTCAACATTAATCATAAAAGAACCTTTGAGTAAATAGTTACTGATAATTCAATCTCTTCCACCATACAATGTCCCAATTAAATATAAGATATGGAATTATCACAAGTCTTATTTTATTTAATTATATGTATTTCGATCCTTAAATGCACAACTCCAAATAATGCAAATTAGAAACTCCTTTCTAATTTCATTCGCCGCCAAGGACTACCGGGTTGTCATTTATCTAATCACATAGACATCTCTTCTTTATTAGAAGTGGTAGATTCTTTATCGATCATACATTATCTCCATGTACAACTTATTATACCCAAGCATACCCTTTGATATACCCTAAGGGTCTTAAGGAATAAGTCAAAGTATAACTCATCATACACAAGATACTATGATGATCTCAAGTCCAAGGATTACTTGTACTACTATCACTACAGAATTCCTATCGACAGCAAATAAAACTCCATTAGGTATTCCTTAGCGAGCAATGCTCAAATGAACTTATTCTCTAATAAGCACCTACATACTGCTTTTTTAGTGTTCCACACAAATGATCATGAGATCAATCATCCTCATCCAATGAGCAAGCAACGATGTACTCAATCTATCCGGATTCACTAATCCCCAATTTAGTAATCCAACGATTGGGAACTATTTTAGTTTTTAAGCTTTCTAAGAATTTAGATCTCATTAGAATGATCATCATCATTATTCTAAAAGCATTGCTTAAAAACTACGGGTTTATCACATATTATAAAACAAAGATCATGTAGATAATTAAAAGCCTTTAATAAATTAATACTTTTTATTAATAAATGAATAAGATTGTTACAAAGTATATGCTTTATCATCAAACATGATAAGACATCTCCGTATGTCATGAAGCCGTAAACCCAGAATGAAAGTTAGTCGCGTAAACTTATATTGAAAGAACGCAAACCCTAAGAAGTAAAGTTAAATAAACCAATGCGTAAGTCAAATATATATGACTAATTGGTGTATGTGTTATTTTTATGTGTGTTATATAGGAATGGAATGAGAAAGCAGTTCAACGTAGTAAGTCAGTAGTCGTGCGTAAGGCAAATTTCCTAACTTCATTCATATTTTAAATGAATGCTAGTTTCTTAAACTTCTCAGATGTTGAACTTGAGAAGTTCTGTCTATGTGCGAATGTGTGATATTTGTACAAGGTGGTAGAACGTATGAGGCCTTGTGCCACAATGTGAACACTTTGGTGTTTTTATGATATGAACTGTTCTGTGATTGAACTGTTCAATAAGAGAATGTTCTGTTTATACATGAACCGTTATTGTTAAGTCTGGGCTATTGATTCTAGCCAGACATAATGTGTATGAAAGAGAGTAGAGAATGAAAGTATTTCAAAGTGAATGTGACTAATGTTTTAAAATGATAGGAATCGAGATTATTCCTATTATTCAAGCCGCTTCATAACCTTTGTTCTGTTATCAAAGTTTAAAAGGAATGTTAAATTCTTGAAGTTGTTTGTTCAACTGTTATGACTTGTCGGGCAATTGAATGCTCACACTTGCTTTAAATGAAAAACATTTTCAAATAAACGATGTTAGAAGAACTTAAGGATCCCGTAAAGATCAAGTCGACCAGATCTCAGATGAAGTGCCATTCGTAATGTGAATGAGCGAGAAGATCAAGTGAAGACTTGTAATGTAGAAAGATGAAAATTAAACTATAGACTAGTTTAATGAATTGTTATGTATCCTTGGTGTATGGATAAAAGTCACTCTTGTAAGATGAAAGGAATAATGTAATTATCATTATTTGTAATGAGAAAGGTTATAAGGTTTTAGAAACCTGGAATTTAGAATGTATGTTATTATATTTCAAAGATATAATGATGTATGTTTGGATGAATGATGTACTCGTGACATTTTAATTTGGGTGTGAAGATAGACCGGATTTTGGGGCGTTACAAGTTGGTATCAAAGTCGATAGGTTATAAATCTTAGGTATGAGTACCCAAGACTATAATCGTAGAGAGAGAAGGATAAGAAGATCACCACGTGATCATAGTAAATCGTAGTAAGTGAATCGTATGATGATGATGTTAAACGATGAATGATTTATAGCTAATGCTATGAATGAATGGTACTAATGAAGTAAGACGGAAGAAGAACTCGATTGAGTTCAGAAGGATAGCATACTGAATTAAAGAAAATTGTATTAAGTAAAGAGAAAGTTAGAAGTTCTAAGATTTCAATTGAGGACTCATGTGATAGCCGAGTAGTATGAACCTTGAATGGGGAGGGGTTTGTGATTACTTAGTTATTACAGTGATAATCATTGAATAGTATGTCGCTATCAATATGTATATGACGAGAAGGTGAATCTTTTCTCATGTATATACTTGATAGGTAGAGAATGATAAGATAGGTGCGAGTTCTTAAAACTCATACTTATGAAAAGTTTGTGACTCATAGTTATATGCTATGTTTTGAGCCCTAAGCATATGGATAGTCCTTGATTTGTTCTTGGATTACATATGCATGAAGATAAGTTCTTAAACACATATGGTTGTGGAAAGTTCCTAAACACATAAAGTGTGGTAAGTTGATGAACTATACTAAGGTATAGGAATGTTTTAGACGAAAAGTAAGTATTTTCAAGTAGACTTAGCATTGAAGGTGCTAGAGAAGATTAAGTATTGTCGCAAGTAAGACAATGAAGGAAGATGGAGAATAGGATATTCCAAGTCATCTAGCTATGCTAGATTTTGAAGTTTCTTGAAAATCGCTTATATGTGCGCATTTTGAAAATGAAAGAATTGGTTCAACTTTTGGAACCAATGGATTTTAAAAGAACTATTCTTGGTATGTCTATGCTAATTGTTGTTTTTAGCTAGATGTAAATTGATTTGAAATATCAAAATGAATTTTATATCATCAAGCATTTGATGCAAAGATGGTAAAAGGATGGAGTTATTAATGCAATTGAACCTAGTGTTGGATTTGATCTTAGGATCAACAACCCACTATGGTATGATGTATAATGATGAAGTCATAAACCGACGAAGTCCTCAACGCATCGTGAAAAGTGCGGTATCACGACGTCATAAAACGTTTTTTGATGTATTGTAAAAGAATTTAAAGAAGTAGTCGATGTCAAAGTGAGTTGACTGATTTAATGTTTCAAGTTGATGTCCAATTTATTGGTATGGTCTAAGCTACTTGATTTGGCTAAGACGAATGGTATGTCATGATTAAAAGAAAATCGAGCTTTTTTGAAGAAGTTATGCCAAACCAAATTGTTTTGGTGCGAATCTAATGATTAAGTCCGAGGTGAACATACCTCAAATGGGGTTATACGATGGGTTGATCACCTACGTATGGAAGAGGTAGTTTACCTTCTTTGTGATTGTAAACCCGACCGTGGAAAGAAAGGTTACTACGCCATGCTATTAAACCTAGTAAGAGTTCATGGTCAATTTTGACCCCTCAAAGAAAAGTATGAAATGTTTTAAAGGAATTTTATATTCCTCGTTATTCATTCTACTTCATAATTCTTGATAAGTTGTGAAGGTGAGAGAATGTTTGAAAGATAAGAACTTCTTTGAAGAGAAGTTGAGAAAAAGGTAAGTTAAAATTTTGAGGACAAAATTTTTGTGAAGGAGGGGTGAATGTGATGACCCGAGAATGGGTGTGGTTTGAAGAAATTCGAGGACGGAAATTTTTATAAGGGGGGAAATGTGACAACCCGGAGAATCTGGATTGTTCGTAATTTAAGATTTAAAGAATTAATTATTAATAAAATGAATTTTTATTAATATTATTTATGTTATGTGTTTATTAATCATTCTATAACCTAGAATGATTATTAATCGGGAGGATTTCTCGCTACGAGCTAGAGATTGAACGAGTAAGAATTTTCAAGACGAAAAATAAAATTTTTCGAGAACAAAATATTTTGGGGAAAAAGACTAAATAGGCACTATTCACTCGACGAAACCTAAGGGTTAGGGTTTGAATAACCTAAGCCTTTTCGAGAGTTTGTATATGTCGAAATGACATTCCGTCGAAAGATTTGACGATAATATATCGTGAAAAGTTAAGTAAGTCGATAAAAGTTTTTTCTCAAAACGTGAAAAAAATCGGATAAAAATAAAAAATGATGAAAAAAGTATATTATGTACTTTTCATTCGTTTAGCTATGTTAGGGAAAAACGTGAAGGAAAATGCTTGACACCAAAAAGTGTTTTTTAGTTTTTTCAGAAATCCAAGAATACGTAAAAGTTAATCGGTAAAGGAAAGATTAAATATCCAAAAATATTTGGATTCCGAGAATCGCAGCTTTTAAAACCTATCGACAAAAACCCAAAAGACTTGAAAACTACTTAAACTTAAGGGCTAAGAAAACTTGAGGGCTAAGTTAACTTAGTCCTTAAGCCTTGAATAATAAGTAAGGAGGTTTGGGGAGGGTGAAATGACTATTTTGCCCCTAGCCTTGAAAATCTATAAATAGAAGCTTAAGCTCATTTGTTTGGGATTTTGAAAATTCTACAACACTTGAGAGAGAGAGAGAGAGTTTTGATGGGGGAGAGAGAGAGAGAGGAAGAGAAAAGCTTGCTCGTGAGCAAACTTTGTCCGACGGAAGAAGATTAAAGAAGAAAGGTAATCAAAAACCTAGTCTCTTAGAAATTTTCTTTAAGTTTTTATGTTCAAAAACATAGCTTAATGAGAATAAGAAGTAAAAGATATTAGAGAATGATTTCATATGGTTGAAATAGTAAGAAAATGAAGAAATAAGAATTAGAAGTTTATTTTATAAAATTTTAAGGAAGTATAAGATTCAGAAGGATTTTGAGCGATCCGAATGAATCTTATGAATGAGTAGGTCAAATAAGTAAGGAATGATGTTCTATAACATCAAATTCCAAGAAAAAGTGAAATCGTAATCCAAAATATCGATTAAAAAAATGAAGAACGAAGAACATGAAGAAGAACAAAACCAAGAATTGTTATTGATGGAAAAGTTTAAAAGCATCGTGTATAAGTTAATGCGTTGTTGATGGACAAATTTAAAACCATCAGTTTAGTATAATTGTTTGTTGATGGACAAGTTTAAAACCATCGATCGTGTAGTATAAGTTAGAAAGATGCTTATCAAGCTTGGTTAGAACGGTAGAAACGTTCATGAAGAACGGATTAAAAACGGAGCTATAACGGTTATGGCAAAAATTTGATAAAAGAAGACCTCGAGAATTAGAAAGTTAGTAAATGAACCCAAATGTAAGGTTTCATAAGAATGTAGAGAGAAGAAGAAAAGATAAAAACATAATGTTCAAGTAATGTAACCATAGGGGTGTAAAATTCAAGAATGATCAAAACATGGATACAATCAAAGCTAGTATCGAGAATAGATATTTTAGACGAAAAGAAAACTTTCATTTTTTTAGGTGAATAGTGTTGTATTAAAGTGAATAGTCCAGTATCGTGAATAGTCAGTATCGTGAATAGTAACTCGACACACCAAAAGATAGAAATTCCACAAAAAAACATTTTCACGCTTCATGAATAGTACTCGTGAATAGTAACTTCGTGAATAGTAACTCATGAATAATAGTAACTCGTGAATAGTAACTCATGAATAGTATTTGAGCATGAAAAAGTTCCAAATTTGATAAAAAGTTCCAACCAATATTTCAAAGATAATGATATTGAAGAAATAATATCATTTGAGAAGAAATTAACATCCCTTACCTCGAAAGATTAGTACTTCTAATTTGGAATAAGGGTATAGTCTTTGAAAGGAACTTGCACCGTCTAACAATACTCAAAGTATACTCAAAATACTCACAAGAATAAACTCGATAATATAGAGAGAAAACTTGAGTTTACGGTGTGATTTTCAATTCTAACCTAAGCACCTATTTATAGGAAAATGCTTTAGAACACCAAAGCGAAAATTTAATATAATATTAATATATATATTAAGATTTCTCGCCCACCTTCCTAGATCTGATCTCAGCTCATTATGCACATGTTGTAGCCCACAAAACAAACAAAAAACGTTTTTATTATTTAAAATATTTTAAACTTCAAAAATCAATTATTTGAAGCTTGAACTTCAATAATTCATAATAAATAGCCCTTCTATCAGAAAATTCGAATCTCATGAGTTTTTATAGGAAATTTAATTCTCTACAACTTTGCAGAAGAAAGTTTTTCCAAATTCCAAACAAAATTGTGAAATCCACAAGCAGGGGATTTTTACAATTTATAATCAAATTTCGGTCGATAAATGGGGTCCTTGACATGTTTAACATGTTTTAAACATTTATTGCAACAAAAAAATACTCTTCCTCCTCGTATACTCATATATCCCACATTCGTTGTAAAAATATCACCATTATTATATTATTAAAATATAATAATATATTTAAAAGAATTATTTTATCGAGAAAAGATAAAATTTCAATTTTCAACAATTGTCACATTTAAAATTTTCTCCATCTATATCCACATAAAATCAATATTTTCCTCATCATATGAATCAATAATTAATTATTCACAAATAATATTACTGAGAATCACGATATTGATGACTTGAGGCGGTTCAGGAAGAGGGGCTTTCGATAAGAATTTCTTCTTCTTGGTAGCATGATTAGGTGACCAAACCTCTCCTTAGAGCGAGAACTTTCTAGACATTGCCAATAATGTTATCTAATAATATTATTGAGATAATATGAATTATTGCCGATAATGAAAAATCTTGTGTAATGACAATTATTGAAACAACGACAATATAAAATATCAATATGACAATTATTAACTCGATAAAATCTTTGAGCGATAATTCTGTAACCATTATTGAGTAGTGCCTTCTTACGTAAGAATCAACAATTGGTGCAATACTGGTGTCTTCTTGTGTTTTAACCAAGGGTATTTTTAACGATATTAATGGTAACAACTACGTGCGTTATTTTTAAACCACTTATATTTGTCGTTTTCTTCATCAATCGCTTTTCGTTATGGGGCCCACACATGGGCTTGTAGTAAATCGAATATTATTCCCGACGATACGAATATTCCACGACCAAACGAATATTCCCAAACAACAATGAATATTTTATAACCACTTGCTTATTTTGAAATATTTGCGTATTTTACCCCTAACTATCCACATTAATCACATCAACCCTTACTATTTCAAAATAATAAATAGAAAATTAAATTTCATTAATAATAAGTTGGGGTCTTCAACCTCCCCTCCTTATGAAATTTCGTCCTCGAAATTGGCGTACGTACACTGGTGTTTGAAAAGGTGAGGATACCTCGCTTTCATTTTCGTTTCAATTCCCGGGTCATTTCCTCTATAGCATGATTCCTCCACAAAACTTTAACTTGTGGTATGACCTTTCTTGGCGTAGGGACATGCTCCTTCCTATCCAAGATCTTGTGGTACCTCCTCATACGTTAAGTTTTTTGGCTATTTAAATCGATTCTAATTCTATAACGTGGTTCGGGTCTTTCATATATTTCTGAAGAAATACAGATATGTGAAACACATTATGAACACGAGACATACTTGGAGGTAATAGCAAGTCTATAGGCTACATTTCCTACTCGGTCGAGAATTTGAAATGGACCGATAAATCGTGGATTGAGCTTTCCTCTCTTCCCAAATCTTGTAACTCCCTTCCATGGAGCAACTCATGATAATACATGATCCCCTACACTAAATTCCACGTCCTTTCGATGAAGATCCGCATAACTCTTTTTGTCGATCTTGTCTTGGTTTTGTATCGTTATCGAATCATTTGGATCTTTTTAGTAAACATACGTACCAACTCGGGTCCCAACGGTGTTGCTTCACCCACCTCGTCCCAACATCTTGGAAGCGACACTTTTCGTCCATATAATGCTTCAAATGGAGCTACACCTATACTTGCACGATAAGCTGTTGTTGTAGGAGAATTCCACCGATGGTAAATACTTATCCCAAGCGCCCTTGAAGTCAGGACACGAGTCTTAATAAATCTTCAAGAGTTTGAATAGTCCTTTCGATTGTCCGTCTGTTTGAGGATGGTATGCGAAGCCAGAATAAATAAATCCGTGCCCATAGCTTTTTGCAAGCTAACCCAAAATCTTGAAGTGAATCTTGGGTCACGATCCGAAACTATGGATACTGGCATGCCATGCAACCTCACAATCTCATTCACGTACATACTAGCAAGGCGTTGAGTGAATAAGTCTCCGTATCGGCAAGAAATGGAAGCGACTTGGTTAATCTATCAACAATAACCCAAATAGCATTGATGCCACGAGAAACCGTAGGAAGACAAAATACTTGAAATCCATGGTAATGTGTTCCCACTTCCATTTCGGAATCTCAAGTGGTCTGACGGACCCTTAGGTACTAGATGCTCGCCTTTACCGTTGACAAGTTAAACACATTGAGATAAACTTTGCAATCTCTCTCTTCATATTATTCCACCAAAATGTATGTCGAAGATCACGATACATTTTAGTACTTCGAGGATGGATTGCAAATGGTGTATTGTGTGCCTCCATCATAATCTTGTACTTCAAATCAGTCGTTAGAACACAAAGTCTAGAGTGGACTCGAAGTATTCCTTCTTCATCAATTCTCGCTTAGGAATAGCTCCTTCTTGTACTTTCTTCTTCATACGCATCGACTCATTTCAAGATTCGGTGGCTTGAGCAACCTTAACTTTTTCTATTAAAGTTGGCTCTGTCGTATACTTGACATCATCGCTTTTCGTTCTGCATATGATCTTTCTACTCGCAGCGTAGCTACCACGTTCGCTTTTCGGGATGGTATTGAATAGTGTGGTCGTAGTCTTTCAATAGCTCGAGCCAGCGTCATTTGCCGCATGTTGAGTTCTTTTTGAGTGAAGAAATATTTAAGGCTTTTATGGTGCGAATATATCTCCACTTTCTCCCCCCATATAGATAGTGCCTCCATATCTTTTAGCGAAAATTGCTTACTTGCTTGACTCTAGATCATGAGTAGGATAATTCCTCTCATACTCTTTAAGTTGTCGCGAGGCATAGGCTATGACTTTCCACGTTGCATGAGAACACATCCTAACCCTTTGCGAAGCATCGTTGTAGATAACAAATCCATCCGAACGGATGGTATTGTTAGAACAGTCGAAATAAGTCTCCTCTTAAGCTCTTGGAAACTCTTCTCGCATTCTTCGCTCCAAGCGAATTTTGTATCCTTAGAGTTAATTTGAGTTAATGGAGTAGCGATTCGAGAAAACCCTTCCACGAATCTCGATAATAACCGGCTAAGCCAAAAAGCTACGTACTTGATCACAGAAACCGGTTGTTGCTCCAACTTTGTATTGCTTCAATCTTGGCGGATCACGGATACTCCATGTTTTGACACCACGTGCCCAAGAAATGCTACTTCCTAAAGCGAACTCGCATTTCTTCAATTTGGCATATAGTTTGTTTTCACGAAGCCTTTGGAGTACCGACTTCAAATGGTGCTCATGATCTTCACGACTTTTGGAATATATAAGGATGTCATTAATAAAAACAACAACGAAGCCGATCAAATATTCCTTGAATACTCGGTTCATCATATCCATGAAAGCGAGGAGCATTAGTCGATCGAAAGACATGACTAAGAATTCATAATGCCGTCATCAGAGTTCTAAAGGCGGTCTTTGGAATATCCTCGATTCTAATCTTTGGTGATGATATCGGAAGCGAAGATCGATTTTTGAAAAGAATTGTGCCCTTGCAATTTGGTCAAACAAGTCATCAATACGAGGTAGAGGATACCTATTCTTGATGGTGACATGGTTCGATTCCGATAGTCGATACAAAAGTCGCATACTCCCGTCTTTCTTCTTTACAAATAAAGCGAGGAGCACCCCGAGGAGATGTACTAGGGGCGAATGAAACCGATGTCCAACAATTTCTGTAGTTGGACCTTTAACTCTGAAGTTCAATAGGAGCCATTCGATATGGGGTTTTAGAAATGGGCTTTGTGCGGGTTCAAGATCAATAAAGAATTCAACTTCACGTTACGGGGTAGCCAAGGAAGTTCTTGAAATCGTCGGGAAAGTCGATAACAACAGGAATATTATTCAAATTTGGCGTGTCTTTATTCAAATCCATAACATGGGCTAAGAAAGCTTGACATCCGTTTTTCAATAAGCGAATAGCTTTATGATTAGATATGGCGGTGATTGATTTTAATGGTTTAGTTGCTTGAATTAAATACAACGGGTTGGTTAGGAATATGAAAACTAACAACCTTACGAAAACAATCAATTTTGGCATGATGAGTAGTTAACCAATCAATCCCTAAAATCACATCAAAAGCAAGTATCTTTAAAGAGATAAGGTCAACGGGTAAGGTGATGGTGCCAACTTGAATCAAACAAGATTTATAAGCAGTGGATGTGATGAAAGTTTCTCTAACGGAGTTTCCACGAGATAGGTCGAAAGTCTAATTTCTCGAGTCAAGTTTAAGCGTTGAGCACATGGCGGAGAGATAAATGAATGGGTATGCCGGTATCAAGTAAGGTATAAACTTTGCAAGAATTTATAAATAGCTTACCGTGATCACCTCGTTTGGGTTCCTCGCATTATGACCGATCTGACAAAGCGCTCTTCCGGAATCGTTGACTTTGACTTTTACGGGACGATCTTTTGAGTCACCGTCCCCATTGAACTAGGTTTCATCTTCTGTACAATCTCGGCGATATGTCCTTCCTTTCCACAATTATAGCATACCTTGAAGCTGTTGTTGTGGGCGGTTTGGTGATATGTCCCTCTTTTCGCATTTGTAGCATATGACCGGTGGTGGTTCTCCTCCCTTAGAACCGATTCTTTCTAAAGCCTTTCGTCGTCTTCATATGGTCGTTGTTAAATCTCCTCTTTTAAAATCTCCTCTGACTCGCTTCTTCTATTTTCATGGCCATGATTACCACGAGTGGTTACCATTTTTGTCCGTCTGTTTCTTTCTCATTTGGTTATCATTATTACATTATTGCTGCTATCTACGATACGATCCTGGTTATGGTCCCTGGTTGAATATACTCGTTATCTCGCTCTAATAATTGAGCCACATTAACAACATCTGAATAGAGAGAAAATTTATGAGAAATGAGATCTTTGCGTATCTGGGTTTCAAACCTCTAGAAACATCCGCGTCATACGTTCCTCATTCTCCACCAAATGAGGTGCAAACACGGATAACTCTGCAAACTTTGCCTCGTCTTTGAGACACCGTCGTGTTGTTTTGTTCAATCGATGAACTCCACTTCCTTCATATATGAACACTTTCGGAAAGTATTTGTCATTAAATAGTTTCTGAAAGCGTCTCCCAAGACATCTTTGAGTGCGGTTTGGATGGAGTGCGCTTCTGAGACTCCCACCGATGATCTGCCTCGCCACGGAACATAAAGGTGGCGAATGGAACCTTCATTCCTCCGTGCATCCCAGACATCGAATATCTTGGTAATTTGCTTGACCCGTGTTTCCGCCATGATCGGATCGGCTTTCCCTTAAAGTCGGTGGTCTGACTCTTTGAATTGCTTGCATTTGTGACAACACGTGTAATTGCTATCATTTCCTCTGTATTTTGAACACGAGTCTCCCTAAATGCGATTTTGCATGAGCGCAAAAAACTTCTAAACATCCCTCGTTCATCATACGCTTTCGATTGGTGTTGTTCACGGGAGGAACATTGCCCGACTGTTGCACGTTCTCCTCGTTGGTGAGTACAGGCGTCTCCACGGTCTCATTTCCATTGTTAATATTCTCGATCGACATTCTCAAATCTTGTCGTAAAAATAAGGGTTAATTAAGAAATCAATATATCACATAATATCCTTATATCTTGACCAACTAAAAAATAAGCTTAGGTAGGACACACTAGCGAAGGAGGATTTACTCGTCGTCTCCCCTCCTAGTTCTATTCCCGATCTCGCTGGAGATCATATCCTAAGCTACGATATAAGCTGTGGCGCCCCAAAATAGGTATACATCACCCATTACGAGTTATCAATACATGATGCGAAACAACTACAACTTTATTATTACAACAGTAAAAGCGTGAGTTTAAATACAAATATTATCTTCTAGACAATATCTATACTCAAATAAATCCTCATCACATTTATTGATACATTATTTTACAAAATGGTGAGGACTACTAAACAATTCTTTCTAAAACCTTCATTCCATACCCCAGGCTACGTACTACTATTATATTCTCGCCTCACGAGAAGAAAAATGGAACAAAAAAGAAAAGGGTGAGCTCAACTAGCCGGTAAAGAAATATTATGACTAAGATAATATACAACAAATTATCGTTAGTCTTCAACGGGGAAAAATCTAATAGAATACAATAGGCAACAAATTTTAAATCAATATTACATGCGTGAAATAATAATTCATTAGAAGAGTTAAGTAGAGAATGCAAACTACTATCTTCTATGTATGAATTTAAAAGTTCATCGTCTATCTTTTATCCTGTAACATCAATCGATATACATACGGAATCAAATATTCATCTTTGCACTACTGGCCAAAGATATTCATCGATTAGTCGTATTCACAAACACACTGTTCATCTTTGCACTCTGACGAAAGATATTCTTGAGAAATCATTCATCTTTACACTCTGGGCCAAAGATATTCAATAATATCATCATTTAAGGCGAGGATGATGAAAAATATTTTTAAAAAAGCGAATCCGGTGAAACAAAATGATGAGGATTAAGGATTAAGGATAAGTACTTGTTTTATCCCGTCCAAAAATACCTCAAAAATAATCATAGTGGTGTAAAATTCAAGAATGATCAAAACATGGATACAATCAAAGCTAGTATCCGAATAGATATTTTGGACAAAAAAAGAAAAATTTTCATTTTTAGGTGAATAGTGTCTTTTTCGTGAATGAATAGTCAGAGTATCGTGAATAGTGCCAGTATCGTGAATAGTAACTCAGAGCACAAAAGATAGAAATTTCACAAAAAACATCTTCACGCTTACGTGAATAGTACGTGAATAGTACTCGTGAATAGTAACTCGTGAATAGTAACTCGTGAATAGTAACTCGTGAATAGTAACTCATGAATAGTAACCTGAGCATGAAAAAGTTCCAAATTTGATAAAAAGTTCCAACCAATATTTGACATAATGATATTGAAGAAATAATATCATTTGAGAAGAAAATAACATCCTTACCTCGAAAGATTAGTACTTAATTTGGAATCTAGGGTATAGTCTTTGAAGGAAACTTGCATAGTCTAACAATACTCAAAGTATACTCAAAATACTCACAAGAATAACGCTCGATAATATAGAGAGAAAACTTGAGTTTACGGTGTGATTTTCAATTCTAACCTAAGCACCTATTTATAGGAAAATGCTTAGAACACCAAGCGAGAAAATTTAATATAATATTAATATATATATTAAAATTTCTCGCCCACCTTCCTAGATCTGATCTCAGCTCATTATGCACATGTTGTAGCCCACAAAACAAACAAAAAACGTTTTTTATTATTTAAAATATTTTAAACTTCCAAAAATCAATTATTTGAACTTGAACTTCAATAATTCATAATAAATAGCCCTTCTATCAGAAAATTCGAATCTCATGAGGTTTTATAGGAAATTCAATTCTCTACAACTTTGCAGAAGAAAGTTTTCCAAATTCCAAACAAAATTGGCAAGAAATCCACAAGCGAAGCGATTTACGAAATTTATAATCAAATTTCGATCGATAAATGGGGTCCCTTGACATGTTTAACATGTTTTAAACATTTATTGCAACAAAATACTCTTCCTCCTCGTATACTCATATATCCCACATTCGTTGTAAAAATATCACCATTATTATATTATTAAAATATAATAATATATTTAAAAGAATTATTTTATCGAGAAAAAGATAAAATTTTAATTTTCAACAATTGTCACATTAAAAATTTTCTCCATCTATATCCACATAAAATCAATATTTTCTCATCATATGAATCAATAATTAATTATTCACAAATAATATACGAGAATCTGATATTAATGACCGAGGGTTTCAGGAAGAGGGGCTTTCGATAAAATTTCTTCTTCTTGGTGGCGCTTGATTAGGTGACCAAACCTCTCCTTAAGCGAGAACTTTCTAGACATTGCCAATAATGTTATCTAATAATATTATCGAGATAATATGAATTATTGCTTCGATAATGAAAAAATCTTGTGTAATGACAATTATTGAAACAACAGCAATATAAAATATCAATATGACAATTATTAACTCGATAAAAATTTGAGCAGTAATTTCTGTAACCATTATTGAGTAGTGCCTTCTTACGTAAGAATCAATAATTGGTGCAATCTGGTATCTTCTTGTGTTTTAACCACAGGTATTTTAACGGTGATATTAATGGTAACAACTTCTGTAGTTATTTTTAAACCACTTATATTTGTCGTTTTTCTTCATCAATCGCTTTTCAGTTATGGGGCCCACACATGGCTACTTTGGTCGTAAATGCGAATATTCACAAGCGTCTGAATATTCCACGACCAAACGAATATTCCCAAACAACAATGAATATTTTATAACCACTTGCTTATTTTGAAATATTTGCGTATTTTACCCTAACTATCCACATTAATCACATCAACCCTTACTATTTCAAAATAATAAATAGAAAATTAAATTTCATTAATAATAAGTTGGGGTCTTGAATGTGTGCTTCACATGCGGATCAAGGATCACTTTGCTCGTGAATGCCCTAAGAATAGATCTGGGGAGACAAATAGGAGCAAGGGAAATGCTAGTGGAGGTGCGTTGGCTATTGCGGGACCAACAACAACAAATAAGCCTGACCGGAACCTTGACATGAATGTACAAGATCTTTGTGTAATCAAAGGATGTGGTGTGGGTATTATCCCGATCAATGATATTGATGCTTATGTATTATTTGATTAAGGTGCTACTTGCTGCTCATTTATATCGATGAATTTGCTATGAGATTAGGATTGCCTAGTGAAGAATTGAATTTCCTTTAAATATAGAAATTGCGAATAAGGAAGTAGTTCTGTTAGGTTCGTATCTGAGAGCTGTAGGGTGAATATTAAGGAAATATTTTTATGGTAGATTTGATTCCGATCAAAATTTAGGAGAGTTTGATGTTATTTTGGGAATGGATTGGTTGTTCAATTATGGAGCGATAATTGATTGCCAAAAGAAATGTGTAAACTTTATAACTCCGTCAATGGTAGTATTCAATGGTAGCAAATCGCCTAGACAAATGAGATGTCGGCGATTATGCGAGCCGAAGTTGTTGAGTCGAAATTTGTGTGGGTTATTTAGCTTACATAGTCGATACTCGGAATAAAGGGTCTGGCTGGAAGAAATACCGGTGGTTAGGGAATTTGTGGACATATTTCGGAAGGATTTGCGGGACTTACGCTTGCGAGAGAGAAATCGAGTTCGTGATCGACTTAGCGCCAAGGAATCGCTCGATATCGAAAGCCCCGTCTGAGAATGGCTCGGTGGAGATGAAAGAATTGATGGTACAACTACGAGAGTTTGTTAGACAAAGAAATATATTCGGTAGTGTGTGTGTCAGTAGTGGGGAGCCTTGTGGTGTTATTCGTAAAAAGAAGAAGGATGGGTCGATCGTCTTTGCATTGATTATAGAGGAGTTAAACAAAGTCACTATTAAGAATAAATATCCATTTCGAGAATAGATGACTTGTTTGATGAATTGAAAGGTGCTAGATATTTCTCAAAAATAGATTTGAGAAGTGGGTACCATCAATTGAAGGTAAGAAAGGAGGATGTGTAGAAGGCGGCATTAGAACTCGGTATGGACATTACTGAATTTTTGGTGATGTCTTTTGGTTTGACAAAGCGCCCTACAGCGTTCATGGATTTGATGAGCAGGGTGTTTAAACCATTTTGGACAAGTTTGTGGTGGTGTTTATCGACGATATTACGGTGTACTCTAAAACTCAAGAGGAACATGTGGAACATTTACGTCTATCTTTGGAGCGCTAAGAAAAGAAAAGTTGTATCTGAAATTCTCTAAATGTGAATTTTGGTTTGGAGCGATGTACAATTTCTTGAGCGCACGTAATTGACAAGGATGGAATTTCGGTGGATCCATCAAAGGTTGAATTTGTGATAAATTGGGAACAACCGAGAACTCCATCGAAGTGAGAAGTTTCTTGGGATTAGCGAGGGGTATTACAGACGGTTTATTCGAGGATTTTCCAAGATTGCCACTCGTTGACAAATTTAACGAAGAAATCTGTAAAATTTGTTTGGACGGAGAAGTGTGAAGAAAGTTTCAAGAATTGAAAAAAAGAAGCTAAGTATGGCTTTTTGTGTTGTCATTACCGGATAATCTGAGGAAATTTTGTGGTGTATAGTGATGCTTCACATAAAGGGTTGGGTGTGTCCTTATGCTGAAAGCAAAAAAAAGTCATTGCGTATGCATCAAAACAATTGAAAGATTACGAAAAAAGGGTATCCGACTCATGATTTAGAGTTGGCGGCGGTTGTGTTTGCTCTGAAGATATGGAGACACTATCTCTACGGAGAGAAATGTGAGATCTACACAGACCATAAAAGTCTGAAGTATATTTTCACACAGAAGGACCTGAACATGCGTCAAAGAAGATGGATGGAACTGATAAAAGATTATGATTGTGAGATCTTTTATCATCCAGGCAAAGCAAACGTGGTTGCAGATGCCTTGAGTAGGAAAGGCAGGGAAAAGTTGATGTTGTTAACTGATAAGGAGGAGCTTATTACAGCAATGTCAAGGTTAGAGTTGGAAATCAAATTTCCAAGAGAATCGATGAAAGATGTTACGGATGGAAGCCGGTCCAACTTTGGTGGACAAAGTGAAAAACGCTCAAGCTGCGGGATGAGGAATGCGGAAAAATAAGAGAAAGTGTGGTTGAAGGAAAAGAGGTGAAATACAAGATTGATCTGGATGGAATCTTTGAGATTTGAAGGGCGAAATATGGGTTCAGCGATGCGAGAGATTAAAGAAGAAATTTTGGCCGAAGCTCATAACTCGAGATATTCGATTCATCGGGAAATACGAAGATGTATCAAGATTTGCGGTGACATTTTGGTGGCCAAATATGAAAAGAGGCGTTGTAGAGAATCGTTGCAAAGTGCTTGACATGTCGAGAAAGAGAAGGTAGAACATCAAAGACCAAGCGGTTTACTTCAACCGTTGGAGATCTTAGGAATGGAAATGGGAACATATCACAATGGATTTTGTGGTAGGTCTTCCAACAACTCGAGAAAGGATACGATGCGATTTGGGTGATAGTGGATAGATTGACAAAATCGCACACTTTTGCTAATAAAGATTAGATTCAATCTTGATCATTTGGAAAAATTATATGTTAAAGAGATCGTGTCGAGACATGGAGTTTTAGTGTCAATTGTGTCAGATAGAGATCCGAGGTTCACATCAAACTTCTGGAAGAGACTACAAGAATGTATGGGAACCCGATTCACGAATGAGTAATGCATATCATCCATAAGCGGATGGCCAAAGCGAACGAACGATTCAGACATTGGAAGATATGTTGAGAGCATGCGTCATGGATTTCAAAGGAAGTTGGGATGAACAATTGTCGTTGGTGAAATTTGCCTACAATAATAGTTACCACGCTAGCATCGGCATGCCGCCCTATGAAGCATTATACGGCAGGAAGTGCGCGAACTCCTTTGTCTTTGGGATGAAGTCGGTGAGCGTCAACTATTAGGACGAAGCTGGTACAACAAAGCTGCTTTGAGGTTGTCAACTCATCGAGAACAAGATTGATAATTTGCTCAAGATGCAGATGAAAAGAAATATGTTGATCAACATGAGACAAGATCGTGTATTTGATGTAGGGAATTACGTATTCTAAAGGTTTCTCCTTGGAAGGAAAATTCGATTTGGTAAGAAGGGAAACTAAGTCAGAGATTTATTGGACCCTTGAAGTCTTTGCGAAAGGTTGGAGAGGTGGCTTACGAGGTAGCTCTACCTCCAGAATTGCAAAACATTCATAATGTTTTTCACGTGTCGGTATTACGACCATATAAACCTGATTACAAGCACGTGATTGAGTACGAACCATTGCAGTTTGAGAAAGATTTTGTCTATGAAGAGGTTCTATCCGGATAGTCGACGAGGAAAGAACAAGTGCTCGAGAATAAGGTGATACCTTACGTGAAGGTAATATGGAGGAACCCCTGATGTCGAAGAGCTACACGTGGGAACTGAAAAAGTTGAAATGATGAAGAATTACCACTGAGTTATTTGTTTAATCTATGTCTTGATTTAGGGATGAGAATCTTTGTAAGTAGGGAGAATGTGATGAATGAATTATTTGAATTGTGATTACGAGGGATGAGAATCCTTGTAAGGAGGAATGATGTAACATTTAGAATTTTAATTGTTATATTAAATATTTATTGAATTATTTAAATATTTAATGGATGTGTTTATTATTGAATAAATAATTGTTCAAATTTGAATTGATGTGGTTAATTATTTGTTAAATAAATAATTAAGGAAAATTAATTATTTTGCTAATTTAATTTAATTATTAAGTTAGAGAATTTTGATTAATTGAATTACTATTCTTTTTATTGGAATTTGTAATTAAAAAGGATGTGTTAGTTGATTAAATAAAGTTATAATTATATAGAAAATTATAATTTTGGTGGTATTGATTTATGTGATGAAGTAATTTAATAAATTATTATTATGATTAATTTAATTAAATTAATGTGTGACAAATAACCTTGTTATAAAGGAGTTACTAAAATAAATTAAAGGAGTTTTAATTGAGTTTTGCCAAACAAGGCCTAATGCTTATTAAGTCTTTATTATTTGTGTTTTACCAAATAAGGTGTTAGGATTAATTGGTTATTTTTTAGTAGTTAACCAAACAAGCCTTATGGCTTTTGATTTCAAAAATTTCATAAGCGAGTCGTCGATTTATTATATTTTATATTATATATATAATATATATATATATATATATATCTATATATCGTTATTTGTTAGTATGCGCTCTAGAGTTAGAGGAGAGAGGAAAAAAAAAGAAGAAGAAGAAGAAGAAGAAGAAGAAGAAGAAGAAGAAGAAGAAGAAGGCTAGAGAATTGAGAAGAAGAATTGGGGAAAAAAGTTTGAGAATTTGGGATAGCCATCATCATCTTCTTCAAGGTATCCTATTCTATTCTTTTAGTTTTAAAAGTTTTAGCTTTTTCTCTTCTCCTATTTCTCTGTAAAATTCTTGTGATAGGATAATTGTTGATTTTATGTGTGTTCATATGATAAACTAGTGTTGTAAAGTTATTTTCATAGGTTATATATGATTATAATCAATGTATTGATGTTATGTATGAAGTTTGTGAAGAAAACTTTTTCTGAGAGAGTTTTTTGGTGATTATATATTGTTTAGTTAAAATAGAAATTGAGGGTTAATTAGTTGTTTAGTTGATAAATTGACCATTTAATTTGATAGAGTATGTATAATTATTGATAAAAACACTTTGAATTAGTGGTTTTGGTTGAAAAACAAAATTATAGTGTTGATTTTCATTGAAATATAAAAAAATGAGTTTTAGCCAAAAAATAGTGAATTTGGGTGTGTTAATTTTGTTGTTTATGTTGTTGTATGGGTAGAAACATGTTTAGAGTTTTTGAAATATGTTTACATGAAGTTTTTGTATGATTATATGCTATTTAGTCTGTTAGAAAGCGAGCTTGTAGGCAAAATTGGCTTTTTTTTGTCTTTGTTTAGAAATTTGTTGATCGAGAGTGCAATTAATTGCCTTGTGCATGGCCTTGACTTCTGATACTTTGTGATATAAATTTGCATATGCCTTACCATGCATATGCGCATCACATGCACTTGTAACCTTGATCTGATTCCATGATCTCATCTGCACGCATACCATGCTGCCTGTGCATGTGTGACCATGATGTAAAGCGTGTGGCGCATGTGTATGTATGAGTTAGCGAGAATGGTGCGACGATGTACTTTTTGTACACGAAATTTTAAGAAAAGTTATGTGATGATAGTAGGACTACTAAATGTTGATTTTAGTATTTCTATACTATGAATAAGTATGTTATTAACAATTAACTTGTGTTATAACTCGATTATGTGATTAAAAATCCAATTTTAAATGATGAACGTACTTAGTTATGTTTGTAAGATGGTAATGACTAATATATCATCATGATGACATATGTTTATAGGATATTGTGATTCGTATTGATTTGGTTTAGCCTTGAGCAAGGCAAGTTTTCTAAACTTTCTTTTTACATTGATCAAGTTCTCTAATCTATTTTCTTATTGAAGTAATTATTGTTTCCAAATATAATTATCTGACTTTTCTAAACTTTCTTTTTACATGATGCAAGTTCTTTAACTCTACTTTTAGAATTGTGCAATCGCTTAAAATTTTTCTTTGAGCAAGTTTTTCTAATCCTTTATCTTGTTGAACTAATTATGGTTTTCAATTCGATTATGATATAATGATGTAAGTTATTCTTGAGCAAGTTATTCTTGTATTTAACTTGTTGTTTAGCATGCAAATTTATATATTCTAATGTTGAACATTTTATCGATCAAATTGTTATGCATGCTTAGTATTCAATTCTAATTAACCTTGGCTTAGTATTGTTCAAGCAAGGTGTTATAGTTATTCAAATTGTATGCTCTTAGATTATTCCTAAAGCATGACTTTAGTTTACTATGATTGATTCAATCACGATTATTCTATAGTGAAATGTTCTTGGTTTCATTCAACTAATCCTTAGTTGATGTTCGTTGAATTCAAATTACCTGAAAGCTTATCAAACCAAACTTCCTTTGGTGCGGACTTGTACTCTAAATCTTGAGATGAACAACCCTAATGTTATGATTAGGGGTTAACTTACAGCGTAGCGTTAAATGTTTGTGCACAATACATAGATACGAAGGGTGATCCCCTAAATACGAGAGAGTCCTTATAGTCTTATATTTGTTAAAGTTGGAGTTGAAAGATTACTCATAACTGTGGACATAGTTCATGGTCTTATGACCCTCGGTTATATTTATTCCACATTTTGGATTTCAGTTTCTGATTATTGATGATAGAGTACTATTCATTGTTGATGAGCCTATTATTGGCGGTTATTATTACTATACTCTGTTGATTTCATATTGTATCTAGTGAGCAATTGTTTTGCTCACTCTTGCATATATTTTAAAACTCATTGCTGACTAAAGATGAAAAGAAGAAGGTAGATGAACCTTCGTCTAGCAAAGAAAGGAAAAATGTGCAAGTGATGAAGACTTGTAATTTTACTTTGATTGAGATGTTAGATGAATTTTTATTATGATGATCTTAGACTTGGTTTTAATGAAGTTTATTTAATTTCGCATTTGAATGATTGTAATTAAAGGTTAGATAACACATGGAGATTTTATTATGTAACCCTTTAATGGGAAAGGTTTTATTTATATTTTTTATTGTGATTGGGTAGTTAGATATGAATGTTTGATTAAGTGAACACGGATCTGTGGGAATGAAGTCCATAATGTCGGGACAATCATAAATCGAAGTTTATCTATTTGTATTCTCATCATGTAATATGATCGTAAGTTAGACAAACTTACGGCGATGTCTTGCATTCGATCTCCGTTCCTTTTCTTCCACTTTGGGATGGGAATCGGGACCTCTTTTGCCTTAACTGGTATCGATTTAGGAAATAGCATAGCCATAACATGGGCTGGAACCTTTACCGAAGACTGTATAGGCTCAGGATCTGTAGGGGAGATAATCATCGTATGGCTGAAGTTGAAGGAATCTGTTTGTGCTTGTGAGGATTCCTATGACTGGAGCTAGCAGAATAGCCTAATCCAACTGTCCCTATTTGACTGGGAACTTGAATTGGGCGCTTAATGCCCTAATGATCTTTGCCCAACCCTTGTCCTAGTTGATGACCCAATGACATCATCTCTTGAGTGGTAAGCATTACCTCGGCGAGAAATCTTGGGTGTGAGAGGTGGGGCCCCAATGGGATGGTAATGAGGTTGCTCACCTTCGTGGCATGGAAACCGATTGGCTCAACTTACGTATTAAAGCTAATGAGTGGTATGTCACCTTGTTCGAGGACATTCTGTCTCGGCATTAATGATGATTAGGCTATTATTGATAATGTACTTGAGTTGCTAATGAAGGGTGGAAGGGCGTCACCACCATATGAATCCACGGTCTTCCCAATGACATGTTTGTATCCACCGTGGCTATTTTGAGCACATGAAAGGATACTTTGAATGTATGTGGACCAATCTCCACAGTAACTCAATTTCCCCAATGACATTTCGTCGGGATCCATCAAAAGCTTTGATAACTGTATGGTTGTGACGCCCCCCAATCCGGGTATCTTCCAACCCGACAGATGGTGTTACACGGTACTCGTAACTATACATTCATTTTATTGAAACGACATCAAAATGTGTGTATCAACGACATTCTTATTACATTAATAATATTACATCCCGTTCCCAGGTTCTATAACCATTACATTCTTTGTTCATCATACTATAATATATACAACTTACTAGTTTATTACAAGGTAAACTAATCGTTCCTCTTCGTCTTGCCTTTATCCTTGTCAGATTCCTCAGTCCGTTTAGTCTTAGCTGCATTCATATGGTTCAAGCAAGAGTGAGCATAACAAGCTCAGCAAGTAAAAAAAATTCTTTTAAACAACATGCTTGAAACATAGGAATCATATATCTTCAATAACTGGATAATAGTTATGAAGTACTATTAATAATTCAAAATAGCATTTCTTTTCCTTCAAAATGTTTTACAATAACAATATTCAGTAAAACATCAATTCTGGCTCAAGACTATGAGCATTTCATAATTTCTTTGAAAAGGACAACCCGATACTAAGTCCGTAAGAAGGCATATATATCTTACGAGCACTTACGGGTGATCAGCCCATAGTACTCTATGTTGATCAACACTACATCCTGTTAAACGTATGTACGTTTAAGTTTTGGCAACCTCGCATGCCCATCGAATAATCGATGAAAAATACATTTGTTTATTCATACTCAGGCTTACCTTGAATTCGTACCAAACAATTAGCGTAGGATAACGTTAGCAATTCTATATTAAAAGACTTGTAAATAAATCAATCAACTCTTCAAGATTAGTCTAGCCGAGATAAAACTGGCATCAAACCTTTAGTAAAACACTTCATGCATCTCATAACATGAATCACAAAAAACTTGGCTAACACGAAGGTTAGACAAGCGTTTTAATAAAAACTTGCCTTGATAATACTGCGCTACAAAAAAAAATAACTTTTCCTTTCAGTCTTTATGGTCTCTACAATACATAACCACATAACATACCACATTAGGTTATGAATGAACATACATGGTTCCTAATGAATCTTACCCTTCTTCTCAATCTAATCTTGTATTAGATTTGTTATTATTGGTTCCGGCTTACCGTTATAACTTACATCATTCTTACCAACTTCTTTCTCTTCTATAACTTAACTGACATTATTAGTAATACCACTCGTTTTGAGTTAATCATCCTTCCTCACGGTTTACTAACATTCTTACGTTATTAATCAAAACTTGATCGTCATTGGTTAAGTACACTTACTGCATATCGTTCACTTTCAATTACTTAACAACCTTTAGTTGTAACTCTTAATATTATAGTCATTATCATTATTTAATACATTTCACTTTCTTATACTTTACGTTCGTTGTTTAACTACTCATTAAACAACATTAAATTTCTAAAGTCATCACTATAACAGTGATTTAGGAAAGGTCTTATCTTGTTCATTAGGTAATTACATGACCCATACTGGTATTGCAAACCATTGGATTTATAATCAACTTGGTCAACAAATTTCTACGGTCGGGTTAGCACATTACGTTGTTCTTACCTCCAATTAATCTTTCGTCGACCTTCAGTGATAATACTTAAGGTCTTTAACATCTTGTAAGGATGTTTCTTCAATTTCTTTAAAGTAAATTAACTTGAATTAATTACTTTGAATTCATTTTATACCTATAAGCTTTGATGACTATCTTTAGTTTAGGATTTGGCGCGTTGCGGCGTCGACCACTCTCTCTAAGCCTTCTTTGCTTGACGTGAAACATCAGTAGTCAAGGTTCCGGACTTGGTGCTGCGGTGCGAGTCCTTGCGCATTACATTATGTATTTGTGGTGCGAAACTTGATGAGAGTCATGACACTATGCTTTGTATATAACCAGCGCCACCAATTGGCCTTGGGTTGGCCCCGCGGCGTCAACTCGTGCCTTAGAAAAATTTTATAGACTTTTAATTTTACGAAATTCCCGAACGCATAACTTCTTCATTATAAGTCCGAATTGGCTCGTTCAAAATCCTACGGTTCACAAATTACATACTCTACGACTTCATGCAAGAATTTTATCTATTTGACTTCGTTTACTCTAAATTCACCTATTGGTTCATTTTTAACGAAAACGATAAACGTTCGTGAACGTTCAACACTCGTTTCTTTGTTCTATGTCAGAATTCAGTCATTCTCGAGTCTGCAACTCTATAATGCCAAATAAGACTTGTCTCCATTGAAAACTAATGTTTCCAAGCTTAATATCAAAATTCGACTTCCATTCCAAGAATTTCACAAATTCGACGATTATCGTCCAATCGTGTGAATTCCGGCAAAATGAAAACCTTATTACTAATGATTTGATCATCATTTCAAATGGATTCAATCCATCATATTAACATATTAACATACATATTACATTAACTTATTTACATGATAAGTTATTACTTATTATTCATGAGTTTATAACTTATAAAAGTATAAACTACTTAAAATTTTTCCACTTAAGCCCATCTACCGGGTTTGTCAGTTAACCTTCGACTATGTCCCGTGTAGAGTGCCACCTCATATCCTCGACGGTATGTGTTGACATGAACAACCGCTGAAGCCTCGAGGCAATGGGAAAGTAACGTAAGTTCTTTCTCGGTACGTCTTTTCACTTTTTCTTGCGCTGTTCACAATATCTACTTGTACCATAAATATCACACGACCTCTTATCTTTATTGACATCACCGTAATACAACATACAGTCATTCTCACAAGCATCAATCTTTTCATACCCTAGATTGAGCCTTTTGACCATTTTCTTCACATCATAGTACGACTCTGGTAACTTATTGCCTGCAGGTAAGCAATCCTTCACAATGCTTAACAGTTCATTAAAACCTCTCTCGCTACAATCATGCTCGTTCTTGAAGTGTAAAAACTTAGTCATGGCGAGATAAGAGCGGTGTTTTTCGTTCCCAAAATCATACTGATTGGCGTCCTTTGCTTCATAAAATAACTCATAGAAACCCTTATCCCCATCATTCGGCTCTTGCTTCGGCATTCTTTGTCATCCACGCTCATATTCCACTGGAAGTATGAACCAAACAACTTCGACTATCATGTTAGTCTGATCAAAGGTTTCATCACCTCAATTTGATTCGATTCATGTTCATCCAACCGGGTTTCCCATAATAGATCCATGTCAGTATAACCTACTTGAACCCAAATGCAAATAATTCGCATATGACATCACTCATTTCCTTCCACACTTCATTCACACACCTCTTACTGAGGAGATCTCGATCTCATCACACTTGACTTGCTCAAACACGAAGTTGAGAAGCTGTTCAACCCCACTACGATACTTAGAGCTAAGCCCACTCCTATCAGTGGCCACCCTACGTTCCATCCAACTCCGATCAACAGACATCTCGGACAACTGTCTGCAATATATATGGAAAGTTAGACAAACAAAATCAAGTCTCCAAGTTAACGTATTTGCAAGCTTATGAGTTTCCTAACTTCATCTCCCACTCTAACGGGTCAGGCTTTTATCCCATTCCCGGATGTGTCGCCTCACTGATGCCAACAACTTGATCACATAATTAAATTTTTCAGAAATTTTGGCAGCACCTCCCCATGGTCTTCAAGTACACGAAATAAACTAACACATCGTAATCTATTTGAATAAAGATTTAAATTTTTCTCGAAAAATATTTTTTTTAATATTATGAATGTGATTTGATATAATGTTATAGTTGTGGTAATATTTATAAATTTTTGTAAAAGTATTGTTATATAATATTTGATTGGTGGGGAATATTCGTTTTAACGAGGAATATTAAATGCAATGACACAATCATTAGTGGACCCCACAAGCGGAATTATTGTCGGATTGAGAAAGCGACAAAAATATTTTATGAAAATAACGGCGGAAGTTTTATCGTTAAATTGTTGAAACACCGGTAGTAAAAAAATACGATGTCTGGCGTGGTTGCGTAGTAGCACACGGTATTGATTATTGATGCTTACGTGATAAGTCACTCGGTTATACTCAATTATTGCTTCTGATAATTTTTGCATCATATCTCTCATATTATTGATTCGATTATTGTCACAGTATCATCGCATAATATTTTATATATTATTAAATCAATAATTGAGGCGACAAAGTTATTCATATTATTAAATTGCAATATTTACAATGTCTAGAAGTTACATCGAGGAGAGGTTTGGTCACCTAATTAATTGGCATGATAGGGAGAAATCCTTATTGGAAAGCCCCTCTTTCTCACAGGAGCGACTTTGGTTGTTAAATATTGTGAGTTATGATATTAATGATGAATAAGTTCGTGTTGATTAAAGATGAATTTGATAGTTCCATTGTGTTGGGATTATTGGTGTTAGTTGAAATCGACATCTATTCGATGATAATTGATATGTGGGGGTTATATTGATAAATCGGGTAATTTATCGGATAAATGAGCAATTAATTGCTACTAATTCACATGCTTATATAACTATTTGTTCACATGTGTGTACTATTGAGTCACATTCACTTACTATTAGGGGGAGTTGGTGCAAGATTGATAATACTTGCATGACTAAGTTAAAAAGGGAGGTATAGATGGAGAGTCTTATATTGTATTTCGTATTTTCACATGATTATAACTATTGATTCACATGATTGAACTATTGATTCACATTATTTACTATTAGGGGGGGAGGTGGTGCAAGTTTGATAATACTTGCGGGACTAAAATAAAAATGAAAGAAAAGTTGGAGGTATTGTCTTTGTAATTTTTGAGCCCAAAAAGCGTGCGATTATCGAAACTATATTTTTCTATAAATAGAAGCTCATTCTTCCTTCATTTCTCACCAATTCACTAAAAAGCTTTAGAGCCATTATTATAGAGAGAAATTATAGAGAAAGAAGAAAGAAGTCTGCTACCTCACTTTATTCCGATATCGGTCTTCTTTTGAGGTAAAGGGTATATTATTTTTTTGAGGTAGGAGAGTATTATTTTTTTTTTTTTTATTCATGAAGAATAACATTATTCCATTTTTTATTATTCCATTCTTTATTATTACTTGAATATATATTTATTATATCTTATTAATTATTTATTATTTTATTATTACATTGGAATTTTTTTTATTATACTTGGTGAAATTCTTTTTTATTCCATTCTTTATTATTACATTTGGAATATACATATATGCGTTTTACGGTGACATTATTTCCATTCTTTATTTTATTACATTGGAATATATCATGCATGCATTTTCATATGGGACTGTATGATTACATTTAAATTCTTTATTATTACATTGGAATATCACATCACATGCATGCATGTTTACTTGGGATTTGATTATTTATTATTTATTATTACATTGGAATAATATACATGCATGTAATCATGCATCGCATGCATGGTGATTTTGTTGTTATTCCATTCTTTATTATTACATTGGAATATCACATGTCATGCGTATTACGCTTTGATTGATTAGATTATTTATTATTACATTGAATAAATTTTATCATCATCGTCATCATTGCGCATGCATGGTGATTTCTTTTGTTATTCCATTCTTTATTATACTCGGTTGGTTAAAGTTTTGACTTCTATACTCCATGAAATTAGTGGAATATCCTTGATATTTTGCGCTTCATCGATATCTTTTCATGGAAATATTCTTACGAGCATTCTTGAATTTTACTCTACAAAAAGTATCATGTTGACAATTTGGGCGTTATTAGTTCTGAATAAATTAATTCTTGAACTTGTTTTATTGAATTCTTATATCATTGTCATCATCCTCATTTTTATATTTTTTGAAAGTCATATCATGGCATGGCACATAGTGCATAGATGGACTTGGTATGATATGATTATGACGAGGGATTATTCGGTATAATCATGGTAGTAATGTTACAAATGATGTGGTAAAAGTCCTCATTGGCCCGTAGTGCATTGATGGGACAGTTGTTGGCATGATCATGACCATTGATGAATACGACGAATATCCTTGGCGTAGTGCATGGATAATTTGTGGTTGTGATACTAATGAATATCCTTGGTAGTAGTAGTGCGGGGATGATGTGGATTATTTATTAAAATTTGAGTCTCGGTGATAAAAGTGATGAAAAACCTTTTTAAATCATAAAAGATAGTAGATTTTATTCTCTACTTGACTCTTTTAATGGATTGCTTATTCACTTTGAGTTAAACTTGATGTCTATTGTATTTTATCGGTTTAACATTGTTGAAGACTAATGATAATTTATTACGCATTATCTTAGTCATAATATTTCTTCTTGGGCTAGTTGAGCTCACCCTTTTACTTTCATTGTTCTCTTGAGGAAATGAGAGCGTAGCGAGGGACTAGTCGGGGAGCGGAGTGTGGTCCAGATAATAGCATTAGTAGTCCTCACTATTACATTAAATAGTGTGATAATAAATGTAATGAGGATGAATTTATTTTGAGTGTGGATATTATCTAGATGACAATGACAATATTATTAAAACTCTGACATATGTATTGTTGTATATATTACGACGGTTGTATAATTAAGTTTGTATTTGTATTTTGTACCATGTATTTGGCGACTCAGAATAGGTGATGTATACCTATTTTGGGGGCGTCACAGTTGGTATCAAAGCTTAGGGATATGATCCCTGGCTGAGATGTGAGACAAGAACTAGGAGGGGAGAGACGGGGAATTCCTTCGCTAGTATGACCTACCTAAGTTTATTTGGTATTTAATTGGTCGGTCAGAGTATAGGGATAATATGTGATATGTTAATTAACCCTTGTTTTGTGGCAGTATTTGAAAATGGCATCAGAGAATGTTGAGAACATCAATGGAGCACAGGAGACCGTTGAGTCTCCACAGATCAATAATCAGGATAATGTGCATTAGGAAGGCGACAATCCTCATGCAAACAACAACAACGACCAAATGATGAGCGATGGAATGTTAGAGGCTTTATGCAATTCATGCATGCGACATCGGAAAGAGACTCTCTCCAAAAATGCGGTGGAAAAACTTGGCAACTCTCGGATGGTCACCGCTAAGCGATTCGAGGAGGCTGGGACCACCGGAGTTTTTGGAGAGCAAAACCACTTAAAAGGCGGAGGCGTGGATAAAGCAGATCTGCAAGATATTTGATGTCTTGGGATGCTCGAGGAGCAAAAGGTTCCCTTTGCCACCTTTATTGTTGCGCAGAGGCAGATTCTTTGGTGGGAATCGTAAAAGCGTACTACTCGACTGCCTTGCTTGAAGATGACTTGGGAGAAGTTCAAGAATTGTTCAACGACAAGTACTTTCCCGAAAGTATTCGTCACATGAAAGAGGTAGAGTTCATCAAGTTGGAGCAAAACAACATGGACCGTGTCGCGATCTGAAGCTAAGTTTGCGAGAGTTGTCGGTTTGCGTCCCATTTGGTTGATAATGAGGAGAGAATGACGCGAATGTTTCTAAGAGGTTTGAAACCCGAGATCGTCAATATCTTATCTCTCATAAAGCGTGTGTTTGTATTTAGATGTTGTTAATAGGGCTCGATTATTGGAGTAGCGATAATGAGTCAACCCAACCAAAAAGCGGCAAGAAAAAAATGATAATACCGGTGATAGCTTGATCATCGAAGCGGTGACAATAAGCGTGGAGGAATCAACATGCGAAATGGTAACCACTTGGTGGTAATCATGGCCAAAACAATAAGAATGGACATTTCAAGAAGAGGAGATTCAACAATGATGGAAAGGCGTCGACTCATTATTTTACCGTTAAGGAAGGAGAACGACCACCTATCATATGTTTCAAATGCGGAGGGGAGGGACACATCGGTCAAAGCTGCTGATGATAATCATCAAAGCATGTTATAATTGTGGAAAGAAGGTCACCTAGCCCGATTTTGTCGTTCACAGAAGACAAGTTCAATTTCGGGATGGAGGCACCAAAGGCGGATACGGACAAAACAAAGTCGGTGGTTTTCGGGAAGAGCATTTTTTTCGTGACTTCTCAAAAAGCGAGTGACCCGAACGAAGTTAGCACGGGTTAGTTAATTATAAATTCTTGCGAAGTCTATACCTTATTAGATACCGGTTCTACCCATTCTTTTATCTCTCTTGCTTGCGCTCAACGTTTAAATTTAACTCAAGAGAAGTTAGACTTTGACTTATTGGTTGAAACTTCGTTAGCAGAAACCTTTGTTACCTCCACTGTTTATTAATCTTGTTTGATTCAAATCGACACTTTCACGTTACCTGTCGATCTTATCTCTTTGAAAATACTTGCCTTTGATGTGATTTTTTTAGAAATCGATTGGTTAACTACTCATCATGCTTTTTCGTAAGGTTGTTAGCTTTCATATTTCTAACCAACTTTGTTATATGAATTCAAGCAACCAAACCACTAAAGTCAAATCATTGTCATATCAGCCATAAGTAAAGAGCCCCGATCCTTTCGTTGTTGACTTCCTTGTGTGGAAATGCAAAGCGGACTTTTTACGTAGTAGGCGTCGTGAATAGCGATGGCAAGTTGATAGATATCAATGTGACGTCTTATCCAAGTCTTGGATGAGAGTCACGATTTTGAATGATATTTCTATTGTTAATAAATTTTCTAACGTATTCTTGAAGACTTCTTAGCCTACCCTAGGCGTGAAATCGAATTTGGTATTGACCCAAAGTACAAAACCCATTTCTAAAACCCTTAAATATTCTT
>JAINUW010000052.1:0-165211 GCA_020205615.1 Panax quinquefolius
ATTTGACCAGATTAGCCCTTAAGGAGGGGGGAAGATGGGGAGATGACCTTTAAAAGTTGGAGAATAATGAGAGTCGAGTTCCAATCAAGAAGGTTCTTAATTGCGAAACCACCTTCACAAAGGGGAAGGGACAAATCCCTCCAAGAGACTTTTGTACCATGCCGAAGGAGAGAAGGCCCCTTCCAAAGGAATCTACACATGATAGATTGAATGGCTCTTAGAACTGAATTAGGAAGAATAAAATGGGAGGCCCAGAAAATTTGGATTGCAAAGAGCACTGATTTAATCAGCTGAACTCTACCAGAATAAGAGAGGAAGCGGGATGTCCAAGAGGAAACTCTGGCAGTAATTCTATGAATCAAAGGGTGGCGTTTGAATGGGAGAGTTTAGAGGAGATAAGAGGGACCCCGAGAAATCTAATTGGTAATACTCAAAAGGAATACCCAACAACAAGTTAATACTTACCTTAACATCATTTGGGACATTGGCAAGGAAACCACAGGACTTTTACGAGCATTAGGAATTAGGCGGAAAACATAGAGAAGGATTGAATGCACGAGTGAATAATGGAAAAGCGTGGCCATATCTCCATGGCAAAATATGAGAATATCATCGGCAAAGCATACGTGGGATATGTTGCACGATTACGCTTTTCCAATGAAACTTGAAATTAGGCAACAGAGTTTCCTTGTGTAGAATCATGGAGAAGGCTTCCATAGCTAGAACGAATAAGTAAGGAGACGGGGATCCCTTGCCTAAGACCCTCGCTCCTTTAAAGTAGCCAAACAGACCTCCATTGACTTTGATAGAAAACATAGTCGTAGTGATGCACTCTTTAATCCAAACCAATGAAAATAGGGGGAATTTAAGAAGACCCAACAAATCCAAGAGAAACCTCCATCAACAAAGGTCGAAGGCTTTAGAATATCAATTTTAAGAGCACAAGGCGGGACCGGAAAAGTCTGTGGTAATTCACGAAAAGCTCTCGAGCAAGGAGGATATTGTCACTAATGCTTCTCCCCAAGAGATGAAGGCTGACTGAGCATGGTCAATAAGGGAAGGGAGTAAAGATATGAGCCTATTGGCAAGGATCTTCGCTATACATTTGTAGATTGTGTTGCAGCAAGAAATAGGTCTAAAATCCGACATATTGGATGGATTATCCGTCTTCGGAATCAAGGCAATAGCTGTAGCATTAACTCCACACGGAAGGTGCCCAGAGATGAAGAAAGAGTGGACAGCAGCAGTGAAATCATGGCCTATAATGTCCTAGCAATTGAGAATGAAATTAACATTAAAACCGTCAGGACCCGGACTTTTATTCTTTTTCATGGACTGAAGGACTGCAAGAATTTCGGAATCAAGAATTGGAGTGGTTAAGTCAGCAGCCTGAGCAGGAGTAATCCGCTTTGTAACGAAGTTTTCTAGAAGATCACGACCAGGGTAAGTAGGAGGAGAGGACCCCAGGAGATCCTGAAAATAGTCCACCGCCACTTGCTGAATACCCGGCTGATCCTCAATAAGAACACCAGAGCTATTAAAGATAGAGAGAATTTTGTTGTGGTTCCAATTACTCTTGATAACATTGGCAAAAAATTTGAATTTTTATCGCCCTGGGCAAGCCAAGTGGCTCGGGATTTTGGAGCAAGAGAGATTCTTCAAGAGCCAATGCTTTCCATAAGGACTGAGAGCATTTGTCTTCTAGGCAAGCGTGACAAGAGTTTAAGGGATCTGCATGAAGAGATTGATTGAAGCGGTGACCGGTGAACTGCGCAGGTGCTAACATTCCTCGATAAATTTACCGTTAGAAGAGTTCAAGGTTTTAAGGGCACACTTGAATCTTGAAGTTTCTCATTAAAGATGAAAAGGATTTCCACGATTACGATACTCCAACAATCCGAGGGCAAAGACATCAAACCCTTCCAACTCCAGCATGAAGTTAAAGAATTGGAATGGCTTCTTGGCTTTCCGAAGAAGCATACCAGTATTAAGTAATACTAGACAATGATCGGAAAGACCACGAGGTCCATAAGTGACTAGGGAATCAGACATTACGTTGAACCAAGAACTGTTACCCATTGCTCTATCCAGCTTCCTATGAATAGGATTAGCAACCTGACAGTTCCACCATGTGTGCAGAGGCCCAATAGCACGAATATCAGCAACACCAATAGTGTCTAAGCAGTCGTTAAAGTCAGTCATACCCGCTTCCCAAGAAGAATCACCACCTTCCGATTCAGAGACACTCTTGATAGTGTTGAAGTCCCCAAGAATACACCAAGTGTCCGAGGAGGACAAGGAATTTAGGTCAGTCCACAACTGACGACGTTCCACTATAGAGTTCTGGCCATAGACTATAGAAGCCAAGATTGGATAACTGCCATAAAGAGGAAAGAGCTTGAAGTGGGAAACTTGGGCAGATTGAAACAGGACATCCACTCTCCAAATAGAAGGATCCCAGCCCACCCAAATCCGGCCGTTCGGGTGGTAGTCATAGTTAAAGATCCAAACCCGATTCTTAAGATAGCCGCGATATTCGTGGAAGCATTTGGAGCTTTTATTCTGGTCTCGATGAGGCCCACAAAGGAGATATGGTTGTCTAACAAAAAGTTGCAAACAAAAGCCTGCTTTGGTTTTTTATTTAAACCCCTGACATTATATGAGCAAAAGAATGTCATAAAAAGGGGAATAGGATTAGTCTAGAAGGGGAAGACCCCTTGGATCTTTATTCCTCTTCTTAGAATTCTGAAGAGGCTCCTTTCCAGGCCTAGTCTTATGCTTCAGGTCCCTGCATTCCTTCTCATCAACTTGCTTAAGCTTATCAAGTAAAGGGTTAGGGGGGATAGGAGATTCAGACTCATCACCAGGAATAAGGGGGGGAGCAATAGGGGAGAAGGCGTTGGTGGAAGAGAATGGAGAGGCTGGAAGGGGGGAAGAAGAGCTTTTAAGTCCTTTGGAAACGGCAGTCCATGAACCTTCGGGGTCAGGAGGAGGAGAGGCCTTGGTTGTGCTAGGAATAGTGGAACAAGGGGCCTCACAGAGGGTCGGGGAGTGTTTGGGAACCCACTGAAAATTAGTTTTCGGGCATTTGAGAAGGGAATGTCCGAAACAGTTACATTTAGAACAGGAGGGGGGCCTGCTCCAATACTCCACTTTCACGGCTACGGTTTCTTCAACCCGAGCATTTCCGTCAAACACAACAGCATTGATGGAGGCAGGAAATGAAGACAAAGCTTCAATCTCAATACATATTCGAGCAAAGCTCATAGGTTCCAACTTAGAAGTCATGTTGTCGGCAAATAACTAGCCCACCAACCGCACTTCTGAGTAACTTAGACCTTCCTTTGTCCAAAGAAGAGAGGGGATATTCTTTGAACTTTACCCATATCGGAACTTTGCTACTATCGGTTATACTGAAATTAACCCCTTCCTACCACGGCTGTAAGCAAAGAAGCTTGGACACTATGTACCATGGACCCGAGGCTAAGACATTGTCTCTTTCTATCATCAGAATCAAATTTGAATAAGAAGTACCCCTTATCATGAAGATAGACTTTCGTCAATCCAAGGTGCCCCCATAATTTTTTAGCGAGAAGATTCAACCCACTTGAGCGGAGCTTCGAGTGGATAAAATGACCAACAAGGCTAGAAGACCATTTATTAAGGCCAAGTCAAGGATTTCCACGGGGGTTAACTAGTAACACTCCCTTGATCGGCAAGGGGGAAAGAAGCTCAACCCCAAGTTCTTCTCATTAACTGAATTAACAACCACCGAACTCCGGACTTAGGGGGATAGAAAAGCCAAACAACATTAGCTTTGGGCATACAAGGGTGGGGGGATGTAATCGGGAGCCAGAGGACTCCCAGAGGCAATAATATAGTCCCTTGAGCATTAGCTAGCGCACGGAGACAAGAATCGAACACCTTGCGAGCATTAGCTAACGCGCAGCAGATATCCCAATAGAAGAGAGGTTGTTAACATCTTGAGAGGAAGTCCCAGGCGAAATATAGTCCATCGACTTGGCATTCTTCCTTCTTTGAAGAAGGGCTTCTTCACGGTCATTCTTAGTGAAGTAATGAAGCGCTTTTAAAGATATCTGGGAAATTTGTCGAGGTAGTGGCGGGACCAAGGACTCCTCCAATCGAGCAAAGAAAGGCGGTAGATTCATCGTAAGCAGAGATAGAAACATTCGAGGGAATAGGCTCAGATTCCTCCAAAGCGACAGAGGCTAAAGGAGAGTTTGGAATGGAGACACCAAACTCTGCCAGCAAATCCCGAGAAGGACTACTCTCCGAGTTCCCAGCGGAGAGATGTGGATGATCGACCATGACACCAAAGTACGGAAACGAGGGAGAGGCAAGAGATTGAGTGGGGGGGGGGGGGGATAAGGTTAAGTCTGGATGTTAGAGAAGAGGAGGCCGGAAGGGAGGGATAGGGAGGTTGAGAAGGAGAAGAAAGAACCCAGAAGCTAGATTGGGTAAACTGAAAAGTTTGGTAAGGATGGAGAAGGTAGGCGAGGATGGGCGGGAGACTAAAAAAGGAAAGAAAGAAAACGGAAAGGAGCTGGGGAACAATGGGACTAAAAACCTAGAGAGAAGGAGAGCAACGGTTTAAGTTTGGGGGTATTTGATAAGTTGGTTTTATACCTACTACACGGTATCTATTACTTGAATTAGTTGCTTAAACTCATGTTTCTTAGTTACTTTTCATGCATTTTGTGTTCATTTTGTAGATCTTATGTTTGGGAACGATGTGAGCAACTATTGGTATGAAAATGCAAGGAAAAGCAATTCGGATATCATTTGGGCTTTCATGTTCATGTTATGTTCTTGGCTTTGAACTTGGACTATGTTGTAGATATTCTTCTAAACTTTGCGGAGCATCTTGAATCGTTCTAATTGGAGTTCGGATGCAAGAGTTATGATCTTTGTACCAACGGACGTCAAACTTCACTGTTTTGGTTAGCCATTTTCATAGCAGTCCCTTCCAGCCCAATTACAACCTTCATCCGGCCTGAATTTCTCAATCATCAAAGAATGAAACTTTAGAGCTCGTCGATATCTTCGACTTCCAGAATCAAAAGTTATGGCTATTTTACCAGAGGACACTGCAGTTAGAAAATGGACATGCATGGGCGCTGAAATTAGAAAAGCGTTTCTCATGCGACAAGGCAAGTATAATCGGAGCCAAAACATGATTTCTTGCTTGAAGCACATTGCCAACTTTAGGCTAATTCTGCGCTGCCGCCGCATGACGTCGATGTTGACCAAAGCTGACTTTTAATTAAACAGTGCAATTGAAGCGTAATTGAGAGGGGGGTTCAATTAAAGCTGATATATATTAGATATATTTTCATTATGTAAAGGATATTCCACCTTGGGGATCAATCTAGATTACATATATGCTCTTTTCTTCTCTTTCTTTTTAGATTAGATTAGAACCCTAGATTAGATTAGAGTTGAGGATTGAAGCAATTGGAGAGCATAGAAAATTCAAAATTGGAGCAAGAGAGATCAGATTTGCATTCCTAATTCCATAACTTCTCTTAACTTCTATCTTTATTTCTCAATGTGTAATCTATTGTGGATTATGGATTTTGATTCTATAATGAGCTAAACTCTATTTTGAGATTACAATGGAATCTATTGCTTAGTTTATTTTGACATACTTCATTGTTAGTCTTATTGATTGATATGGGATTGTCTATTAAGATTCATGCTTATTTGTTTAGTTGATTGGCCATCAATTACTGTAATAACCCATATGAACTTGAAAGATGAAGTATGGGTTTAGATTTGATCTTGATAGCTTGTGATTGTATGTTCTACATTGTGATGGGATGTATGATTTGTGCTTAGGATAGACATATATCGAAGCACCACTCGTAGTCAATTGAGAACTTGGGGGCTTAAACTCTAATTATTTGTAAATCACATAGACATATAGTGGTTTAGGTAATTTGGGTGTTCATGTGTATTCTTTCAACTGGGGATTATATTTGATATGGATATGGTACATTGAGATATGGTTGTACTTTACTTTCGTGTTCTCAACTTGCAATCCAGTGCAAGTAATTTGGCTTAACAGGGAGTGTGTTGATTTAAATTATTCAATAGATGAAATTGTAATCTCAGGTCTTCATTATCTAATCTCACTCTAGGAATAGTTAGGTTTATTTAATTTCATAGTTTAAATATAAAATATAATATCATTCGTTTAAATAAGACTGAAATGGTTATGGGTTAGTGCTTGGTAAACTTTATTACTTAATTCTCCATGGGAATGATAGTTTACTTACTATTTATTATTTTGTTGACCGTGTATACTTGCACGCATATATTGATCAGTAAAACAACCAACAATATGCATAACATAATAACATGCATGATACAATAGATGACAAAATGATATAGGGAATGGAAAATTGTACATACATTCCTAAGTATATCATCATCTAAATACATCTCACATGCCTAAAATATGTGGAAATGGGGCAAAGCGCCTACTAGTTAATAGAGGGTCTGTCAAAAGATATAGCGAGAATGGAGCAAAGCTACCCAATGTCTAATAGAGGCCTATCAAAAGAGATAACGAGAATATACATCAGAAGAAGACAATGGTGTCAATGTCTACATCATCAATCTTGTCCACATGATGTAACTCCTCTTGAGTCACTGGATCTCTATCCACAGGGATGTCAGGCCTATACAAGGGAGGATCTGCACCGGAAAACCCATATGGGTCACCTGAGGGGCCAGCGCCAGAGCTGGAAGGATCAAAAGTATCTCCCTCTGAAGGATCTCTGCCCAAGTGTCGGTTAAAGAAATGTATCCGGTCCAACTTCCAGGTCAAACTATCAATCTATGTCAAAAGAGTCGGATCTCGGACATAGGCTAGCCAATCCGTCATCATCATGGATCCTGGAACCATATCCCCCATGAATTGAGTGGCGCAGGTCTGGGCTCCAATGGTACGAGGGAACCACCAATGCTGGAATATCTCCTGAGTGCAGGGACCCTCTAACAGTGCAAAACCGTCAACACCCAACAATGGGATATCAATGACGGGTGACTGCGAAACAGGCCAATAATGCCTGGTAGGAGGCAAAATCGGCATACAAATCTCTCTGTGGTGCTCCTAATAGCATGCTCTCCTAAGTAGAGCTCCCATCCTCCATCTGTGAAGAGAGGAATCCTACAGGTGGTAATCACATACTCATCTTCAGTCGAGTACCCATCCTCAAAACCAATGGTCAAATGCTCCCCAGAGTAGGGAACCCACGTGATGACATCCGCTGTCCACAACTCCAACTCCGAAGTTTGACAATGAGTGAAACCCTCCGCAATAGGGACCTCCACCAGTATGGAATGATGCCATCTCCATCCTCGTAGATAGGTGTCTAAGCCTAACAAACTCACAGGACGCAAACATGGGAGCCTCTCATAGGCCCAAAACTGCCAACACAAAGGAAAACATCTCATTGTCACCAACACTTTAAACTCCGTACATGGGAAAAGACAAGAGAAATACTCACCAGCAAAAACGAGTAGAATCCTAACCAAGCCTCAGTCAAGCCCTGTGAGCGCATGCGCATTCCCCTGAGGAAGTAGGCGAAGGTGTAGGAACCCCAATCATAATCTCCTATACAGTCCACGTGTCGAGTGGAGCTGATCAAAGCGAAGGACACCGTAGAAGAGTTATCTGCTATGAAGAATCGATGGAGAATGTGATCCCTGACTCTCACATCATCGGGTATAGGCTCACTCAACAGCTCGCTCATAGCATCTATGCTCAAAGGACCTGTACGAACAGTCCTATCCTTGAGCGCCTCTGCCGGAACTCCTAGCAAGGATCTAACGGCTGTAGGGGTAATATCCGCCATACAAGGCACTGACACCCCTCCAAACTCCATACATGTGATAAACCGCCAATCCATTGGCATCATCATCACCTCACATCCAAAGAAATGGAGTGGATCGAGTTCAGTGAAACCGGCGCCGACAATGCCCCCGAGGTAATCCCTGTGGACAACGACAGGAAGAATGGAAAAGAACGTCCTGAATCCCCAGCCATGTACAATCGCTCTATTGTTATCATGCATAGCCTGATACATAGAATGGATGCTGAACCAGTTCCCTCGAGGCTATGTAAAGCTGGGAACCTACATCAAATGCAGATCAACATCAGAATCCTTTAATCCTCATCAATAGGAAAGAAGGAAGATTAAGATCTAACTTTATACCTTGTTTGCGCGTAGGTAAACTGAAGGGTGTCGACTCAAATCACCCAGAAGCTTTGGGTTCGCCACCTGAATGTCTGACAAATCCCTACGAGGAACATGTGTAGCAGGAGCAGGGTCCGCAACCAGAACATCCTCCTCCTCGTCCTCAACGTCTGGCACATCAACCTGGACTGGACGTATCACCGCCTCCACCAAACGACGGGGCTGTCTAACAGAACGGGGTCGAGGCACTTCAGAAGCACTTCTCTGTACACCAGAAGTGGTCCTGCGGGAACTACTCGGCTGACCCAGATCCATAATATCTGGATAACAAGTCTCCAAATCACCTCTAAAAGGGTGTGATAAATTCTTATCTGGAGCCTTTCAAAATGCATTTTTATGACTACATGCATGCATGAATTATTTTAACATACATCTATAGTAGAGTTATAAATGCATGACTACCCAATGCCTACATTTTGGAAAAAAAATGCGTAGTCCCCTTTGTAAATAGGACTATCCACATGCACATAAGCATGACTAGGTAGCCATTCAGTAGCACACCTATCCTCAGTCATATACATCCTACATGCGTTAATACATCATAGTAAAAAATCCGTAAGTATAGCCTAATTACCAGGATTATTTTGCTTTTCTACCTTAACTAATTTGTCCTCAAATAGGATAAGAAATGATGATAAAAGGTACCAATTTGACTATTTCAAAAGTCATTTTTTCACATCATTATGTTCAAAGATGGTTTAATACTAACATTTACTATATTAGAACAATGAAAAGAAAGGGTGAGCTCAACTAGCCCGAAGAAATATTATGACTAAGATAATGTAGAATAAATTATCATTAGTCTTCAACAATGTTTATTAAGCGATAAAATATAACAAACATCAGTTTTTAGCTGCGGAACAAGCAATCCCATTAAAAAAGTCAAGTAGAGAATAAAATCTACTATCTTTTATGATTTAAAGGTTTTCATCACTTTTATATTTGAGACTCGACAATAAATAATCATCATCCATCACTTTGGACCGAGGATATTCATTAGTATCACAACCACAAATTATCCATCCACGCACTACTACGGGCGAGGGCGAGGATATTGTGTATTCATCGATGGTCATGATCATGCCAACAATTGTCCATCGATGCACTACTACGGCCGATGAGGACTTTTACCACATCATTTGTAACATTACGGTCATGATTATACCGAATAATCCACAGTGGTCATAATCATACCAAGTCCCATCCATACACTACGAGCCCATGAGATGACTTTCAACATAATATAAACATGAGGATGATGACAATGATATAAGAATTGATAAAACAAGTTCAAGAATTAATTTATCGAGGAACTAATAACGTCAAATTATCGACATGATACTTCTTTTGTAGAGTAAAATTCAAGAATGCTCGAAGAAGAATATTTCCATGAAAAGATCTTTGGATGAAGCGCAAATATCGAGGATATTCCACTAATTTCATGGAGTATAAAGTCAAAACTTTAACCATTTGAGTATAATAAATATATGGAATAACAAATGGATTTTCACCCGGCATGCGATAATCCGCGTATGAGATCATTTCCACAATTTAATAAAAATGAAACGAAAAGAATCATTCACCATGCATGTGGTAATCCACATAGAGCAGGTTATTCAACGAGAATAATAAAGAATGGAATAACGGAAGAATTCACCATGCATCACGATAGCCATGCGACGAGGTTATTCAGCAGAATAATAAATAATGGAACGAACGAGGATATTCAATGCGAATAATAAAAACGGAAATAAGGTCAAAAACGCGAAAGGATATTCAGCGATAATAGAATAATAAATAATGGAAACAATAAAAGAAATTCAACGAATAATAAATAAAGCGAATAAATAGCGAGGTTATTCACAGAATAATAAAGAATGGAATAACGAAAAATTTCACCGTGTATGCGATAACGCATGCAAACGGGTTATTTCACAGAATAATAAAGAATGGAATAATAGAAGAATTTCACCATGTATAATAATTATATCGAGTTATTCGAATAATAAAGAATGGAATAACGGAAGAATTTCACCATGTATGCGCGGTATTGGCGAGTTATTCAACATAATAATAAAGAATGGAATAATAAAGAAGAATTTCACCATGTATGCGGTACCAGCATAGGCTGAGTTATTCAACATAATAATAAAGAATGGAATGAAGAAGAATTTCACCAAGTATAGGGTGGCAGCGTATCTGAGTTATTCAACAGAATAATAAAGAATGGAATAGGAAGAAGTTCTCTTCATGAATCTGAAAAGAAATAATAAAAAATAATACCCCTTACCTTTGAAAAGCTGGATATAGGAGTAGTGAAGTAGAGAATACTTTTCTTCTTTTTCTTCTTTCTCTCTATAGTTTCTCTCTCTGAGAGTTTGAAGTGAATTAAGTAAGAAATAATGAAGGAATGAGCTTTATTTATAGGAGAATGGATGAATAGTAACTAATTCATGAGCGGTCAGATTGATTTACTTTTTTAAGCAGACGGTCCATATTGATTTACTTATAATTATTAATAAAATATTCTAATAAAAACAAAATCTTTTAAATAAAATATAATATATTCTATTTATAATCTAATAAAACAAATAACTTTATAAAAAAGTATTTTTTTTATATAAAAATTTTTTTATCAAAATACTTATCTGAAAACCTTATGCAAAACATATATGCATAATAAAATATAATATATTCTAATTATTATCTAATAAAACAAATAACTTTATAAAAGTAGTATTACATTTTATAAAAAAATTTTTTATATATGAAAACTTAAACCTTATATGCAAACACTATGCATAATAAAATATATATATATATTCTAATTATTATCTAATAAAACAAATAACTTTATAAAAAAGTATTATTTTATATAAAAAGATTTTATTATAAAAAAATTATATATATAATAAATATATATATATAAAATATAGTCTAATAAAATAAATAACTTTATAAAAGTATTTTATTTTTTATATAAAAATATTTATTTTATTACATTAATAATATAATAAATATACAAAATATATATATATATATATATATATATATATATATATATATATAAACTTCATGACTTATAAAAAAGACACCTCAATATATTTAACAACATTTATCATCATTATTATAATTCACAATATTAATCGACCGGTCGTTTCCGAGGAAAGAGGGGCTTTCGATAAGGATTTTCTCCTTATTGGCGCAATTGATTAGGTGACAAACCTCTCTTGGCGAACTTTGAGACATCGTTAATATTGCAAATAATAATATTAATAACTCTGTCATCTCAATTATTGATTTAATAATATATAAAATATCGACAATAATTGAATCAAATAACGTGAGATCTTATCTGCAACAATTCTTGAAGCAATAATTGAACAAAAGCTGAGTGACTTCTAAGCGTAAGCATCAATAATAATCAATATGTGTGTACTCTTATGCAACACGACCGCGCGTATTCTTTGTACTTTTTTTACTACTAGAGTAGTTCAGCGTTTTTTAACGGTAAAACTTCGTAGTTATTTTCATAAAAAATATTTTTGTCGTTTTCTCAATCAAGCAATAATTTCCGTTGTGGGGTCCACTGATGATTGTAATATCGTAAATACGAATATTTCCTTAAAAAAGAATATTCCCAACCAATCGAATATTATATAACAACTTGCATACTTTGCAAAATTTATAAATATTACCCACAACTATAACATTATATCAAATCCACACCATAATAAAAAAAAAATATTTTGAGAAATTTAAATCTTTATTCATAAAATTGGGGTCTCTCACAATCTCTCCCCTCCTTATGAAATTTTGCCCTCGAAATTTACGTACGTACGTACTGGTATCTATGAGAGAAGAGGATGAGGATACCTTGACTTCATTTTGATTCTAACTCTTGAGGTATAACCTTTGAGTGTTGAATACGATCCTTCTTATCAAGATTTTAACACGTATCTCCTCATCGTTAAATCTTACGCTATCTCGTCTAGTTCTAATTTAATAATGTGGTTGGGTCATCCACATATTTACGTAACATCGATCGTGAAAAAAAGCGTTATGAAACACGCGACATACTTGGCGGTAAAAGCGAGTCTATATAGCCCGCAGTTCCTACTCGATCGAGGATTTCAAATGGGCCAATAAAATCGAGGGTTGAGATTTCCTCTCTTCATCGATTCTTGCTTCTAGAATAACGCCCTCTTGAACCTTCTTCTTCACATTCATCGATTTCGAGTGTGTAGCTTTGGCGACTTTAACTTTATCGATTAAAGTCGATTCTACTAATATATATTCGTTATCTTCACGTGGGTCCCTAGAGTCTTTAACTCTATCTTCATCATTTGTAAGTTTATCTGAAATGGGTTTTTGTGTTAACAACATCGCTTTTCGTAAATGCGCATACGATCTTCTACTCACGCGCGTTATCTACCTACCGTTCTTCTCTTGATGATGATATTGAATGGTATGATCGTAATCTTCAACGACTCGAGCCAGCGTCTTTGGCGCATTATCGTTCGTTTTGGTTGAAGAAATATTTAAGGGTTTTAGAAATGGGTTTTGTCTTTGGGGTCGATACAAAATTTGATTTCACGCTCTAGGGGTAGGCTAAGAAGTCTTCAAGAATCGTCGAGAAATTTATTAACAATAGAAATATCATTCAAAAGCTGTGACTCTCATCCAAGACTTGGATAACACGTCACATTGATACCTATCAACTTTGCCACCGTTATTCACGGCGTCCCCTACGAAAAGTGCGGCCGGTGCATTCCACACAAGGAAGTCGACAACGAAAGGATCGGGGCTCTTTACTTATGGCTTGATATGATGATGATTGACTTTAGTGGTTTGGTTGCTTGAATTCATATAATGGGTTGGTTAGGAATATAAAAGCTAACAACCTTACGAAAATAATCAATTTTAGCATGATGAGTAGTTAACCAATCGATTCCTAAAAAATCACATCAAAGGCAAGTATTTTCAAAGAGATAAGATCGACGAGTAGCGTGAAAGTGTCGATTTGAATCAAACAAGATTTATAAGCGAGTGGAGGTAATGAAAGTTTTCTCTAATGAAGTTTCAACGAGATAAGTCAAAAAGTCTAATTCTCTCGGAGTCAAATTTAAGCGTTGAGCGCAAGCAAAGAGAGATAAAAGAATGGGTAGAGCCGGTATCTAATAAGGTATAGACTTCGTAAAATTTATAATTAACTTACCGTGATAACCGTTCGGGTTTCCTCTTTTTGAGAAGTCAAACGCTCTCACTTAAAAACCTGGCTTTGTTTTGTCGAGACATCTTTTTGGCATCACTATCCCAATTTGGACTTGACTTCACTACCACGAAAAAATCGAGCTAGGTGACCTTCTCTTCCACAATGAAAAACACGCTTTGGATTCTTTGCGTCACGGTTTGGACGGATGTGTCCCTCTCCCTCGCATTTGAAACATATGATGGTGGTGGTCGTTCTTCTTCCTTTGAATTGGTCTTGTCTTTGATTTTTTCCATTTGTTGAATCTTTCCATCATTATTGAACCTTCTCTTCTTGAAATTTCCACTTCTATTATCTTGGCCATGATTACCCAAAGTGGTTACCATTCTTGGCATGATAATTTCCCCCGATGGTTATCATTTTATGTTGATATTGTTTATTTTGTTATCGATTGATTATTATCGTGTTGTTGGTCGTTACCTTTTGGTTGTCTTGACTCATTATCGCGCTCAATAAGCTGAGCCCTATTCACACATACATCTGAATATAAACAAAGTTTTGAGAAATGAGGTATTGGCGTATATCGGGTTTCAAAAACCTCTTAGAAACATTTCGTCATTCGCTCTCCATTATCGACCGAATGGGATTCAGGATAACTCGCAAACTTAGCCTCATTCTCGACTCGACTTGATGAATGGGATCGAATACTTTCGGGAAATAATTTGCGATTCTCATATTTTTTTGCTCGGAGCATTGCATCAAATATCTTGAAACTTTTTCAAACAAACAAAAACTTCGGTGGGTCACAAAACAAGGGTTATTACATATCACATATTTTCCTATACTCGATGCCAATTAAATACCAAATAAACTTAGGTAGGTCATACTAGCGAAGGAATTCCTCGTCTCTCCTCCTAGTTCTTGTCTCACATCTCGCCACCAAGGGGGATCATATCCTAGCTTTGATACAAATAAACTTATGTAGCGCCCCCAAAATAGGTATACATCACCCTAGTTCTTGTCTCACATCTTGGCAGGAGTCATAGCTACATAATAAAAAATAAAATACAACAATAATAATACATATAAAATCGTACAAAAAAATACGACAAAACATAAAAAGAGAGTTTTAATAAGAATATTGTCATCTAGACAATATCCACACTCAATGGAGTCCTCATTACATTTATTGTCACTTTATTTAATAGAATAGTGAGGGACTACTAATACTATCATCGGACCGTCACTCGGTTCCCAGACTAGTCCGGCTACGTTCTCATTTCTGAAGAGAACAGTGAAAAAAAAGGGTGAGCTCAACTAGCCCGAAGAAATATTATGACTAAGATAATGTAGAATAAATTATCATTAGTCTTCAACAATGTTAAAGCGATAAAATATAACAAACATCAAGTTTAGCTGCGGTGGAACAAGCAATCCATTAAAAGAGTCAAGTAGAGAATAAAATCTACTATCTTTTATGATTTAAAAGTTTTTTTCATCACTTTTATCGATTTGAGACTCGACAATAAATAATCCACATCATCCATCCTTTTCTGACCGAGGATATTCATTAGTATCACAACCACAAATTATCCATGCACTACGGGCGAGGATATTCGTGTATTCATCGATCATCGATCATCATAAAATCATGATCATGTCCATCCATCCATCGATGCACTATATGGGACGATGAGGACTTTTTACCACATCTTTTTGTAACATTTGTAACATTACGGTCATGATTATACCGAATAATCACAGTCATAATCATACCATCCATCCATCCATGCTACACGAGAGGCCCATGAGATGACTTTCAATATAATATAAACATGAGGATGATGACAATGATATAAGAATTCAATAAAACAAGTTCAAGAATTAATTTATCCGAGGAACTAATAACGTCCAAATTATCGACATGATCTTGCTTTGTAGAGTAAAATTCAAGAATGCTCGGAAGAATATTTCATGAAAAGATCTTTGGATGAAGCGCAAATATCGAGGATATTCCACTAATTTCATGGAGTATAGAAGTCAAAACTTTAACTTACGGTGAGTATAATAAAATATATGAAATAAAAAAGAAATCACCATGCATGCGATAATCCGCATACGAGATCATTTCCACAATTTAATAAGGAATGAAAACAAAGGATCATTCACCGTGCATGTGGTAATCCACATAGACGAGTTATTCAACGAAGAATAATAAAAATGGAATAACGAAGAATTCACCATGCATGCGATAATACATGCAGACGAGGTTATTTCGAAGAATAATAAATAATGGAACGGTAAATGCGTAAAGCGCGCAGAAGAATAATAAGCGAATAATAATAATAAAGACGGAACGAAATAAGCGCGAAAGGAATAATAAATGGAATAACGGAAATAAAAAAAATAATACGAACGATATTCAACGAATAATAAATAATGGAATATCAAAGTATATTATAAAACGGGATATTCAATAAGAATAATAAAATGGAAAATAAAGAATAACGAATAATGGATTAAACGAGTTATTCAACATAATAATAAAGAATGGAATAATGGAAGAAGAATTTCACCGTGTATACGTGAACTTGGCATAGAGCGAGTTATTCAATAATAATAATAATAAAGAATGGAATAAGAAGAAGAATTTCACCATGTATATGGGTAGCATAGGCGAGTTATTCAACATAATAATAAAGAATGGAATAAAGAAGAATTTCACCAAGTATAGGGTAGCCAGCGTATCTGAGTTATTCAAAGAATAAAAAAGAATGGAATAATAAGATTTCATTCTCTTGAAATGAATCTGAGAAGAATTAATAATAATAAAAGAAATAATCTTTATGAATAGAAGAAATAACCCCTTACCTTAGAAGAAAGCTGGATATAGGAGTAGTGAAGTAGCGAGAATACTTTTTTCTTCTTTCTCTCTATAGTTTCTCTCTCTACAGAGTTTTTGGTGAATTAAGTAAGAAATAATGAAGGAATGAGCTTTATTTATAGGAGAAATGGTGAATAGTAACTAATTCATGAGCGGTCAGATTGATTTACTTTTAAGCAGACGGTCCATATTGATTTACTATGCAGTATTAATAAAATATTCTAATAAAACAAAATCTTTTTAAATAAAATATAATATATTCTATTTATAATCTAATAAAACAAATAACTTTATAAAAGTATTTTATTTTATATAAAAATTTTTTATATATATATCAAATACTTATATAAATATACTTATAAAATACTATAAATAATAATAATATAATATATTTAATTATTATCTAATAAAATAAATAACTTTAAAAAAAATATATATATTTAATAAATTTTATATAAAAAAATTTTATTATAAAATATTATAAATATTTATATATATATATTATAAATAATAATATAAATATAATATATAAATTATTATATAATAAAAAAATAACTTTATAAAATATTATATTATATATAAAAAGATTTTATATAAAAAACTTATAAATATAATAAAATATAATATATTCTATTTATATTAATAAAACAAATAACTTTATAAAAGTATTACATTTTTATAAAAACATTTTATTACATTAATAATACTAATAAAACAAATTTATATATATATATATATATATATATATATATATATATATATATAACTTTAGTGACTTCATAAAAAGACACCTCAATATATTTAACAACATTTATCATCATTATTATAATTCACAATATTAATCGACCGACCGGTCGTTCCCGGGAAGAGGGGCTTTTCAATAAAGGATTTCTCTCCTATTTGGCGCATGATTAGGTGACAAACCTCTCCTTGGCGAGAACTTCTAGACATCGTTAATATTGCAAATAATAATATTAATAACTCTGTCATCTCAATTATTGATTTAATAATATATAAAATATCGACAATAATTGAATCAAATAACGTGAGATCTTATGCAACAATTCTTTGAAGCAATAATTGAACAAAGCTGAGTGACTTCTCACGTAAGCATCAATAATAATCAATGGTGTGTGCTCTCTTATGCGACACGCGCGTATTCTTACTTTTTACTACTAAGAGTAGTTCAGCGGTTTTAACGGTAAAACTTCCGTAGTTATTTTTTAAAAAAATATTTTTTGTTTTTTTCTCAATCAAACAATAATTCCGTTTGGGGTCCTGATGATTGTTCGTCGTATACGAATATTCCCTGTAAAAAGAATATTCCCCGACCAATCGAATATTATATAACAACTTGCATACTTTGCAAAATTTATAAATATTACCCACAACTATAACATTATATCAAATCCACACCATAATATTAAAAAAATTATTTGAGAAATTTAAATCTTTATTCATAAAATTTGGGTCGTGGAAGACTTGGATTGCATGTCCAAGACATCACTAATTGACATCCCCAATAGGATTAACAGGAATCGACAATCATTCCATCATGTTGGAAAACAATCCAACAAAACACATGTGTCATGCATTTCCATCATGTTGCTGCACATGGAATCATGTTTATCTTGTTTGCATTTCAAGTGTATAGGATTCTTTATCCTATCCATACCTTGCATTGCATAAATATGATAAAGAGGGCATCCGAGACAATTAAAAATTTTTGCACACCTGTTACTAACATTGCAGGAGGGTAGATTCGTCTTTCAGAGATAACACTCGAAGATAACTCATATCCATTCAGGATACCATCGGAAGTTCAGTCTTAACCCCGTAACACACACCGAGAGTATCAATTCCAACCTCGGAGATAACCCCGAGTTTCATCCTTGGAGATAACCCTAAGGAATGTTATTATAGTTCCGACGATAACTTTGGAAATGCTTGCTTCAAATACATGGAATCAGCTTCAACCTCGGAACTCCCGCCGAGGCGCTCATTCCAAAGACCTAAAGATAACACCGGGAAGACATGCACACGTAAAGATGACCCTACAAAATTCAAACATTTACAGCAGTCCAATTTTAGAGATAACCCTGAGCAACGTTGCTATTATCACCAAACCGAGATAACCCGGTGAGGGGCAAAATCGTCATCTTGCCACCTCAACCCCCCCATTGTGCCGTCTCAACTTCTCATACATACATTTCTACACAACAATGTCCCACAAGAACTGATGGATTCTAATCCAGAGTGACTATTACGCAGGGCAACACACTTGATAGAATTTGATGCTTGAAGACCATGGGCATGGTCCCCTCTTCCTGACTTCGTAAAACCTCTAATCACATGTCATTGCGTAACTCATGACAAAAGAAGTCCGGAAAAGGTCTTGTACACCTCGTTCAGATGCTCGGATTGAAGTTCTGCAAGTTCAAGCGGACATCACAGTGCACGAGTGCAGTGCATGTACGAGTGCACGAGTGCAAGACGGTGGGACCTGCGGAGCCCAAGGCACCTGCAGTGCCATGAGTACCTGCTGACCACCTATGACTATATAAATATAGAGCTTGGGGTGGCCATTTTAAGAAAGAAAAAAGGCGAGGAAGCCTGTCAAATTTGCTCTGTACACACCCCATATTGAGTGCTTTCTCATTTTAAACACCTGTTAGCTCATATATAGCTATATTTTTACCAGTGGGAGTTGAGTGTTCATCCATTTATAGTCATAGAAGTCTTCTTTGGCAGCCAACTGTAAGCCTTCTTACACATTTTAAAGTCTTTCTCTTCATCTTTGCACAAACTATTCTTCACATTGAGAGTCGTGTTGTGTGTGTGTGCCCAGACTTCGGTCCGTGGTTTTCATTTCTGTCTGTATATATATACTTATATATGTATATATTTATATATGAACAAACATTATCGAGTTATGCCTCGATTGAGCCTAGACTTATGTCTTGAGCGTTTATTTGCTTATATATATATATATATATATATATATATATATATATATATATATATATACTAGCCCGGAGTTTACTTCGTGACCTTTTTACCGCTTTATTTACATTCCGTCCCGCCTGGAGTTTACTTCGTGGCGGTTGATCATTCTTACTGCTTTTTTTACATTCAGTCCCGCCTGGAGTTTACTTCGTGGCGATTGATCACATTTATTGCTTTATTTACATTTCTGATCCCCCATGGAGGTGCTTCGTGGTGGTTGATCATGTCTCTATATATATATTTACCGCTTTTATATATTTACATTTCTGATCCCTCATGGAGATGCTTCGTGGTGGTTGATGATCATGTATATATATATATATATATTTACAACTTTTATATATATAACTTCTTACTTTGCTTTTCATATAAAGCTGCGACATCATGTGAGCCTAGGAATCATGTGATCATAGATTCGGTCAAATGAATCTAGATTGGTTCTCGTGATGAACATTTTTTCAGTTAAGCGACTTGTAAATGACCCCAAATTTTATGAATAAAGATTTAAATTTCTCAAAATATTTTTTAATATTATGGTGTGGATTTGATATAATGTTATAGTTGTGGGTAATATTTATAAATTTTGCAAAGTACGCAAGTTGCTATATAATATTCGATTGGTCGGGGAATATTCGTTTTAACAGGGAATATTCGCACGACGACACAATCATTGGTGGACCCACAACGGAATTATTGTCGGATTGAGAAAACGACAAAAATATTTTTATGAAAATAACGACGGAAGTTTTACAGTTAAAACTGTTGAACTACTCGGTAGTAAGAAGTCAAAAGTACGAATATACGTGTGGTTGCATAGTAGCACACGGTATTGATTATTGATGCTTACGTGAGAAGTCACTCGCTTTTGTTCAATTATTGCTCAAAGAATTGTTGCATAGTATCTCACGTTATTTGATTCAATTATTGTCGATATTTTATATATTATTAAATCAATAATTGAGATGATGAGTTATTAATATTATTATTTGCAATATTAACGATGTCTAGAAGTTACGCCAAGGAGAGGTTTGGTCACCTAATTGCTTGGCCAATAGGAGAAATCCTTATTGGAAAGCCCCCTCTTTCCGGAACGACACGGTCGATTAATATTGTGATTATTATAATAATGATGATAAATGTTGTTAAATATATTGAGGTGTCTTTTTATGAAGTCACGGAAGTTTTATATATATATATATATATATATATATATATATAAATTTTATTTTATTAGTATTATTAATGTAATAATAAAGCAGAAAAACTTTTTATATAAAAAAAGAATACTTTTATAAAGTTATTTGTTTTATTAGACTATAAATAAAATATATTATATTCTATTATGCATAGTGTTTTGTATAGTAAAATCTTTTTATATAAAATGTAATACTTTTATAAAGTTATTTGTTTTATTACAATACAATAATTAGAATATATTATATTTTATTATGGATAGTATTTGCATAATAGTATATATAGTATTTGTTTTCAGATAGTAAATTTTTTTATAAAAAGCAGTAATACTTTTTTATAAAGTTATTTGTTTTATTAAACTATAAATAATATATTATATATTTTATTTAAAAGATTTTGTTTTGTTAGAATATTTTATTAATCTTTTATAGTAAATCATATATGGTGAAACTATTAATTATCATAATATAAATAGAATATATTTGGTGAAATTATTTATTTATTCCATTTCATTATTATTATTCATTGAATAATTTTTATATATCTCTGAATGCTACCCTATACTTGGTGAAATTCTTCATTAAGAATTTCATTCTTTATTATTATATTGAATAATAACTGTCTATATGAAATGTAAGTACCGCATACATGGTGAAATTCTTCGTTATTCCATTCTTTATTATTTGTTGAATATTATTATACATACTGTATTATTTATGGTGAAATTTCATGATTATTCCATTCTTTATTATTATGTTGGAATATCTTTTTTATCATATTACGCATGAATTGGTTCCATTATTCCATTATTATTTTATTATCGCTGAATAACACATACGTCATGCGGTCTATCGCATGCATGTGAGTTTTCATTGTTATTCTATTCTTTATTATTTACGTTGGAATATCTCGTTGCACGTATTACGCCTGGTGATTCGGTTCCATTTATTATTATTCTGTTGGAATATCACATCATATATGCATACGCACGTGACCTGGTTCCATTTTTTATTATTTTGTTGGAATAACTCGTCATCATGCATGGTTTATCGCATGCATGGTGAATCCTTTGTTATTCCATTCTTTATTATTTTTGTTGGAATAACTTGTCATGTGGATTACCACATGCATGGTGAATGATCCTTTGTATTCATTCCTTATTAAATTGTGGAAATGATGCATATCGTGGATTATCGCATGGGGGTGAAAATCCATTTACGATTTCATATATTCTATTATACTTAGTTGGTTAAAGTTTTGACTTTTATACTCCATGAAATTAGTGGAATATCCTTGATATTTTGTGCTTCATCCGATATCTTTTCATGGAAATATTCTTCGAGCATTCTTGAATTTTACTCTACAAAAAGAATTATCATGTTGACAATTTGGACGTTATTGAATTTTAGATAAATTAATTCTTGAACTTGTTTTATTGAATTCTTATATCATTGTCATCATCCTCATGTTTATATTATGTTGAAAGTCATCGTGGCTTTTGTTGTGCATAGATGGACTTGGTATGATTATGACGAGGATTATTCGGTATAATCATGACCGTAATGTTACAAATGATGTGGTAAAAGTCCTCATTGGCCCGTAGTGTATTGATGGACGAGTTGTTGGCATGATCATGATGAATATTGATGAATACACTAATATCCTTGGCCGTGAGTGCATGGATAATTTGTGGTTGTGATACTAATGAATATCCTTAGTAGAAAGTGAGGGATGATGTGGATTATTTATTAAGTCTGAGTCTCAAATGATAAAAGTGATGAAAACCTTTTAAATCATAAAAGATAGTAGATTTTATTCTCTACTTGACTCTTTTAATGGATTGCTTGTTCCGCTGCAGAGTTAAACTTGATGTTTGTTATATTTTATCGGTTTAACATTATTGAAGGCTAATGATAATTTATTTCGCATTATCTTAGTCATAATATTTCTTCTTTGGGCTAGTTGAGCTCACCCTTTCTTTCATTGTTCTCTCGTGAAATGAGAACGTAAGTTGAGGACTAGTCGGGGAAACAGAGTGATGGTCCGGATGATAGTATTAGTAGTCCCTCACTATTCTGTTAAATAGTGTGACAATAAATGTAATGAGGACTCTTTTGAGTGTGGATATTATCTAGATGACAATATTCTTATTAAAACTCTAAATTTATGTTTTTTTTCGTATTTTACACGATTTATGATGTATTATTAAGTTGTATTTGTATTTTGTACCATGTATTGGCGACCCAAGATGGGTGATGTATATATACTATTTTGGGGGCGTCATAGTTGGTATCAAAGCTTAAGGATATGATCCCTGGCTGAGATGTGAGATAAGAACTAGGAGGGGAGAGACGGGGAATTCCTTCGCTAGTATGACCTACCTAAGTTTATTTGGTATTTAATTGGTTGGTCAGAGTATATAGGATAATATGTGATATGTTAATTAACCCTTGTTTTGTGACAATGTTTGAAAATTTTGAAAATGTTGAGATCAATTGAGGTTTGCATCCCATTATCGGTTTGCATCCCAATCGATAATGGAGCGAATGACGTGAATGTTTCTAAGAGGTTTAAAAACCCGATATACGTCAATACCTCATTTCTCATAAACTTTGTTTATATTCAGATGTTGTGAATAGGGCTCATTTATTGGAGCAGCGATAATGAGTTAGCACAACCAAAAGGTAACAACCAACAACACGATAATAATCGTCATGCGGCAATGGCAACACCACCATCTGAACAATGATGACCATCGGGGAAAATTATCATGCCAAAGAATGGTAACCACTTCAGAAGAGATGGTAATAATAGCCAAGATAATAGAAGTGGAAATTTCAAGAAGAGAAGGTCATTTAGCTCGATTTTATCGTATAGTGAAGTCAAGTCCACTGGGATGGTGGCACCAAAGGAATGGATCATGAAAAAACAAAAACAAAGTATGGTGATTCGGGAAGAGCATTTTTGTGACTTCTTCAAAAGCGAGTAACCCGAACGAAGTTAGCACAAGTTAGTTAATTATAAATTTTTGTGAAGTCTATACCTTATTAGATACCGGTTCTACCCATTCTTTTATCTCTCTTACTTGCGTTCAACATTTAAATTTGACTTCAAGAAGTTAGACTTTGACTTATTAGTTGAAACTTCGTTAGAGAAACCTTTCGTTACCTCCATTTGTTTATAAATCTTGTTGATTCAAATCGACACTTTCACGTTACTCCGTCGATCTTATCTCTTTGAAAATACTTGCCTTTGATGTGATTTGAGGAATTGATTGGTTAACTACTCATCATGCCAAAATTGATTATTTTCGTAAGGTTGTTAGCTTTTATATTCCTAACCAACCTCATTATCTGAATTCAAGCAACCAAACCACTAAAGTCAATCATTCTCATATCAAGCCATAAGTAAAGAGCCCCGAACCTTTCGTTGGTGACTTTCCTTGTGTGGAATGCACCTAAGCCGGATTTTCGTAGGGGCGACGTGAATAACGGTGGCAAGATTGATAGGTATCAATGTGACGTGCTATCCAAGTCTTGGATGAGGGTCACAGTTTTGAATGATATTTCTATCGTTAATAAATTTCTTGACGTATTCTTGAAGACTTCTTAGCCTACCCAGAGCGTGAAATAAAATTTTGTATTGACCCCAAGACAAAAACCTATTTCTAAAACCCTTAAATATTTCTTCAACCAAAAACGAATGTATAATGCGCGCCAAAGACGTTGGCTCGAGCTGTTGAAGATTACGATCATACCATTCAGTATCATTATGGAAGAGAGAACGTGGTAGCTGACGCGTTGAGTAGAAGATCGTATGCATTTACGAGTGCGATGTTGTTAACACAAAAACCCATTTCGTATAACTTATAAATGATGAAGATAGAGTTAAAGACTCTAGGGACCCACGTGAAGATAATAAATATACGATTAGAATCGACTTTAATCGATAAAGTTAAAGCCGCTTCAAGCTACATACTCAGAGCTGATGAATGTGAAGAAGAAGGTTCAAGAGGGCGTTATTCTAGAAGAAGAAGAATCGATGAAGAGAGGAAATCTCAACCCTCGATTTTATTTGCCCATTTGAAATCCTTGATCGAGTAGGAACTGTGGCCTATAGACTCGTTTTACCGCCAAGTATGTCGCGTGTTCATAACGTTTTTCACGTATCGATGTTACGTAAATATGTGGACGACTTGAACCACATTATTGAATTAGACTAGAGCGAGATAGTAGAAGATTTAACGTATGAGGAGATACGTGTTAAAATCTTGGATAAGAAGGATCGTATTCAACACTCAAAGGTTATACCTCAAGAGTTAGAATTTGAAATGAAGTCAAGGTATCCTCATCTCTCTCGGCATACAGTGCATGCACGTAAATTTTGAGGGCGAAATTTCATAAGGAGGGAGATTGTGAGACCCCAAATTTTATGAATAAAGATTTAAATTTCTCGAAATATTTTTTAATATTATGGTGTGGATTTGATATAATGTTATAGTTGTGGGTAGTATTTATAAATTTTGCAAAAGTATGCAAGTTGTTATATAATATTTGATTGGTCAAGGAATATTCGTTTTAACAGGAATATTAGACGACAACACAATCATTGGTGGACCCCACAATGAAATTATTGTCGGATTGAGAAAATGACAAAAATATTTTTATGAAAATAGCGGCGGAAGTTTTACCGTTAAAACTGTTGAACTACTCGGTAGTAAAAGTACAGTATTACGCGTGGTTGCATAGTAGCACACATTATTGATTATTGATGCTTACGTGAGAAGTCACTCAGTTTTGTTGAATTATTGCTACATTAATTGTTGCATAGTATATCACGTTATTTGATTCAATTATTGCCGATATTTTATATATTATTAAATCAATAATTGAGATGACATAGTTATTAATATTATTATTTGCAATATTAACGATGTCTAGAAGTTACGCGAGGAGAGGTTTGGTCACCTAATTGCGCGCCAATAGGAGAAATCCTTATTGGAAAGCCCCTCTTTCCAGGAACGATTCGGTCGATTAATATTGTGAATTATAATAATGATGATAAATGTTGTTAAATATATTGAGGTGTCTTTTTATGAAGTCACGGAAGTTTATTGTTCGACACAATAACCTCTCGGTTGTACATACCGATAAATGACATTGTTTCTAATGAAACCAATGATAATTTATGTAGTAACCTTGGGGGAGGAGGCTGCTTCTACCCACTTGGTGAAGTAGTCGATCATGGTGAAAATAAATCGATGACCATTGCTAGCTTTGGGCTCGATGGACCCGATCACGTCCATTCCCCACATTAAGAAGGGCTAGGGCGAACTCATATTGTGGAGCTCCCTTGGAGGGGCATGGATAGCATTCCCATGGATTTGGCACTGGTAACATCTCTTGATGTGATCATCACAGTCAGCCTTGAGAGAGAGCCAAAAATGCTCTGTTCTTAGGATTTTCTTGACAAGTAGAGGGCCACTCATGTGTGGGTCGCACACTCCACCATGGATTTCATCCATGAGCCACTGAGCTTGGTCTTTGTCTAGACATCTGAGAAGACGTAATCTTTCATCTCTTTTGTAGAGTGCGACTCGACTTAGGTAGAATTTCATGGCCATTCGATGGATCCGCTTTCTTTCAGCTGGACTTGCCTCAATGGATGTATATCCATCTCATAGATACTCCTTGATAACTTGATACCAAGGGTGTTGGATGGGAGGCAACTCATCCAATGTAGTTCCCATAGGCTGGAGCCTTTTGCAGCGCAAATGTGATATTTGGCATGTCTTCCTTGTCAAGTGTGTTGATCAAGGAGGCCAAAGTTGCTAGTGCATCTGCATAGTCATTCCTATTCCGAAGAATGTGGAGGAAGGATATTTCTTAAAACTCTAAAGCCATCTGGATAACTTGCCAATGGTAAGGGAACATCTTTGGTGTGATAGATCCCAGTTGTTTGTTTGATTACCAATTCGGAATCTCCAAAGATAGTTAACCATCTGATGCCCATAGATTGGGCTAGTTTCAACCCCATGATACAACCTTCATACTCAGTTGTGTTGTTGGTGCTGGCAAATTGCAATTTGACCGCAATGAGATACTGCTCCCCCGAAATGGATACTAGAACTGCTCTAGCTCCAGAACCTTCCATATTTACAGCTCCATCAAAATACATCTTCCATGATTGGTGTGTATCATCCTGATGGTGTTGCTGAATTGTCATTACCCCTTCATCGGGGAAGTATGTTTCCAAGGGTTTGAAATCCCCTGAAGGTGCGGAGGCCAGTTGATCTATAATTCCTTGACCTTTGATGGACTTTTAAGTCACGTAAATGATGTCAAATTACTGTAGAATCAACTGCCATCTGGACAGTCGATAATTTAACATTGGTTTGCTGAACACGTATTTAAGAGGATCCACGCAGGGTATGAGATGGGTTGTGTGACCATGGAGATAATGTTGTAACCTCATGGAAGTTATGAGTGAGTTTTATACCTACGAATCGGCCTCTAATTCGAGCTGAAACTGTGTTAATTCGTTATTTTTGTGATTCATTTTACTTGTTTAGTGTTATTTTATGTTTAGGTATGGTGGCATAGCATTTGGGCTTAAAAGGCGGTTCCGTGGTGAAATTTGGCAAGTAAATGAGCAATAATTGGACTATAATAGAATGGACCCCCGCCGGGGCGAACTTTATGCATATAAAACCCCCGCCGGGGTGGTGGTACTTAATTAAGAATAGAAGCACTTCATTTGGCATGGACTTCAAGAAGGAAACCCCCCACCGGGGTGGGGGTACGGGAAATGCAAAGACTCCCGACTAAACTGTAATGCTGCAGAGGCATGAAGGAAGGAGGTTGACATGGTTTGGAACTGTATTTGGCATCAAATTAGGGTCAGAATATATGTCATAGGTTGGAGATTAATAAGAAACAACAAGAAAGATTACATCTAACAATCAATTTAACAATTTGAAGCCCTAATTTGGAGAGAAAGCATTAGAGGAAGGATTGAAGGTCTGAGTCACAAAAATTTCAGATTAAAGCTAAGGAGAAGGGTTGTTTTATATTCATTCTACTTCTTTAATTTGATTATTGTAATTGGGATGATGATTACTTTGATGATTTTAATTTTTAATTCATTTGTGATGAACTAATTTACTTGTTAGGCTTATGACGGATCTTGATGGTTGAACGATGATTATGTAACGTTGAATTTTAGTTTAATAATCTATCATTAAGTTTATCTATTGGGATTTGTGCTTGAATTTATGAATTTCTTGATCACCAATTCTATGTTAATTTATATGGATTCGAGAGAGGAAATATCTAGACTTAGTCATTATAGCATGTGTTCTTTAATTCTATTTTTGAATGGTATCTTGATGAATGTTAGTGTAAAGATATGCCTAGCATCGCATGTAATCAGATAGAGAACTTGAACTTAAACCTTATTTGATTGTAATTCACATAGAGATATAGTGAATTAGTTGATTAAGGTGTTTAGCTTAATTCTATCTAATTTGTGGATTTAAGTTAATATGGTATTAGTGTATCGAGAGATGGCTAGTTATACTTGAGAGTTCTTGATTAATAAACTGGGATATTGAATTGAACTAGAATAAGGTGTAATAATCATAGTGATACTTAAAGTGAAGTTGTAAGCCTAATTCTCCAATATTTACTTGAAATTATAGTTTTTAAGTTTGTTAATTGCTTGGTATTTTTAGTATTTTTAATATTTTAATTTTTAATAGTTATAATTCTTGAATTGGATAGTTTAATAAAATTTGGAATAAGATAAAGCTGGTAATTGTGAGGATTAATTTCATACTAAATCTCTATGGGAACGACACTCTACTTATCATTGTATTACTTATTGATCACGTGCACTTGCGTGATTGTGCATAATTAGATTTCGACCAACAGGAAGCCTATGCTAAAGCATAACAAGTTTTCTCAATTAGAGTATACTTATGTTCACTGCTGCTGAATCTTTTGCTGAGGTAATAGATAACTCTTTCTTGATCTCTATCATCTTTCTGTCCTAGCATGCATCCCATGGCGTTTTCATTGATGGACAGGTACATAACTAGGGGAATACCATCCCTGGGAGGTACCAAGGAGCTTTGATTAGCTGCTCTTTAATGAGAAGGAAGGCTTTTTGACACTTGTCATTCCATTTCATGGAGGAGTTCTTCCTTAGCAATTTGAAGATGGGCTCACAGGTTGCTGTAAGTTGAGAGATGAATCGGTTGATGAAGTTTATTCTTCCCAAAAATCCACATATTTTCTTCTCTATCTAAGGTATGGGCATTTCCATGATGTCCTAGATTTTTGTAAGATCCAGCTCAATCCCTTTGTTGCTGACTAGGAATCCTAGCAACTTGCCTGATTTAACGCTAAAGACGCACTTGGCTAGATTCAACTTCAAGTTGTACTTATGCAACCTGTTGAAGAACTTTTTGAGATGATCTAGGTGATCTTCCTCCCTTCGGGGCTTGACAATGATGTCATCCACATAGACTTCTATATCTTTGTGCATTAAATCGAGGAAAAAAGCCATCATGGCTCCCTAGTAGGTAGCTCCGGAATTGATGAGGTCGAATGACAACCGTCTATTGCAAAAGGTTCCCCAAGGAGTGATAAATACAGTTTTCTCATGATCCTCTTTAGCAACCATGATTTGATGATACCCCGTAAAATAATCAGCAAAGCAGTACATGTCATACTGAGTTATATTGTCAATGAGTATGTGGATGAATGAATGGTATGGGAAAGCTATCTTTGAAGTAAGCTTTATTCAAATCCTTGTAATCCATGCAAACTCACACCTTCCCTCCTGGTTTATGCATGGCTACTATGTTGGATAGCCACTCAGGGTATATTGATACCATGATGATGTTGGCTTGAAATTATTTCACAATTTCTTCTTTACTTTTTAAACTCCACTCAGGTTTTAATCGCCAGAGCTTCTGCCTGACTGGCTTGAATCCCTCTTTGATAGGGAGGTGATGGATGACGATGTCAATTGAAAAACAGACCATGTCTTTATGAGACCATGCAAACACATCCTGGAATTGGGTCAATAAAGTAACCATGCCATTCCTTTGGTTTGGAGTAAGGAGCGTACTAATCTGGATTTGTTTGGGGTTTTCGAGGTTAGAGGTTAAAAGAGGTGGTTTGATCAAGATTTGGCTTGGATTTGTCTTTGACCCATTCTTTGATCTCCCGAGGTATCTCATAGTCCTCTTGTTCAATCTCCGTCAAGTCTGAGTCCAACTTTACATAAAAGCTACAATCCTCATGATGAATATGCACCTCATTGAAGAAGTTTAGGAACATCTAATTTTAGAGTCCTTTGTCCGCAAATGCAAGTAGTGTTGCTCCAATTGCTAAGGGTGAAGCCTTGGTGGATAGATGTGATGAAGGGGTCATTATCGTCCTCCTTCTCTTGAATGATCACCATGATGTGCGGACAATCATCATCCGGAATGTCTCTGCTCATACCTCCATATAGAATAAGACGTGCATGTTTGATAGATATTTATATATCTCTTGTTTGCGCTTTTGATTCCTTTCATCCTCCTCAGGTGCGAGTCGGGACTTCTTTTCCTTTGACCGGTATCGACTTAGGGAACAACATAGCTACCACGACTATGTTATTCACATTTGGTTTAATAAAGGTCGCATACAGATTGTCACCGTAGTAGTTTAGGCAACCGCCTTGAAGATGAAGGAACCGATTTATGCTTGTGAGGGTTCCTGTGACTGGACCCAGTAGAATAGCCTAGTCTGGCTGTCCCTATCTTGCTGGGAACTTGAATTGGGCATTTAATTCCCTGATGATCCTTGCCTAACCCTTGTCCAGGTTGAAAACCCAAGCATATCATATATTGACTTGCCGACATTACCTCGACAAAAACTCTGGGTTTCAAAGGTGGCGCCCCAATGGGTTGATGGTGAATGTTGTTCACCTGAAGAGCTTGGAAGCTGACAGGCTCAACTTTTGTATTGAAACTGATGAGATGTATAGCACCTTGAACAGAACATTCTGGCTCAGCATTGACAGTGACCAAACTATTGTTGATGATATACTTGAGTTGCTGATGAAGAGTGGATGGGACGGATTCAGCCATATAAATCCAAGGTCTTCCTAATAGCAAGTTGTATCTTGTAGTGATCTTACGCACTTGGAAGGATATGTAGAATGCATGTGGTCCGATTTCCATGGGTAATTCAATTTCTCCGATAGCATTTCGCTGAGATCCATAAAAGGCTTTGATGATTGTATGGTTGCTTCAAATCCTATTGAGATTGATATTTATTTTCTCCAATGTGGCATAGGGGCAGATGTTTAGGGATGATCCTCCATCTATTAGCACTCCTCCAACCACATATCCGGAAGACATAACTGCTATGTGTAACGATTTGCATTGACCCGTCCCTTCGGGGGGTATGTCATCATCGGTGAACGATATCACATTACTGTTGAAGATATGATCTACCAGATGATGGAACTTTTCAACATCCACTATTTTTGGCAAGTGGGCTTCTTCTAATACTTTTAGTAAGACCTTTCGGTGATCCTCTAAAGAGAAAACTAAGTCCGAATAGAGATGCATTGTGGAGCTTCTTTCAAGCTTAGAACCACCTTTGCTTAATTATGTCCCATAAGACGGAGGAATTCTTCAATCTTCTCGGTGGAACTTTCCCCTTTGACTTGATGATAGGCTTCATCACCCGTTGAGGAAGATCTGGTGGGTTTTCTTTAGACGAAGGCAAGCAGTTGTATTGTATATAGATCCTTGACCTCTCCATAGATCCATGTCACTTTCTTGAGGCTGATAACAGGATATTGTGGACTAAATGACAATATGATTGGCTTTAGTGCAGCCACTTTCGAATGACAACCGTCTATTGCAAAAGGTTCCCCAAGGAGTGATAAATGCAGTTTTCTCATGATCCTCTTTAGCAACCATGATTTGATGATACCCCGTAAAATAATCAGCAAAGCAGTACATGTCATACTGAGTTATATTGTCAATGAGTATGTGGATGAATGAATGGTATGGGAAAGCTATCTTTGAAGTAAGCTTTATTCAAATCCTTGTAATCCATGCAAACTCACACCTTCCCTCCTGGTTTATGCATGGCTACTATGTTGGATAGCCACTCAGGGTATATTGATACCATGATGATGTTGGCTTGAAATTATTTCACAATTTCTTCTTTACTTTTTAAACTCCACTCAGGTTTTAATCGCCAGAGCTTCTGCCTGACTGGCTTGAATCCCTCTTTGATAGGGAGGTGATGGATGACGATGTCAATTGAAAAACAGACCATGTCTTTATGAGACCATGCAAACACATCCTGGAATTGGGTCAATAAAGTAACCATGCCATTCCTTTGGTTTGGAGTAAGGAGCGTACTAATCTGGATTTGTTTGGGGTTTTCTGAGGTTCCGAGGTTAAAAGAGGTGGTTTGATCAAGATTTGGCTTGGATTTGTCTTTGACCCATTCTTTGATCTCCCGAGGTATCTCATAGTCCTCTTGTTCAATCTCCGTCAAGTCTGAGTCCAACTTTACATAAAAGCTACAATCCTCATGATGAATATGCACCTCATCAGTAAGTTTAGGAACATCTAATTTTAGAGTCCTTTGTCCGCAAATGCAAGTAGTGTTGCTCCAATTGCTAAGGGTGAAGCCTTGGTGGATAGATGTGATGAAGGGGCTGTTATCGTCCTCCTTCTCTTGAATGATCACCATGATGTCTGGACAATCATCATCTGGAATGTCTCTGTTCATACCCTCCATATAGAATAAGACGTGCATGTTTGATAGATATTTATATATCTCTTGTTTGCGCTTTTGATTCCTTTCATCCTCCTCTAGGTCTGGAGTCGGGACTTCTTTTCCTTTGACCGGTATCGACTTAGGGAACAACATAGCTACCACAGCTATGTTATTCACCTGTTGGTTTAATAAAGGTCGTACAGGATTGTCACCTGTAGGTTTAGGCAACCGCCTTGAAGATGAAGGAACCGATTTATGCTTGTGAGGGTTCCTGTGACTGGACCCAGGAGAATAGCCTAGTCTGGCTGTCCCTATCTTGCTGGGAACTTGAATTGGGCATTTAATTCCCTGATGATCCTTGCCTAACCCTTGTCCAGGTTGAAAACCCAAGCATATCATATATTGACTTGCCGACATTACCTCGACAAAAACTCTGGGTTTCAAAGGTGGCGCCCCAATGGGTTGATGGTGAATGTTGTTCACCTGAAGAGCTTGGAAGCTGACAGGCTCAACTTTTGTATTGAAACTGATGAGATGTATAGCACCTTGAACAGAACATTCTGGCTCAGCATTGACAGTGACCAAACTATTGTTGATGATATACTTGAGTTGCTGATGAAGAGTGGATGGGAATGATTGACCCATATAAATCAAGGTCTTCCTAATAGCAAGTTGTATCTTGTAGTGATCTTACGCACTTGGAAGGATATGTAGAATGCATGTGGTCCGATTTCCATGGGTAATTCAATTTCTCCGATAGCATTTCGCTGAGATCCATAAAAGGCTTTGATGATTGTATGGTTGCTTCAAATCCTATTGAGATTGATATTTATTTTCTCCAATGTGGCATAGGGGCAGATGTTTAGGGATGATCCTCCATCTATTAGCACTCCTCCAACCACATATCCGGAAGACATAACTGCTATGTGTAACGATTTGCATTGACCCGTCCCTTCGGGGGGTATGTCATCATCGGTGAACGATATCACATTACTGTTGAAGATATGATCTACCAGATGATGGAACTTTTCAACATCCACTATTTTTGGCAAGTGGGCTTCTTCTAATACTTTTAGTAAGACCTTTCAGTGATCCTCTAAAGAGAAAACTAAGTCCAGAATAGAGATCTGTTGTGGAGCTTCTTTCAAGCTTAGAACCACCTTTGCTTAATTATGTCCCATAGTACGGAGGAATTCTTCAATCTTCTCCGTGGGAACTTTCCCCTTTGACTTGATGATAGGCTTCATCACCCGTTGAGGAAGATACAGTGGGTTTTCTTTAGACAGTGCAACAGTTGTATTGTATATAGATCCTTCAGCCTCTCCATAGATCCATGTCACTTTCTTGAGGCTGATAACAGGATATTGTGGACTAAATGACAATATGATTGGCTTTAGTGCAGCCACTTTCAAAGGGTTTTGAACACCTTTAAGCTGAATTGGTTGAATAATAAGTGGGGTGGTAGCCACATCTTCCTCAGAGGATACCATTACTACATCTTCCCCACTCTTAGATGATATAGCATTGTTATCTGTCATCTGCAGGTCACCGCTGTCGATCATGTTCTGAATAAGGTGGCAGAGTGCCCAGTATTCTTCAGTGCTATGACCGCGAGATTGGGATTGGTATTGGCATACTCCATTAGCATCAAACAGTCCTGAGCGTGGGTTGATTGGAGGTAGCAGTGCTATGATTTTTCCCTCATTAATAAACATCTGGAATATTTCTTCTATCGGTTGGCCTAAATAAGTGAATTCCCTTTTGTTGGTGAAATTCTGATGGGCTTTAGCTTTTGCTCTTTTTGTAATCTTTTCCTCTAGTGTTTCACTCTCTGGCGTAAGTGGTGGAGTATTTGTAATAAGAGGAAGGAGGCTAGCATGCTCCTGACTGAATAATTAACGTGTGACTTGGTGTTGATGAATCACTAGTTCTGCCAATTGATTGACTTGTTCGCCAAGAGACTTGATTTCTCGTTCCAACATGAACTGGAATTGTGAATAATCCCATCTGTCGGAATTATCTTTGTTGATTTGGGATAAACCCACATAGTTGGAGCTTTGTCCACTGCTTCAGTTAATCATGTTAACCTCCTCTTCCTTGTGTTGAGGGAGAGGGTTGTCTTAGACATTGGTTTGGTCGGGCTTGGTCACCAAGATCTCACCATTGTCAATTAAATCATGGATTTTATGCATAAGGGCCCAACAATCTTGCGTGTCATGGCCTGGAGCTCCAGCATGATAAACACATTTCTTGCTTACATTGAAACATTTCCCACTTAGGTTGACTGGTGGAAGAAGATAAGTAATTTTCTTCTGAGCTGTTAGAAGTTTGAATGTTTTTGAGTGAGCCCCCTAAGGGTGTGAACACTCTTGTATGTCTGACTTCTCCACCTTTTGGCAATGGAGGGTTTGAAGACTATGCTTGAAAAGGGGAATACTTTCTCCTCTGAATTAGCATGTTTTGATTGCCTTTTTGTCCTTGTAGTATCAATGAAACATCCTTCTCTTTCTTCTTATGGGTCCTTGGGTTGTTTCCATAACATCCAGACTGGATTTGCTTAGCTACAGCTTTTAATGCAACGAGGTCTTGAATCTTCCCAGACTTCAATCCCATTTCAACCATTTCTCCATGTTTGATCATTTCAGAGAATGGCTTGCCTATGCCAGCTAGAACCCTCTCATAGAAGGGAGCTTCTTGAATGTCTTTGAAAGTCATCACCATTTCAGACTTGGTCATTGATAGACTCCACGGCACGCTTGCGTGAGGTGGTCGTCGCCCCGATCGTTCCTAGCACAGTTGTTGGGTAAATTGCTTGCAACACCTTAACCCCTACTTTATATGTAGGCGGTAATTTTGGTACAATTGCTCGCGTTATGGACACCAGCGACACCTTGACCCTCGCTTATATTGAGCGGTAATCTCGAAATACAATCGACGATTGATGCGGTGAAGCGCCACACACAACTATGAATTGTTGTATGATAAGTCAAATTGAATCTCAAAAGAAATAACTAACTAAGAAAAATACTTAGGAATTCTTGAAAAGAACCAAAAGTAGAGAATAACCTCACAAATATATTGAATAATAAATAATGATAATGTGTGTATTACATCAACTTGCACCTCTATTTATACTACTCAAAACAATCCAAATCCTAATAGAAATTTATAAACTATAACCCTAATTCTATAAGAAAATAGAAGTCGATTTGGAAAGAATTCTAATTAAAAGAAATCCTAATTACAATAGAATTTAAAATTAAGAATCCAAATAAAATCCTTCTGCGTAGGATTTCCATAATACTCCTTTGTAAGTAAATATGTTGACTTTGTTAAGAAGATTAAAATTGGGCTTGTATTAAATTGACCCAAATTAATGTCTCATGTTCTTTTGCCTCCTCTTTGGATTTTCTTACGTTAGCCCATTGAACATCTTGGATCGATCCATTGAGACTTTGTTTGAACCTCTTTGTTCTAGCCTTGCTTGATCCCCACGTCCCTTTAGTCTTGTTTGAATCCACGCGTATGTCATGTCCTCATCATTCCTCTCCTCTTGAAAAGGATTTGTCCTCAAATCGTCACCTACATCAAGCGGACTTAGATCGATAGCGTTAAATGTAGCACTAACATTATACTCACTGGCAAATCAATTTATAGGCATTGTCATTGATCGCTCGAGAACTTGAAATGGACCATCTCCCCTCGGAAGCAATTTGAGCGTCTTTGAGCAGGGAATCTTTCTTTCGCATATGTAACCACACCCGATCTCGGGCTCAAAGATCACTTGATGTCGTCCCTTGTTCGCGTGCTAAATGTATTGTTAGTCCTCAGATTCGATGTTTAGCTTTGGCTTTTTCATGATCATGCTTAACAAGATCGGCCTTTTTCTTTCCATCCATGTTAGTATATTGAAGAAGCAGTGTGGTGATAAATCAGCGGTGTCGAAAAGATTAAAACCATATACAATTTCAAATGGAGAAAAATTAGTAGCGAGAATGAGCAGAGCGGTTATATGCAAACTCAACATGTGGTAAACATTCTTCCCATTGCTTGATATTCTTTTTAATGATAGCGTAGTAATAATAAAGAAAAGTCTATTTACTACTTGGTTTGGCCCCGTCGGTTTGTGGATGACAAGTAGTAGAAAATAACAATTTAGTACCCAATTTACCCCTGAGGTCTTCCAAAAATAACTTAAGAACTTTGTATCTCTATCGAAACAATAGTTTTAGGCATACCATGCAAACGCACAATCTCCACTAAAGAACAAATCAATGACATGAGATGCATCATCGGTTTTATGACATGGAATAAAATGTGCCATTTTGAAAATCTATCCACGACCACAAATATCGAATCATAACCATGCTTAGACCTAGGTAAACCCAACCTGAAAGTCCATAGAAAGATCGATCAAGGTTCATTAGGAATAAGCGATGGTGTATATACAATCCGTGGGGTTGAACACGAGATTTAGCTTGGCGACAAGTAATACATCTATCACATATTCTTTCCACATCCCTTTTCATATGAGGCCGATAAAATGTTCTTTTAAAAGCAAGCAAAAGTTTTATCGACACCAAAATGTCCCATTAAACCGCCCCCGTGTGATTCACTAACCAACAACTCGCGCGAAAGAACATGCGAGGAATACATAGTTTATTTTCTCGAAACAAGAATCCATCGATTCTAAAGTATTTACCCACAACATTCTTTTCACAAGTTTTAAACTCTTCCAGAAATCAAGGTCATTATCATATAACTCTTTAATTCGTTCAAACCCAAGCAATTTCGTATCAAGAGTATTTAACAAAACATACACTGCGAGACAAAGCATCATGACGGACGTTCTCCTTACCTTGCTTATATCGAATAACATATGGAAATGTCTCGATAAATTCCATCCATCGTGCGTGTCTTTTGTTCGACTTGTGTTGACCCTTCAAATATTTCAATGATTCATGATCGGTGTGGATCACAAACTCCTTAGGCCACAAGTAATGTTGCCGTGTCTCTCAAAGCTCAAACAAAGCGTACATCTCTTTGTCGTATGTAGGATAGTTCAAAGCGCCCCACTCGACTTTTCTTTAAAAATCGCCCTTTGGTTTTCCTTCTTGCATCAACACGACTCAATCCCTAAACACTGAAGCATCACACTCGATCTCAAAAGTTTTAGCAAAGTTAGGCAAAATAAGTAAAGGAGCATTTGTCAATTTATCCTTAATCAAATTAAATGCTTTTTTCTGTTCATCACCCACTTAAAGCCCACACTTTTCTTGATGACCTCGGTCGATGGTCTTTGTAATCTCACTAAAATTCGAGAACAAAGCGTCGGTAGAAACTTGCGAGTCCATGAAAGCTTCGTACTTGACTCACATTGGTTGGACTCGGCCCGATCCGGATCATACGTATTTTCTCCTCATCGACTTGGACTCCTGTGAACTCACAACAAAGCGAGAAAAACAATTCTATCCAAGAACAAAGCGTGCATTTTTCCATGTTAGCAAATAACTTTTTTTTTTCTAAGTACATCTAAAAGCAGATTTTAAATGCGATGCATGATCTTGAAGTTTTTGCTATAAATCAAGATATCATCAAAATAAACTACGACAAATTTTCCGATGAATGGGCCTTGAAAACATGGTTCATTAAATCTCATGAAAGTCTTTGGGTGCATTAGTTAAACCAAAAGGTAATACTAACCATTCATAAAAGACCCGTATTTAGTTTTAAGCGTTATTTGTTTTCCATTCATCACCCTCTTGCATTCTAATTTGATGATAACCACTTTTTAAATCAATTTTTGAAAATATCTGAAGACCCGTATAATTCATCTAACATGTCATCTAAGCGAGGAATGGGATGTCGATATTTTCTAGTAATGTTATTTCTGGCTCGACAATCGATGCACATCCTCCATTTTCCATCCTTTTTTCGGCCTTAGGATCTTAGGGAGCGCACATGGGCTCATACTTTCTCTCACGAATCCTTTCTCCATCATTTCGTCGACTTGCCTTTGTAACTCCTTCGTCTCCTCGGGATTACTCACGATAAAATTTGGACGGTTTGGAATCGTCATGCAGGGAACAAAATCAATTTGATGCTCGATTCCCGAATAGGTGGTAGTCCGTGAGGAAGCTCCTCGGGAAATACATCTTTGAATTCTGTAAGAGAGATGAAACAACAACTACTGAAAAGAATCATTAGCGTTAGTAGTTCAAAAGCGCCTCTTTTCTCTAGAAGTAAAATCATAAATTTGTTTAGAAATCAAAGCTCTTCTCACATCACTCTTTTTTTGCGTATATTTTTTTTTTTCTTCTTTCTTTCTCTTTTTTTTTCTTCTTGATTTTTCTTTTCTTCACTCTCTTTTCTTTGTACATAATTTTTACGCAAATGAATTTGATCTTCATGTACTTGTTGTGGTGACAAGGGCCTTGAAAGAGATCTTCTTCTTGTCGTGAACGAATGAATATCGTTAGTAAACCCGTCGTATTGAACCCTCTATCAAACTTGCCATGGTCTACCTGACAATAATATATATCACACTGCATGGGCACCACATCACCACAATACCTCATCAATATCTGAGCCGATAGCAAATGGAACTAACACTGTTTGGTTACTTTAATATACGCATTATCATTGAGCCACTTTGCAAGCGATCATGGTTGCGGATGTTTGGTAGTAGGTAACCCCAATTTCTCCACCATCGTAGTGCTTGCCACATTTGTCATTTGCCTCCATATATACTACACAACAAATTTTCCCATTCACAAGACGCCAGTATGAAATAGATTTTCCATTTGTTCTTTGCTCTCCTCCTTAACTTTGTGTACTAAGTGCTCTTCTTGTAACGAGAATTTCACATGTATGCATCATCCTCACCTATCTCCTCTAATGGTGGCATAGAATCGGTGTCGCTCTCTCTTCCCCTCGGTCTCCACATCTCCATTGTCAAATAACAACATTTTCCTCGATTTGGACATTGGCTAGAAATATGTCCCTGCCTTGACACTTAAAAGCATCTGATATCTCGATTACGACCAAAAAGAAGGTTGTTCGGTTTTACCTTGAGTTTCTCGGCTAGTTGATCCTTGCTTGGGTTCCACCTTTGGTTTGAGCATTTGTCTTTTCCTCTCGCTTTGCCCAATTGGGTCTCCATGATGAACTAGCATTAGATTGTCCTCGTTGTCCTCCTCGCCTCTTGAGTTGTTTCTCTATCTTAGTAGCCGTATGGACAGTTTCTCTAACTCTAAATAATGTTGTCGTTCGACCAGTCTGCAATCTCAGTTCGAATCCTCTTGAGAACCTAGCCATCGATGTTTCATTGTCCTCAATCAAGTTAGCTTAGATCCTTGACATCTCCATCTCCTGTAATATTCATCCACACTCAGACTTCCCTGTTTTAGAGTTTGTAAATTCTGAATGATCTCCAGTTGATAGTATGTTGGTACAAACCTCTTTTTCATTATATCGCTTTCATCTCGCCCAAGTTGTAATAATCGGCGCTCTTCACACCTTCTCCGATTATTTGTCGGTTGATCCCCCACCGTATCAATGCATATCGAGAAAATTCGTAATGGCGGTTTGACTTTCTTGAGGTCCGAATAGTTGTGACGATCAAAGATTCGCTCCATCTTGGTTTTGATCTAAATAAGCCTCGGGATCACCGTGCCTTGGAAAATTTGGAATCTTCATTTTTATCTTATCAATTGCCATCTTCTCATCCACGACCTCTTCTTTCCCTAGCACCTCCGTGTCTTTGATGTGAAAATTAGATTCACGATCTTCCATTTGCCTCTCTTGTCCTCATAGTAAGGTCTTCCTTTTTCTTCGCGTCGGTTTGTTGTGTCCTCGTCTTGTTTTGCATCCCAAGAGTGTTTTGGGATAGCTCGACCATGAACACCCTCATCTCTTCTAATTGTTCTTGCATTTTGCTCATATAGTCTTTCTCGATCTTGATCCCATTCTTTATGCATTGCTTCCATCATCGGAATTTCAATTAATTTGTTGAAGGTTGTTCCTCATAAGTTCCTTTATCCTTTGAGTTAGACATATTTCACTGCAAAATAAGGGTTAGTAGAAAAGCAGTTTCCTCACCACTCCCTTACGTGTTTAGCTCGAATCGAATGGTCCTTTCGTGTATACTCTCGATAAATTGGCTTTTACCCTCGATTAATCTCACCACTAAGCCTTTTACCTCAAATATTCTCTCTAATAGGTTCTTATTGAATTCCCTAGCAAAATTCTTGGTTTTACTAATCAATTCAAAATTACTTATCACGAAACAAAAATATAGATGGTGTAGTTATCGAGAATACCACAAAATCACCGATCGATTGTCTTGTACTCCTCTTGTATGCTTCAGGATTTGTAAATTGTAGCTCCGTTTGAGAATTGATGATGATGATGGAGCGGTATGAACTCTTAGTTGGAATTTGATGATTTGATGGTGTGCTAAAAATTGGGTTAGCCTGATAAAATATGAATTTTTTTTTTTTTTTTTTTTTTTTTTTTTTTTTTTTGCAATATATATTTAAATGAAAAATTAAAGATAAGTAACTTGCTAGAAAGGCTTAGCTTTGATACCAAATGATAGACTCACGGCGCGCTTGCGTGAGGTGGTCGTCGCCCGATCGTTTCTACACGGTTGTTGGGTGAATTGCTTGCAACACCTTAACCCCTACCTTTATATGTAGGCGGTAATCTTGGTACAATTGCTCGCGTTGAATTCTGCGTTGAATGGACACCAGCGACACCTTGACCCCTCGCTTATATTGAGCGGTAATCTCGGTACAATCGGCGATTGATGCGGTGAGAAGGCGCACACACTGACTATGAATTGTTTGTATGATAAGTCGAATTGAATCTCAAAGAAATAACTAAAAAAAATACTTAGGAATTCTTCAAAAAAGAACCAAAAGTAGAGAATAACCTCACAAATATATTGAATAATAAATAATAAATAATGTGTTTTATTACATCAACTTGAAACCTCTATTTATACTACTCAAAACAATCCAAATCCTAATAGAAATTTATAAACTATAACCCTAATTTTATAAGAAAATAGAGAAATCGATTTGGAAATCTCATGTAAAGAAAAAGAATTCTAATTAAAAAGAAATCCTAATTACAATAGAATTTAAAATTAAAAATTTGATTGAACATCTTGGATCAATCCATTTGAGACTTTGTTTGAACCTCTTTTCATATACTCCTTTATCTTTCCATTACATTGAGATTAACATGGAAATAAAATTACAAGTAATTTGAAATGGGAAGGTATGAAGAGACTTCCCTCCGTGTTTGGTTTATCAGAGGCTGACCTATCTTAGGTTACTCTCGCAGCTTTTTGGCATGAAGGTTCCCAGATCATCGCAATTTACTTGACGGGAAGTTAATCCAGTCTTTCAACTGGAGCGAATCTGTGTGGTGCCTTTCCTAAGCCTCATTGGAATTAGTCTCCCTACGAGTCTAGTAATCAAACACCGATATGATAGCCTCCTGGTGGAGGGACCACACAACATACATTCACATACATTGCATTTCACTATATGGAAATGATGACATGTGCAAAGCACTAATATCACATGTAGATATGGTGTGAAGCACTAAGTGCAGTAAGTAAATGCATTAGTACACATTAATTCAAATATAAATGCAACATCCACACACAAGCAGATAAAACATTTTGAAAAGTTTTTCAATAGCGGCTTAAGCCCTCTTACTGGTGTCCCCAGCAGAGTCGCCACCTGTCGACGTTGGGATTTTTATTTGTCCCTTTCTGTTCTTATCTTTTAGTGTTCTCATGTTAGGTGAGATTTGTTTGAAAAAACAAGTTCGAAAAGTTCCGACATGTATATGTCAACGATTTGACTGTAAGAGTCGCCAGTTAGTATTTTTAAATGGTTGCACCAACTCAACCGAGAAATGGTTTGCACATAGACCTAGTGATGTGACACTGTATAATTGCTCTGCAAAACCTGAAATTCTTTAGGGTCCAGGGGATTGAGTAAGCGGAGGAAAGGTGTTAGGCACCCCCTGACTTCCTTGGTGACACGGTTACCGCCACTTTTCAATTTAAACTTTTATCTGAATGTGTAAGTGTGTAACGACCGAGAAATTCCACTTAGTTTAAAAATTACGTTTTGAATATTATTTGAATTGTATGTTTACATGTCATTTTATGACCTAGGATGGTGATAATATTGTAGTATTTTTGTTGCGTGCAAGAATAAATAATTAAGAATTTTGAATAGAAAAATAAAAAAAATTTTGAGAAAGTTTGCGTAAAAACGCTATTCATGTGAAGAACGATACGAGTTAGGTTTTGACCCTAGGTTCTTTTGAGAGATCCATAAGTCGTATTGACTTTCCATTTTAATATCTACTGATAATACGTCGTGAAAATTTATATTATTCAATAAAAAAAAAATTCGTCTGAAAGTTGACGTGTTTAACTCGTCGTGCTTAAAATTTTCTTCTGTATATGGACTTTTCGGTATATTTGTTTTGACAAGTTGCTTTGTCGTGCTTACACTGACAAAATGCTTTGTCATGCTTATAATGACAGGATGATATGTCGTGCTTACGCTAAAACACGCCTGACACACGCTAGCTACACATGGCACATGCTAGGTACTAAAGTGTGTACCAAAGTGTAATAAGTCGGGTGCAAAGTGTAAATAGAGTAATTAACCTAGGTAATAAAGTGTAATTAACCTAGGTACCAAAGTGTAATAAGCTGGGTGCAAACTGTATTAAGCCAAGCCCCTAACGTACAATTAGTGAAACTGTGTTTTTCTATAAATAGTAAGATAAGTTCATTCATTTCCTACCAATTCACAAGGAATTCAAGAGCAAAAATACTCTATATTTATAATATGAGAGATATTGTGAGATAAAATAATTACTTTCGAAGCATCGAAGCGCTAAGAAATTGGAAGTAAAGCTAGCAACTACAAGAGGTATTACTTTAGTGGTTATTATTTTCATTCTTTCTTTATATATTTATTAAAAATATACTTTTACAAGAAGTTATAATGTCCAAATTATTTTAAGTATATAGTACAAAAGTCCTATTTATAAGTAGTTATAATGTCCGATTTATTTGTCTTATAAAGAAGAAAATATACTTTTATAAGTAGTTACTATGTCCGATTTTCTTCAGTAAGTATTTAGTAAGAATATTCATTTTATAAGCAATTATAATGCTAAAATTATTTCATATATAGTACAAGGAGTCTTATTTATAAACGGTTATAATACCTAAAATAAAATTTAAAAGATTTAATCGTCTAACACTTAAGTAGTTTACATGAACTTATAATTATATAGATGGACCGAGAGACACAAAATTAGCGTAAACGATAGAGGAGAATCAGGCAAGTCTACTTATTTGTTGAAATGCACTCCGTGCCATAACGTGTCTTATTTATGCATTTTACTGTTATACAAGTATTGTTTCTTTTGCATCCCGTGCATTAACATTCTTGTTATTTGTCATTCGCAATGTGATAATATTGTTGAATTTCAATTTAAAATCTTGTTAGTATTTGAGTTAAACAACTCTCTTGTATGGGCAGGAGTTTAAGATGTGTTAGTAAACCGATTGAACAATATTGTAGGTACCAATGTTGACCATTCAGTGTTATTGTCGAAAGAACAATGTACAATTATTTGGACATTGGTAGAAGTATTGATAAGACGGGGAAGGAATTCATTAGTTTACGGGTTAGGAACCACTCAGTCTACTATATTGATAATCGTTGAACTTTTGTGTCAACGTATTCTGTATATATATCTTGAAAAGGTGATTCTCTTCTCATAGATATATCTGGTAGACTTGTTGGGCATTCTTATGCTCATTCTTGAAATTATCTTTTAAAAATTACAGCTAAAGAAGAGTTATCCGAAAATTCTAGCAATGAACAGAAAGTTGAAGAGATATTTTATTATTGTCTTTATTCTGTGTAATTGAATTAAATCGAAATGACTTTTGTAATGGAAAGAGACCATGCTTAGATTAGTTTATATTAATGTCTAGTTGAATGTAATACTTTGTAATAAGAAATTCTTTATGAAAAATCATGTAATCGAACCTTAATATATGATATATGGTAGTGATGTTTTGTAAAACAGGTTTTTTAAACCCTTGTGCTCAATAGTAATTGAGGCCTTTGATACTTCCATTTTATTATATGTTCGACTTGTTTGCTTTTATTATTTTTGTGATGCGAAGCATCTTCGAGAAAATAAGATACATAGCAGCGCCGAACTCCTTGTTGGCATGAGAGTCATCTAAGGAAATTGAGACACCGTGAATAATTTACAAGCTGGCTGCAGCTGAAAATGTCCATCACGTGAACTAAATCTAGATTTAAAAACTGAATCTGTGATCAAATGATTCCTAGGCTCACATGATGAAGCAATATGTACAAAAGCTAAAACAAGAACTAGATTTGAAGAAAACTAAACCATTTCATCTTCATTGGTTTCAGTTTAGTCACCATGAACCGGTTAAAGTGTGAAATGGCCAGATTGGAACAAATCTAGCCCGTAGCAAAAGCTAGAAAACGAATTAGATTTGAGTAAATATAAGTATTCCAGCTTCAACGATTCCAATTTAGTCACCATGAACCGGTTAAACTGAGAAATAACCACATTTAGGCAAATCTAACCCGCAGGCTGAGAAACAATTATATATATATATATATATATATAAGCAATAAACGCTCTAGATGTAAATCCAGGCTCAATTAAACAGAGTTTGATAAAAGGAAATATATATAAGTATTTATATATATTTGAAAGTAGTAAACGCTCCGTTTAAAGTGTGTATAGAGTAAAATGGATAGGGCTTCCTTACTTTTTTTCTTCTTAAAATGGCCACCCCACGCCCTCTATTTATAGGGGGAGCCGCAGGTCTACTTGCGGCAGCCGTAAGTCCACCTGCGGCTACCCAGAGTGCCCCCGGGCTCGGCGGGCCCTGCCATCTCGAAGTACGTGCATGCGTACAACGCGTTGTCCGCTTGAACCCTCATAACTTTCAATTCGGGCATCTAATTGAGGCGTGTAATACCTTTCCAGAATGCTGTTGTCGAGAGCTACACAATGACATGGGATAAGAGGTTGTACAAAGCTAGGAAGATGGGAACATGACCAGATCTTTAAGTCTTCAAATTCTATCTGGTGTGCTATTTTGTGTAGTAGTCACTCGGGATTTTCAGCTATGATTCTTGTGGGACACTTTGTGTGAAATATGGGTTCAACTGTTGTTGAGATGGCTCAAATGTAGTATCGAGGTGGCAAAATGATGATTTTGCCCCTCACTAGGGTTATCTTTGGCTCTAGCTGATTTAGCGACTAGTCGTTGCTCAGGGTTATCTCTGAGATTGGAATGTTGTGAGTACTGAATGTCCTCAGGGTTGTCTCTGAGGTGTGCCTGACCTCCTGGGGTTGTCTCCGGGGTTGGATTTGAGTGCCTCGGGGTTATATCTGAGGTTAAAATGAACTTCTAGACGTTAGAACAGACTTTTCTGGGGTTATCTCCGGAACTGGAACTGCATCCCTTGGGGTTATCTCCGAGGTTGGAACTTAATCTCCCGGGGTGGTCTCCGGGACTAGAACTGAGTATCTCGGGGTTATCTCTGAGGTGGAAAATTGAGTATCCCGTGGTTGTCTCCGGGATTGAACTGATTTGACTTCTAGGGTTATCTCTGGACGATAATTTTGCCCTCATTCAAGGTTAGTAACAGGAATGCAAAATTTCGAGTGTCTACAACCGAGATGTCTGTGCCCCAAATAGAAAAGGAAATACAGGGATTTCTAGGGAGAATCAATTTCATTAGCAGATTCATATCTCAACTCACAGCAACGTGTGAGCCCATCTTTAAACTGTTAAGGAAAAATTCCTCGATGAAATGAAATGAAGAGTGTCAAAAAGCTTTCATAGTCGTCTATCTCCTTTTTCTCAATCCACATCAAGTCAAAGTCCAACTCTACATCAAAGTTGTAGTCATTGTGGAGATTTTACATTTCATCAGCAAGGCTAGACAAATCCAACTCTAGAGTCCCAAAGACAAAATGCTTTCACTTAATATATGAAATTGGTTGATCATACAAAGGATTAGCAAAAGCATGACAAAAGTAACTGCTAGTATTGTGTAACAAAAGTAAGCAGTATATAATATCTACACTTTAGGTCAGATGAACTTTATGCCCTTTTACCCTTTTCGGCAGATGCAAGGAGCGCTGCTCTAGTTGTCCAGGGTCAGGTCTTTGTTGACAGCTGTGATGAAGGGAGGGTTGATATCCTCCTCCTCTTTGATGATGACCATGATTTAATTCTCATCAGGGTCAATACTTTTCTTTAAACGGTTCTCTTTAGCCCTATTTATGCGAGGGATCAGGATTTGATCTTCTGAATTGTCATCATCTAGGTATCTTCGTTCAAATCCTCAGTATATGCCAAAAAATTAATCTTTGCAAACCGATCTTGTACTTCCTTTAGGAACCTTTCATCCCTCTCCTTGTTTTCCTGAACACGTGTCTGGATTTTCTTTTTACTGGCCAGTTTAACCTTAGGAATCAATATTCCTTATATAGTCATAGGAATTTTCTTCATAGGCTTTACAAATCCTGCATCCAAAAGGTTTGGTAGCAACATGCTAGAGGAAGGAATCGATGGATGCGTGTGTGGGTTCCGATGGTTTGGTCTAGAGGAATAGCCTAATCCATCCTTCCCTGTCTGGCGAGGAAATTGAACTGGACTTCAGATTCATTACTGGCTCTTCCCTAACCCTTGTCCATGCCAGAATCCCAAGGATATCATTTCTTGACTAGCCGATATTACTTTGGTGGAAACTCTGGGCTTTAAAGTTGGGGCCCCAATAGGTAGGTACTAAGTGTTGCTCACATTGAGGGCTAGAAAACTGGCAGGCTCAACTCATTCATCGAGACTGATCACAGGCATATCGCTTTATACATGGACAGTGTCGACGTCGGGAAAAATTTCCTTTTTTAGGAATTCTTCTTTTTACTCTTTATTTTTCTATGTGTTAAATTTTATTTGAAAGGACGAGTTTGAAAAGAGTCCGACACAAAGTGTCGACGATTGGAAAATTTGGAGTCGCTAGTTGGTAGTAGTGAAATGGTTGTACCAACTCAATCGAATTTAAAAAGGTTTACGTAAAGGCCTAATTATTGGACTCTATTTAACAGGCGTTGGAAATCGAGATTAATAGAGTTCGGGGGCTTGATTAAGCGGGGGGAAGGTGTTAGGCACCCCCCGACTTTCGTGAAAACATGGTTCCTGCGTATTTCAAATTACCTAATTTATTTGAAGTTTGTGTATGTCTTATTAATTGTGCCTAAGTGCATTATTTTGAAGTAGTGTTATGCCTCGTTTGTACCTATATACAAAGGGTTTGATTTGTATAAAAGTTAAATTTTAAGCAATATATACAAAAATGATGTTTTGGAAATAGGTTTTCAAACCCTTATGCTGACATAGTAATTGAGGCCTTTGATACTTCCATTTTATTCCGTATTCAGCTTGTTTTGATTTAATTCTTGAGATGAGAAACATCTTTGACAAATAATATACATATAAGTGTCGGGATCTTTATGGGCATGAAAGCCATCTAAGGATGTCCAAACACCACAAATATGATTTACAAGCTAACTGTACAGCTGAAAAGAGTCCATCATGGGAACCAGATCTAGATCCATTAGTTGGATCTTAGATCCCGTGGCTCCTAGGCTCACATAATATCATATGAATAGCCTGCATAATGAGGATACAAAAATAAAATAGATATTTAATCTAAATGACGAAAAACCAAGGATTCATCAGTTAAATCCCTGCCTGCACGTAGCCAAGCTTCCCATTCTGATGAGGACATGACATGCGTGGATTCAAACAAGACTAAAGGGACGTGGGGATCAAGCAAGGCTAGAACAAAGAGGTTCAAACAAAGTCTCAATGGATTGATCCAAGATGTTTCAATTTGAAGCTAACGTAAGAAAATCCAAAGAGGAGGCAAAAGAACATGAGACATTAATTTGGGTCAATTTAATACAAGCCCAATTTTAATCTTCTTAACAAAGTCAACATATTTACTTACAAAGGAGTATTATGGAAATCCCACGCAGTGAAGGATTTTATTTGGATTCTTAATTTTAAATTCTATTGTAATTAGGATTTCTTTTTAATTAGAATTCCTTTTCCAAATTGACTTCTATTTTCTTATAGAATTAGGGTTATAGTTCATAAATTTCTATTAGGATTTGGATTGTTTTGAGTAGTATAAATAGAGGTGCAAGTTGATGTAATATGACACATTAACATTATTATTATTATTCAATATACTTGTGAGTTTATTCTCTACTTTTGGTTCTTTGAAGAATTCCTAAGTATTTTTCTTAGTTATTTCTTTGAGATTCAATTTGACTTATCATACAACAATTCATAGTTGTGTGTGGCGTCTTCTACCGCATCAATCGTCGATTGTACCGAGATTACCGCTTCAATATAAGCGAGGGTCAAAGTGTCGTTGGTGTCCATTCAACGCAGTAATTCGAACGCGAGCAATTGTACCAAGATTACCGCTACATATAAAGTAGAGGTTAAGGTGTTGCAAGCAATTCACCCAACAACTGTGCTAGAAACGATCGGGGCGGCGACCACCTCACGCAAGCGTGCCGTGGAGTCTATCACATTCCCTCTAGATACAGATCTAAGGTCACGTGGTTGCTTAATATTTACAAAAAAAAGCTAGAAAGAAAATTAGATTTAAATAAATCTTAGCCATTCTATCTCAACGATTCCAGTTTTACAACCTTGAACCGGTTAAAAGTTAGATATGGCTAGATTTAGATAAATCTAGTCCACTGATTTAAATATTATGGATTTACATTAAATGAACAATTGAAACATATATTTAAACAAAGTAAGCAGTTAATATTATATATATATATATATATATATATATATATATAATAAAGTAGTAAAATCCAAGTGTGAATCAACAGGTCGCAGATATATATAGATATATCTTTATATATATATAAAAGCAAGTAGAAGCCATAGATAGTCGATCCAGGCTAAACTGTTCGGTTCAAGTCTCTCTCTCTCTCTCTATATATATATATATATATATATATATATATATATATATATATATATATATTAAAGCAAGAGAAAGCTTCAAATCTGAAAAAATATTATAGTGTGCTATAAAGAAGGCTTCAGACCGCTTTTGAAGTTTGAAAACTCAGTTTCCACCGGTTAAATTTGATATGTCGTAGTATATATGTATACACGTGTTTAGAAAGAAGAATATTGAAGTTTGGAACACTATAGGAGGGGTTAAGAGCTGAAATGGACAAAGTTTTCTTTATTTTTCTTTCTTTTCTTTTTTTGGCTGATAGGGGGTCTTTTTTATAGACCAAAGTAGCCACGAGTCTACCTGTAGTAGTTGCGGGTCTACCTGCGGCTGCCCGGGTGGGCCCAGACCCCGTGGGTCCTATTGTCTCAAAGTACGTGCACTCAACCCAATGCATAGTCTGCTCGAACCTTCATAATTTTCAATCCAAGCGTCTGATGGGTCCGTTGAGCTGCCTTGTGTTGTTTTCACTCGAGATTAATGTTATGGTTCTGCATGACTTCTTTTGCAGTGATTTGGGCTGAATTGATGTTGAGTTGGAAAAATTACTATTTTTCCCCTCTCGGGTTGGTTCCGGGCTTGATGCAGTTGTAGCCATCTTTTCTCAGGGTTATCTCCGAGATTGGATTGTTGTTTACTTATGACAGTCCTTAGGGTTGTCTCTAAGGTTTGTTTGATCTTTCTTATTGTTGTTTTCAGGTTTTAGCTTGATCTCTCTGGGTTGTCTATGGGTTTTAACTGTCGTTAACTTTTATAGTCCTCAAGGTTGTCTCTGAGGTTGGTTTGATGTTGACTTTTGTTAGTCCTCAGGGTTGTCTCTGAGGTTGGTTTAAATTCATCTCCCGGGGTTGTCTCCGGGGTTTGGATTTGATCTCTAGAGGTTGTCTTTGGGGTTTGATTTGATCTCCAAGGGTTGTCACCAGGGTTTTATTTGATCTCCCGGGGTTGTATCTGGGGATTGATTTTATCTCCCAGGGTTGTCATCTGGGCTCGATTTGATCTTCCGGGGTTGTCACCGGGGTTTAGATTTGATGACTTGACTTCCAGGGTTATCTCTAAAAGATAAAAGATGTTTCTGCCCTCCTGCATGGTTAGTAATAGGAATGCAAATTTTTGAGTGTTTACAGACAGGCTATTCTGGTTCAGCATTAATAGTTACCAAATTACCATTAAAGATGTACTTAACTTGTTGATGAAGGGTGGACGGAACTGCTCCTGCCATAAGGATCCACGGTCTTCCTAACAATAAATTATATCCAGTGGTAATTTTTAGCACTTAGAAGGATATGTAGAAAGTATGGGGACTGATCTTTAACGGAAGTTCAATTCTCCTACAGCCTCTCGTCGAGATCCATCAAAGGCCCTTATGACAACATGACTAGTCCATATTCGATTTGGATTGATCTTCATTCTTTCCAACGTGTTATAGGGACAGATGTTTATGGATGATTCTTCATTTATCAACACACCTTCTACCAATTATCTTGAGGAGATCACTTCTATGTGCAATTAAAGAATTAGTTTAATTAATAAAATGAATTTTATTATATATAATAATATATGCTTATGTGTTTATTAATCATTCTAGAACCTAGGATGATTATAATCGGGAGGATTCTCATCTGCTACGAGCTAGAGACCGAACGAGTAAAAAATTTTCAAGACGAAAAATAAAAAATTTTTTTGGGAACAAAAATTTTTGAGGAAAAAATAAATAATATTCACTATTCAATTCGACGAAAACCCTAAGGGTTAGGGTTTGAATAACCTAAGCCTTTTTCGAGAGTTTTAGTATGTCGAAATGATGACATTCATCGAAAAAAGATTTGACGATAATATATCGTGAAAAGTTAAGTCGATAAAAGTTTTTTCGATAAAAGTTTTCTCAAAAACGTGTAAAAAATCGAATAAAAATAAAAATGACGAAAAAGTATTGTTATGTACTTTTCATTCGTTTAACTACGTTAGGGGAAAACGTGAAGGAAAACGCTTATCATCAAAAAAGTGTTTTAGTTTTTTTAGATTTCAAGAATGCGTAAAAGTAAAATCAGTAAAGGAAAGACGAAATATCAAAAATATTTGGATTTCGAGAATCGCATTTTTTAAAAACTGTTTGGACTAATCTCAAAGAGCGGAAGCACGAAGCTTCAAGAGAAGCTTCGTGAATAGTAAGGAAGGTTTAGTAAGGAGGTGTGAATAGTAACTTTGGGGGAAAAATGACTATTTTGCCCCTAGCCTTGAAAAAATCTATAAAGAGAAGCTTAAGTTGATTTGATTTTGGTGATTTGAAAAAAATCACCAACAGAGAGAGAGAGAGAGAGAGAGAGAGAGAGAGAGAGAAGAAGAAGAAGAAGAGAAAGAGAAAGGAAGCTCGGGAAATTGTTTGATCGTGAAATAGAAAAGCTAGCAAATCGAACAGAAGAATAAAGATTAAAGAAGAAAGGTATTCATAACCTAACTTCTAAGTTAAATTTTCTTTAAGTTTCATATGTTCAAAACATAACTTAATGAGAATAGAAGTAAAAGACGTTAAGAATGATTTTCATATGGTTGACATCATGAGAAAAAGAAGAAAAAAGAATTAGAAGTTTAGTTTATAAATTTCTTAAGGAAGTATAAGTTTCGTAATGAATTTGAGCGATCCGAATGAATCATATGAACGATTCAGTGAAATAAGTAAGGAATGGTGTTTTATAACACCGAATTCCAAGAAAAAGTGAAATCAAAATCAAAGTATGGATTAAAAATGAAGAACGAACGAAGAAGAACGAAGAAACGCGAAGAACACAAAGAACGTTGTTGATGGACAAATTTAAAACCATCGTAGTATAACTTGTTGTTGATGGACAAGTTTAAAACCATCACGTATAAGTTAGCTGCTTATTGCCTGGTTAGGAATGGTAGAAACGTTCATGAAGAACGGATTAAACTTGGCTATAACGAAGTTATGGCAAAATTTTTTATAAAAGACAAACGAGAATTAGAAAGTGTGTAAATGAACCCAAAGGTGTAGGGTTTCATAAGAATGTAAGAGAACGTAGAAAACGTGAGTCATGGACTCAAGAACAAACGAGTTCCGAGTTCGGATGACCGAATTACGGACGAACGAACGAAGAACGTTAATAACGTAAAATGAACGAAGGATGAAGATTAAGCCAATTGAATGGCATGTTAATAGATTCAGAATGAATTTTTGTCTGAGGGAAATTGAAGTACGTAAGATAAGGAAGAGAATGGCTTTGGAACGACCTCGTTCCGAGTTATAACGAATAAGTTATGAGATTGAAAGTAAAGCTCTCAAACTCGTTCAAGACTTAGAAAAACTTAATTTTTTTTTTTTGTTTTAGGTTGGCATGCCATGCAGAATAGCTGCTGCCAAGATTTGAAAGCAGGCAAAAAGGCACCCAGCCGGATGAGCATCAAGCAGAGCAGAAGTGGCAGGCAGAGAAAGAGAAGAAAAAGAGAAGAAGGCGCAAAGCCGCAAGAGAGAAGAAAGAAGAAGAGCTTTTAAGCACAACTCTCGGGGAAGTGTAAGGAAAGATAATGAAATATAGTTCAATAATGTAACACTTAATCAAGTGATTTAAAACTTTAGTAAAGGTTGAATGGAAAAATGGGAAAGATTAAAAGATAAATAAAGAAAATAGTTAAAAATAATGTAAAACGATTAAACCGTAGTCGCGATAAAAATTAGGGAAATAAGTAATAATTAAATTCCTTAGAAAAAGACGAGGTAAAAAAAGATTAAATGTTATGAAAAAGAAAGAGAGAATAAATTAAAAGAATAAACGAAAATGAACGAATCGTCTAAGATAAAGAATGATGAATGTGCGATGAAAATGATAATAATAAAATGTATGGCTTCGACATTAAGAAAGAGTAATGAAAGGTTGTAATGTAGAATGAATGAAAAAGTGAAAATAAGTCGAAAATAAGATATGATGAATAAGAAAGTAATAAATGAAATGAAAATAAGATTAATGAGAAAGTCCCGAATGTGAGAATGATAAGAAGAATGTTAGAATGAAATGTAAGAATTAAACACTTTAAAACTTTAATGTGAAGGTTGAAAGTGTACGCGAATATTAAAAGGAAGAACCTACACCCGTATGGTGTATGGTTTCAACCGTAAAGATAATGAAGACCAATGATTAAACCTGTGAACGGTGAAGAATGAATTAAAGAGATAATGAACGTAACGTTAAAAAGCCGAAAGTTAATAATTATAACTTGGATAACGTTTCGAATCGAATGAACGGACGTTATAAGATAAGAATAAGGTAATGTAAAATGCTTAACGCTATGAATAATATAGAATTAATATTGAATGATGATTTCTAAAGTATACAAAAGACCTGTATGACTTAGGCGATAAGAATGAATCCCGAGGTATGGCATTTAGTTGCGTAAAGCCATAAGGAATGAGAAATTGACTTAACGAACATTATAGTTTTAATGGTTTGGATAAGTTAAGATAAGTTTAGGTTGTTTGATGGTTGACATATGGGAGTTGGGCTAAACAATTCCTTCAGAAAGCGGAGGTATATACGAAACTGGCAACCGATCTAACTCACTGTGAAAAATAGTGTAGATGAGACGGGAACATGTTTGTTGGTTGTTTGTGGGAAACCACTCAGAGTGCCATATGGACTACTAGTAGAGAGACACGATGTGTGTTTGAGTCCTAGAAGAGTTATAAGAAGAAGATAAGAATGTAAATCATCAAAGATGATGATCGTATGAGTAAGACATCTCCGTATGTCATGAAGAAGCCGTAAAAAGTAGAAAAAAGAAAGTTGGTCGCGTAACTTTAGATTGCAAGAACGCGAACCTAAAAAGTAAAGTTAAGTTTAAACCAATGCGTAAGTCAAATATATATGACTAATTGTGTGTATGTGTTATTTCCTTATGTGTATATATAGGAATGAATGAATGAGCAATTCAACAGCGTAAACTATAAGTTGTAGTCGTATGCGTAAAGGCAAGTTTCCTAACTTCATTCATATTTTAAATGAATGCTAGTTTCTTAAACTTTCTCGGATGTTGAACTTGAGAAGTTTTATCTATATGTAAAAATGTGTGATATTTGTACAAGGTGGTAGAACGTATGAGGCCTTGTGCCACAATTTAACACTTCGGTGTTTTCTATGAGATGAACTATTCTGTGATTGAACTATTCAATATGAGAATGTTCTATTTATACATGAACCGTTATTGTTAAGTCTGTGCTAATGATTCTAGCCAGACAGAATGTGTATGAAAAAAGGTAGAAGAATGAAAGTATTTCAAAGTGAATGTGACTAATGTTTTAAAATGATAGGAATCGAGATTATTCCTATTATTCAATTCAAGCGCTTCATAACCTTTGTTTTGGTTATTATGAAGTCTTAAAAGAATGTTTAAATTCTTTGAAGTTGTTTATTCAATTGCTATGACTTTGTTGAGCAATTGAATGCTCACACTTGCTTTAAAATGAAAAAACATTTTCAAATAATAACGATGTTAGAAGAACTTAAGGATCCCGTAAAGATCAAGTCGATCTAAGATTCGAGAAGAAGTGCCATTCAAGATATGAATGAGCGTGAAGATCAAGTGAAGACTTGTAATGTAGATAGATTTAATTAAACTATAGATTAGTTTAATGAAATATTATGTATCCTTGGTGGCGGATAAAAGTCACTTCTAAGATGTAAAGATGTAAAGAATAATGTAATTATCATTATTTGTAATGAACGAGGTTATAAGGTATTAGAACCCGGGATTTGAGAATGTATGTTGTTATATTTAACTATATATAATGATGTATGTTTGGAAGAAGATGGGATGTCGTGACGTATGGAATCAGTGTGTGAAGATAGACCGATTTCGGGGTTACAAGTTGGTATCAGAGTCGATAGGTTATAAACCTTAGGTATGAGTACCTAAGACTATAATCGTAGAGAGAAGGATAAGAAGATCGTTGAAGTTAAACGATTAAGGAAGAAGATCACCACGTGATCATATGAATCGTAATAAGATGATACATTAAACGATGGATGATTTATAGCTAATGCTATAAATGAATGGTACTATAAAGTAGTACGAAGAAGAAGAACTCAGATTGAGTTGTAAAGGATACATAAATTAAAGAAAATTCGTATTAAGTAAAGAGAAAGTTAGAAGTTGTAAAATTTCAATTGAGGACTCATGTGATAATGAGTTATATGAACCTTTGTTATGGGGAGGAGGTTTGTGCTTTGGTGTAACAACCGCTTAGCTTATTATAGTGATAATCATTGAAATATGTATATTATCAATATGTATATGACGAGAAGGTGAATCTTTTCTCATGTATATACTTGATTGATAGTAGAGAATGATAAGATAGGTGCGAGTTCTTGAAACTCATACTTATGAAAAGTTTGTGACTCATATAGTTATATATGCTATGTTTTTGAGCCCTAAGCATATGGATAGTCCTTGATTTGTTCTTGGATTACATATTGCGAAGATAAGTTCTTAAACACATATGGTTGTGGAAAGTTCTAAAACACATAAAGTGTGGTAAGTTGATGGACTATACTAAGGTATAGGAATGTTTAGAAAAAACAAGTTATTTTTAGTAGACTTAGCATTGAAGGCTAGAGAAGAAGATTAAGTATTGTCAAGTAAGTAAGAAAATGAAGGAAGATGGAGAAATAGGATATTCCAAGTCATCTAGCTATGCTAGATTTCAAAGTTTATTGAAATCGTATTATATGTGTGCATTTTGAAAAAGGAAAGAATTGGTTCAATTTTTGGAACCAATGGATTTTAAAAAAGAACTATTCTTTATATGTCTATGCTAATTTTTTGGCTAGACAGATTGAAAATTGATTTGAAATCAAAATGAATTTTATATCATCATCAAGTGCATTTGATGCAAAGATGGTAAAAGGATGGAGTTATTAATGCAATTGAAACCTAGTGTTGGATGTGATCTTAGGATCAACAACCCGCTATGGTATGATGTATAATGATGAAGTCATAAACCGACGAAGTCCTCAACGTCATCGTGAAAAAAGTACGTATGTCGTACGCACGACGTCATAAAACGTTTTGATGTATTAAAAAGAATTTAAAGAAGTAGTCGATGTCAATTGATTTGACTAGATTTAATGTTTCAAGTTGATATCCAATTTATTGGTATGGTCTAAGCTATTTGATTTGGCTAAGACAAATGGTATGTCATGTTTAAAAGAAAATCGAGCTTTTTTTGAAAGTTATGCCAAACCAAATTTTTTTTGGTGCGAATCTAATGATTAAGTCTCGAGGTGAACACACCCCACCGAAATGGGGTTATACGATGGGTGATGATCACCTACGTATGAAAAGAGGTAGTTTACTTTCTTGGTGATTGTAAACCGACCGTGAAAGAGGGGTTTACTGTGGTGAAATGTTGTTAAACCTAGTAAGAGTTCATGGTCGATTTGACCCCTCAAACAAAAGTATGAAATGTTTTAAAGGAATTTTATATTCCTATTTATTCATTCTACTTCATGATTCATAATTTTTTGAAAGAAGAACTTCTTTGAAGAAGGTGAGAAGAAGAATGTTTGAAAGATAAGAACTTCTTGAAGAAAGAAGTGAAGAGAAGAATAGTTAGTGAAGTTTAAAATGAAAATTTTGAGGATGAAATCCTGATGAAAAGGGTGAATGTGATGACCTTTGTAAAGGGTGGGGGTGGTTTAGAAATTTCGAGGATGAAATTTTTATAAGGGGGAAGAATGTGACAACCCGAAAAATGGATTGTCGTAATTTTAAGTTTAAAGAATTAGTTATTAATAAAATGAATTTTTTTATTAATAATATTATGTTATGTGTTTATTAATCATTTCTAGAACCTAGGATGATTATAAAGGGGGAGGATTCGCTACTGAGCTAGATCGAACGAGTAAAATTTTCAAGACGAAAAATAAAAAATTTTTTCGAGAAAAAAAAATATTTTCGAGAAAAAAAGAATAAATAGGCATTATTCATTCGATGAAACCCTAAGGGTTAGGGTTTGAATAACCTAAGCCTTTTTCGAGAGTTCGGTATGTCGAAATGACATTCGTCGAAAGATTTGACGATAATATATCGTGAAAAGTTAAGTAAGTCGATAAAAGTTTTTTCTCAAAAAACGTAAAAAAAATCGAGATAAAATAAAAAAATGACGAAAAAGTATTGTTATGTACTTTTCATTCGTTTAACTACGTTAGGGAAAACGTGAAGAAAACGCGCTTATCAAAAAAAGTGTTTTTTTAGTTTTTTGAGATCGAGAAGAATGCGTAAAAGTTAAATTGTAAAGGAAAGACGAAATATCCAAAAATATTTGGATTTCGAGAATCGCAGATTTTTTAAAACTGTCGGATTTAAATTCGAAAAGACGAAAGCACGAAGCTTCCAAGAGAAGCTTCGTGTGAATAGTAAGGAGGTTAGTAAGGAGGTGGGAATAGTAACTTGGGGGGAAAAAATGACTATTTTGCCCCTAGCCTTTTTTCTATAAAAGAAAAGAGAAGTTTAATTTTTTTTGTTCAAAAGATTTTGAAAACTTGAGAGAGAGAGAGAGAGAGAGAGAGAGAGAGAGAGAGAGAAGGAAGAGAAGAAGAAAAAAAAGCTAAAATTGAGCAAACTTTGTCCAGAGGAAGAAGATTAAAGAAGAAAGGTAATCCAAAACCCTTTTAATATATAAATTTTCTTTAAGTTTTATATGTAAAAAAACATAACTTAATGAGAAGAATAGAAGTAAAAGATGTTAAGAATGATTTTCATATATGGTTGAAATCATAAGAAAATGAAGAAATAAAAATTAGATGTTTAGTTTATAAATTTCTTAAGGAAGTATAAGTTTCAAAATAAATTTGAATGATCCGAATGAATCATATGAACGATTCGATGAAATTAGTAAGGAATGGTGTTTTATAACATCAAATTCCAAGATAAAGTGAAATCGTAATCAAAATATCGATTAAAAATGAAGAACGAACGAAGAACGCGAAGAAGAACGCGAAGAACACGCGGAGAACATGAAGAACGTTGTTGATGGACAAATTTAAAACCATCGTAGTATAATTGTTGTTAAGTTTAAAACCATTGCGTATAAGTTAGATGCTTATTGCTTGGTTAGGAATGGTAGAAACGTTCATGATAAACGGATTAAAACTTAGCTATAACGAAGTTATGGCAAAAAATTTGTAAAAGATAAATGAGAAGTAGAAAGTATGTAAATGAACCCGAATGTGTAGGGTTTCATAAGAATAAGAATGTAAGAGAACGTAGAAAACGTGAGTCGTGGACTCAAGAACGAACGAGTTTCGAGTTCGGATGACCGAATTACGGACGAACGAACGAACGAAGAACGTTAATAACGTAAAACGAAACGAAGGATGAAGATTAAGCCAATTGAATGGCATGTTAATAATGGATTTAGAATAAATTTTTTTATCGAGGGAAATTGAAGTACGTAAGATAAGGAAGAGAATGGCTTTGGAAACGACCTCGTTTCGAGTTATAACGAATAAGTTATGAGATTGTAAAGTAAGCGTCTCAAAACTTGTTCAAGACTTAGAAAAAAAAAAGTTTAAAAAAAGTTTTATGCTTGGCCATAAAATGAGAGGCTGCTTGCCATGCTCATGCCTTAGAGTGCTGTGAAAAATGCAATCACAGCAGCAGTAGCCCAGAAAGAGAAGTGAGAGAAAGTGGTGAGTGAGCAGTGAAAAAGGAAGATGAGGCCCGCTCATCTTGGCAGAAGTGGAGAAGATAAGAACATATAGTTCATAATAATTGTATCACTAATGAAAGTGATTTAAACCTTTTAAAGCTTTGATTGGATGAGTGAAAAAATAAAAGAAAAAAAAAAAAACATAATTTAAACTCGAAAAAAAGTAACTGATAAAAAAAAGTTAAATTTAAAAGATTAAAAGTAAAGGGTAATGAATAAAAAAAAAAGATAAATGAGTGAGTAAAATGAATTAAAGAATAAAATTTATGAATGAACGATAAGCGATATGATGAATGAAAAGATTGAGCAGAACAACGAACGTATAATGTTACATTAAGAAGAATAAAAAATGAGTAATGATAATGGAGATAATGAATGAAAAAATGATTAAAAATAGATAAAGGTTGAATGAGAATTAAGAGACGAATGAATGAAATGAACGTAAGCGATCAAAATGAATCGTATTCGTAATAACGAGTAATGAACGTAAGTATAAATGTATGAGTAGAGCGTTAAGAAGTAATAAGATATGAATTATCAAGAAAGTAATAATGAACGGTAATAAGATTAATGAAAGTCCGAATGTGAGTGAGAGAGAATGTTAGAATGAAATGTAAGCGTTAAACACTTTAACCGACGTGAAGGTTGAGTGTATGAATATTAAATGGGTAGAACTACACACACCGTGTATGGTTTGACCGTAAGGTAATGAAGAAGACCAATGATTAAACCTATGAACGGAAAGAAATTGAATTAAAGACAATAACGTATAACGTAAAGAAGTCGAAGTTAATGATTATAACTTGGATGACGTTCGAGTCGAATGAACCGGACGTTGTAAGATAAGAATAAGGTAATGTAAAATGCTTAACGCTATATAATGCGTAGAATTAATATTGAAATGATGATTAAGAGTATACAAAAGACGTATGACTTAGACGATAAAGAATGAATCCCGAGGTATGGCATTTAGTTGCCGAAAAGCCATAAGGAATAAGAAATTGACTTAACGAAACATTATAGTTTTAATGGTTCGGATAAGTTAAGATAAGTTTAGGTTGTGGTACAATCGTAATCTTTGATGGTTGACATATATGGGAGCTGGGCTAAACAATTCCTTGAGAGAGCGAGGTATATCTGAAACCGGCAACCGATCTAACTCATCGTTGTGAAAAAAATGTAGTAGATGAGACGGGAACTTGTTTGTTTGTTGGTTGTTTGTGGAAACCACACTCAGAGTACCATATGGACTACTAGTAGAGACACGATGTGTGTTTGAGTCCTAGAAAAGTTATAAGAAGAAGATAAGAATGTAAATCATCAAAGATGATGATCGTATGAGTAAGACATCTCCGTATGTCATCAAAAAGTAGTAAGCGGTAAAAGAAAGAAAGTTCGCGTAAACTTAGATTGCAAAAGAACGCGAACCCTAAGAAGTAAAGTTAAGTTAAACCAATGCGTAAAGTCAATATATGACTAATTGGTGTATGTGTTATTTCCTTATGTGTTATATAGGAATTGGATGAAGCAGTTCAACGTAAACTATAAGTTGTAGTTGTGCGTAAGGCAAGTTTCCTAACTTCATTCATATTTTAAATGAATGCTAGTTTCTTAAACTTCTCGGATGTTGAACTTGAGAAGAAGTTTTATCTATATGCAAATGTGTGATATTTGTACAAGGTGGTAGAATGTATGAGGCCTTGTGCCACAATTTGAACACTTTGGTGTTTCTATGAGATGAATTATTTCGTGATTGAACTATTCAATATGAGAATGTTACATTTATACATGAACCGTTATTGTTAAGTCTGTGCTAATGATTCTACAGCGAGATGATGATGTGTATGAAAAAGGTAGAAGAATGAAAGTATTTCAAAGTGAATGTGACTAATGTTTTTTAAAATGATAGGAATCGAGATTATTCCTATTATTCAAGCCGCGCTTCATAACCTTTGTTCGGTTATTGAAGTTTAAAAGAATGTTTAAATTCTTGAAGTTGTTTATTCAACTGCTATGACTTTTTCGAGCAATTGAATGCTCACACTTGCTTTAAATGAAAAAACATTTTTTCATGTAACGATGTTAGAAAGAACTTAAGGATCCCGTAAAGATCAAGTTGATCGGTATCAGAAGAAGTGTCATTCATATATATGAATGAGCGTGAAGATCAAAGTGAAGACTTGTAATGTAGAATAGTTTAATTAAACTATAGAATAGTTTATGAAATTATTATGTATCCTTGGTGGCGGATGAAAGTCACTCTTGTGAGATGTAAAAAGAATAATGTAATTATCATTATTTGTAATGAACGAGGTTATAAGGTATTAGAACCTGGGATTTGAGAATGTATGTTGTTATATTTAACTATATAATGATGTATGTTTGCGAGTAAGAATTTTCAAGACGAAAATAAAAAAAATTCGTGAACAAAAATATTTCTGAGGAAAAAGACTAAATCTGCACTATTCACCTGACAAAACCCTAAAGGGTTAGGGTTTGAATAACTTAAGCCTTTTTGAGAGTTCGGTATGTCGAGATGTCATTCCATCGAAAGATTTGACGACAATATATCATGAAAAGTTAACTAAGCCGATAAAAGTTTTTCTCGAAAAATGTGCAAAAATCAGACAAAATAAAAACAACAAAAAATATTGTTATGTACTTTTCATTCATTTAACTACGTTAGGTGAAAACGTGAAGGAAATTGCTTAACATCAAAAAGTGTTTTATAGTTTTTCAGAGATTAGAAGAATGCGTAAAAGTTAATCGGTAAGGAAAGGACGAAATATCCAAAAATATTTGGATTCCGAGAATCGCAGTTTTTGAACTGTTGGTCGAATTCCGCAAGACAGAAGCACGGAGCTTCCAGGAGAAGCTTTGTGAATAGTAAGGAGGTGTGAATAGTAACCTTTGGGGAAAAATGACTATTTTGCCCCTAGCTTTGAAAATCTATATAAGAGAAGTGTTAGTTGATTTTTTAAAAAATCAACGAACACTTTGAGAGAGAGAGAGAGAAAGCATGAGAGCTTGTAGAAGAAGAAGAAGGAAGAGAAAGAGCTTGGATGCTCGGATCGGAAGTGGTCGTTAAATAGAAAAGCTAGCAAATCACCGGCTTTGTTTGGAGGAAGAAGAATAAAGAAGAAAGGTATTCAAAACCTAACTTCTAAGATAGATTTTCTTTAAGTTTCATATGTAAAAAACACAACTTAATGAGAATAGAAGTAAGAGATTTTAAGAATGATTTTATATGGGTGAAATCATGAGAAAAAGAAGAAATAAGAATTGGAAGTTTAGTTTATAAATTTCTTGAGGAAGTAGGAGTTTCGTAATGAATTTGAATGATCCGAATGAATCATATGAATGATTCGGTGAAATTAGTAAGGAATGGAGTTTTATAACACAAAATTCCAAGAAAAAGTGAAATCATAATCAAAGTATGGATTAAAAATGAAGAACAAATGAAGAACGCGAAGAACACGCGAAGAAACAAAGAACGTTGTTGATGGACAAATTTAAAACCATCATAGTATAATTTGTTGTTGATGGACAAGTTTAAAACCATCACGTATAAGTTAGTTGCTTATTGTTTGGTTAGGAACAGTAGAAACGTTCATGAAGAATGGATTAAACTTAGCTATAACGAAGTTATGGCGAAAATTTTGTAAAAGACAAACGAGAATTAGAAAGTATGTAAATGAACCCAAATGCGGAGGGTTTATAAGAATGTAAGAGAAAATATTCCAAGGTTGATGCTTGGCGTTTAAAAGGCAAGTCATGTTTAAAAAAAAAAGCTATGGCCAAATGGCCACCGGAAGGAACATATCATTATTGAGTGATGACTGAAGGCAGCGGAAGAAGAGAGAAGGAAGGTGGCACCATGATGTTCGCACAGGGAATAACCGAATAAGATACTGAAGACTTGCGCCGCAACGCATGCAATAATAAAGGAGGGTGGCGCCGCAGAGCCGGTGTAGGACAAGACCCAGAGAAGAGCTTTTAATTACTCAACTCTTGGGGAAAATATAAGGAAAGATAAAGAACATGTAGTTCACATAAGGTTAGACTTAAGAATGTGAATTAGACCTTTAGTAAATGTTGAACGGAAAGATTAAAAGAGATTAAAAGATAAAGAATGTAAATGCAACGTTGTTGTGATGAACAATCGGTCTTAGCATACAACGAATCGTATGGCTTAGACATTAAGAAAAAGTAATGAATGTGGGGTTCATATAAAAGATAACGAAGGTAGTAAGTAAGTTATGAATTATCAAGGAAGCCGTAACGAACGATAATAAGATTAATGGAAGGGTTTAGTGTACGTGAATATTAACGGGCAGAACCTACACCCCGTGTATAGTTTGACCGTAAGGTAATGAAGACCAAAGATTAAACCTGTGAACGATGAAGAAACTGAATTAAAGACAATGACGTAAATCGTAAACAAGCCGAGTTAATGATTAACTTGGATGACGTTCCGAGTCAAATGAAACGGACGTTGTAAGATAAGAATAAGGTAATGCAAAATGATTAGACGATAATGAATAAATCCTGAGGTATGACATTTAAATGCCAGAAAACCATAAGGAATAAGAAAGTGACTTAACGAACATTATAGTTTAATGATTCGGATAAGTTAAGATAACTGTAGGTTATGGTAAAATCGTAATCTTTGATGGTTGACATATGGGAGTTGGGCTAAACAATTCCTTTAGAGAGAGGAGGTATATATGAAACGGGCAACCGATCTAACTCACTGTGAAAAATAGTGTAGATGAGACGGGAACTTGTTTATTTATTGTTTGTGGGAAACCACTCAGAGTACCATATGGAATACTAGAAGAGACATGATGTGTGCTGACTCCTAAAAGAGTTATAAGAAGAAGATAAGAATGCAAATCATCAAAGATGATGATTGTATGAGTTAAGACATCTCCGAATGTCATGAAGCCGTAAATCGGTAAAGAAAGTTGTCGTGTAAACTTAGATTGAAAGAATACAAACCCTAAGAAGTAAAGTTAAGCTTAAACCAATGCGTAAGTCAAGTACATGACTAATTGGTGTATGTGTTATTTCCTTATCTGCTATATAAGAATTGGTATAAGCAGTTCAACATAAACTCTAAGCTGTAGCTGTGCGTAAGACAAGTTTTTTAACTTCATTTATATTTTAAATGAATGCTAGTTTCTTAAACTACTTAAATGTTGAATTTAAGAAGTTCTGTCTATGTGCGAAGGTGTGATATTTGTACAAGGTGGTAGAACGTATGAGGCCTTGAGCCACAATTTGAACATTTTGGTGTTTCTATGAGATGAACTGTTCTGTGATTGAATTGTTTATTATGAAAATGTTTTGTTTATACATGAACTGTTATTATTAAGTTTGTGCTAATGATTCTAGCCAGACAGGATGTGTATAAAAAAGGTAGAAGAATGAAAGTATTTCAAAGTGAATGTGATTAATATTTTAAAATGATAGGAATCAGAATTATTCCTATTATTCAAGCTGCATCATAACCTTTCTTCGGTTATTAAAGTTATAAAGAAATGTTAAAATTCTTTAAGTTTTTTATTCAACTGCTATGACTTGCTGAGCAATTAAATGCTCACACTTGCTTTAAATGAAAAATATTTTCAGCGAACGATGTTAGAAGAACTTAAGGATCCCGTAAAGATTAAGATGATTGGTATCCAAAAGAAATGTCATTCAGTATATGAATGAGTGTGAAGATCAAGTGAAGATTTTTAATGTAGAATAGTTAATTAAGCTATAGATTAGTTTAATGAAATGTTGTGTATCCTTGGTGGCAGATGAAAGTCACTCTTGTAAGATGTAAAGAATAATGTAATTATCATTATTTGTAATGAACGAGGTTATAAGTTATTAGAACCTGGGAATTGAGAATGTATGTTGTTATATTTCACTATATAATGATGTATTTTTGGAAGAATGATGTACTCGTGATGCATGGAATTCGGGTGTGAAGATGGACCAGATTTCGGGGCGTGACAGATCAGCTGGGGGAAGTAGTTGGACAATCTTCTTTTGTGTTGTCAGAAGCTTCATTATATTTTCCAATGAATCCCTTAAGGGTGTGAATGCTCTATGATGTTTAACTGCTTCGGCTTTTTAAAATGGAGAATTTGAAGATTGCGCAGAAGTTTGGAAAGGGGAATAACTTCTCCTTTGAATGGGAAAGTTTTGATTGCTTCTCTGATTTTGTCCTTGTAGTACCAAGGATACATCATCTTCCTTCTTTTTATGAACCCTCTTAAGGTTATTCCCATAGCTTCTAGCCTGAATGTGCTTTGCTACGGCTTCTAAAGTAGTAAGGTCTTTAATCTTTCCAGACTTCAACCCCATTTCAGCAATTTCTCTGTGTTTATTCATTTCTGAGACTGGTTTTCCCATACCTTCTAGGACCCTCCCATTAAATGGAGCTTCCTGTATATCAATGAATGCCATTACCATCTCAGCTTCTATCATTAATGGAATGACTTGGGCAGCCATGCGTCTCCACTGTTGGGCATATTCATAAAAAGATTCACTGTTTTTCTTCTAAACCTTGGTGATTTGATACCTATCTTGAGCCATTTGTGATTGGAAACTTTATTGATCTAAAGTATGTGCTATTTCTTCCCAGCTATGAATTTTGGAATTGTCAAGTCTGGCGTACCAGGCTCTGGCCTCTCCAGTCAGACTCTTCTAAAACAACTGCATCCTTAGTTTCTCATCTTCGGCATAAGACCCAAGTTCTCCAATGAACACTTTCAAATGAGTTTAAGGATCTCCCAATCCATCATATTTCTCAAAATTCATGATTTTAAACTTGTCTAGATAGCGGGCCCCTGGAAAGATATAGAGGTTTGAGTAAGTCACACTCCCATACGCTCCAGTCCATTTGATTGACCGGATGGTTTCTTCCATTTTCTAAACTTTCTTTAGAATATCACCAGTTTCTCAATCTTCTTTAAGATTATTGATTTCAGGGGTTTTGTTGGATTTTTCATAGATTTGAGGTTCAGGTATCTATGCTTCCTTTTCTTTCTTGTTAGTATCCTGGCTTTTTCCTTGTGCAGAAGTTTCTGTTTGAGTGGGTATTTGTTGACCCTGAGTCTTTTTCTTCTGTTCTTTCAAAAAGATAACTAATTCTGCTATCTGGTTTCTTAATCCCTCAAACTACTCTTGAGAAACAGAGGTAGATTCAGGTTGGGCACTCGCAGTCATGTCTTAAGATGGACTTAGTGCCTTTTTAGACTTTGACCGGGTAATAGGACCAATTGCTTCTCTACAAAAAGATTATATAGTTTAGTCTTGGAAAACATTGATAGTCTATATGCTATGCAATGTATCTATTTTAGGTGTTTTTTTAATGTTTTCCTGCAAAACAGATGTCAGTTATTTTGATGATAGGATAACATGACATGTTTTAATAGGAAATTGAATGTATATTTACATGGAATCATAATTTCCATTGAATTGAAATTTAAATGAAATTAAAAGGGAATTGCATGAAGAGACTCCATTTCGCATTTGGTTGACCAGAGGTTGATCTATCTTAGGCTACTCTCGTGACTTTTCAGCATGAAGGTCCCCAGCTCATCACAATTTACTTGATGAGAAGTTAATTTGATCTTTCAATTGGAACGAATCTCAGTGGTGCCTTTCCTGAGCCTTGCGGGATTATTCTCCGTTGAGTCCAGTAATCAAACACCGACTGGTTTGCCTCCTGGTAGAGGAATCACACAACATACATTCACATACATCGTGTCTCACAGTATGAAATGATGACTGAAAGTAGTATGCATACAAGCCAATCATGTATGATGATAAAGCATATAATTTGTAATCAATCTTATTTATTTATTTATAAAAGTATTTATTTACTAAAGGCATTTAATTTATCTACATAGTCCTATTTTAATAGTATGTGATAAACTCATAGTTTTAAGCAATACTTTTGTAATCATGATGATATCATGCTAACGAGATCTAAATTCTTAGATAGCTTAATAACTAAAATGTTCCCAATTAATGGATTACTAAAAAGGGGATTAGTGAATCCGGATAGATTCGTACATACATTAGTTGCTCATTGGATGAGGATGATTGATTTCATAATCATTTGTGTAGAGACACTAAAATAAGTGTGTAGGTGCTAATTGGAGAATAAGTTCAATGAATATGACTCGCTAAGGAATACCTAATGGAGTTTTACTTGTCTGTCAATAGAAATTCCTGAACTGATAGTAATAAAAGTGATCCTTAGACTTGAGATTATCATATTATCTTGTGTATAATGAATTATACTTTGACTTATTCCTTAAAACCCTTAAGGTATATCAAAGGGTATGCTTGGGTGTAATGAGTTATATATGGAGATAATGAATGATCATAATTGTTCTAATTGATTTATTCACAACCGGTTTAATATGGAGAACCTAAAGGGACACACAATAAAAGGAAAAAAAATTATTTAAGAAGTTAATGGCATAATTGTAATAATATGTAAAGTGAAACGACCCCAAAATTCATACAATTTAATTCTCGACTTCGGTCGTTAATAATACATTCAACCGCTAATTTTTACATCATTAAACCATAATACAACCATTAAAATTTGCGGAATAATTAAAATTTTCTATTACAAACTATTCTCGTTCCCAGAACTTTCAACCTTTACATCTAAATATCTCAAAATCATTTTTAATACTACAATAGTTTACATTGCAAAATAATATTACAATTCAACATTAATACATTATTCGGAACCTTAAACATGGTTCAAATAATAATAACCCAACCAAAGTGTATAAATCTTCAAGTATCACATCGATTCATGTCTTTCAAATAACACATAACTTTACCTTGAATTTTGAAACCCGCAAAAGTGGTTATTTGCAAGGTTGAGCTCGACGACCAAACAAAATCTAAAATCTTTAGTTTTCATGCATCACATAACACATAATAGCATGCTCAACATATATCTCATAAACATTGGACTAACATAACATACATGTTACAGTTCATATAGCAAGTATAAAGATTGAGTTCCATACTCAATCAAAGATGCTTTACTCAATCAACGTAGTTATAAAGATTTTAACATTTCATACATTCAACATATATATAAACATCATGCTCTTTGCAATAAAGATTGTCTCAATCAAATTCACATGCAAATAAGAACCGAAAGACTTGCCTTGATCGTTGTTTACCAATAATAGTTTAATACCTTACGCTTATCTCGCACTTCATGTGCCCTACACAATTATATAATAATGTACATCAACTATTAATCACATAGAAATGCATAGTAGTTGTAATGTAAACTTACTCTACATCTCATGACCCTTCTTATTAATCAATACACAATGTTCAATTTTATTGTGTTACTTTCGACTTATAGCTCACTATATTTCATATTCGGAGTTCATTCAAGTGCTTAAGTCCCGCTAGGAATCATTATTGGTTTTATATTAACCCTATTCAATATCTTATAATATTCATTTCATTTGATTTAAAACACTTTTTATGCTCATTAACACTTATCATGGCGTTTCGACATTTATTCGTTACACACCCAATTTGTCTCTCTTGTGTGTGCTTAGTATGCATATTCAACTTATCTAATATATCATTTATTAATGTTAAGCATCATTATACTTCATAATATTCATGTTCTATAACTTAGAACAACATCTATTATCGTCGACATCACTATACTTGTGTATGTGCATGTCCGACGCCCTCTGATTGCCTCCGAATACGCATCAGTCACAAAGCTGACCATTTTGACTACTGTTCCCGGCCTCAAATTGAAAACCGTAAAGAATAAAAGTTGTAGGTCTATTCGTCCTCGTTCTGTATCATCTTGAATCACCTCAATCGGAGTTCGTACGAAAACGTTATGTCTATTTTACTAAAATAGTTCAAAGCAGTCACACCTGACACACTTTATTTTTACTGGCGAATCAAATTTAAACAAGCACACGAAGTCAAGCATTTTGCGTCCTCTGAAAATTGCAAATGCCTTAAATGACTTTAGGGCACAGCAATGCAATTCAACCATTAGCGTAAAACGGGACACGAAGTTACTGTTTCATGCGATTTTTGACCTTTTTCTCCTACTAATCTTCATAACTTTAGTTATTATACACACACAAATTAGTCCGTTTTTGATTCTATGGATTCGTAATTCATAGAACTATAACATACTAGAATTATAATAGTTTATAAAAACATTAACCAACCTAAAATTTGACCCAAAACACATGTTCATACACTATTTTCATGTTTTAAATACATTTAGCTTAATTTGATCGCCACGACTTCGCTTTCTTAACCAATTAACACGATTTAAACTACACCGCTTTTCGTTTCTTAACATACTAACACAATCCAACACCAATTTACAGATTATAGCACATATAGGACATGAAATTTTGTACTTTCTAAAGCCATTTTCAAATATAAACATTATTATTTTTTTTTTTCTTCCTATAAAACCCAATTTCATGTGTTTGATACTCAAACAACACGTATATATAATGATTGACGATTATAAACCCTACCAACATGTATATGTATCAATCCAACATAATTATTAATAGAAATTTCAAAAACAAGAGTTAAAATTAGAGTAGGTTATACCTCCAAACCCTAGTTGTAGGCTAGCAAGAGATGGTGATTCTCCTCCTCAAAACCCATGATGATTCTTCATTCAAAAAAAATCTCTGTTTCTTCTTCTCTACAAACCCTCTCAGATACTTGGCTTAAAAAAATAAAAGACGCTTAGAAAATAAATCAAGACTCCCTAACTCCGTTCCATCATAAAAAAAAAGTTATGTTAGGCCAAAATCAAAGGCCATAAGGTTTGTTTGGCTACATAAAATTCCTCATACTAGATTATTTTTAATAATATTATATTATATAGTTACTTTTGTCACACACCGCCACCAATTTAAATAGCTTATAATTTATAATTATAATAATTATATTCTTATTATAATTATGCTTATAATAAATAATTAAATAATTATATATCTAATTTAATTAATAAATTAAAATATCACTTTGTTTAATTTATTTATTTCCTTTAAATTAAACAATTCATTTAATTTAATTATCTTCTTAAATATTAATCAATTGATTTAATTTAATTATTTCCTTAAATTAAATCCTTCAAATAAAATTAACATTATTCAATTTAATTTACATTAATAAATTTAGTTACTAAATTAATTCACCACAATTTTATCAACCATTTATTTTATCTCAATAAATAAATAAATTTAAAATATTTATTTAATTTAATAAATATTTAAAATTAATTACTAAATTCATTTAAAATTCATTTAATTCCTTCAATAGAATTAACTCTGTAGAACTATTAAACCTCACTTTCCTCAATATATCTCATAATAAATAATATATTTTATTTTAATAACTCATAAAAATTAGGGTTATCACATATATTTTTTCTAATAGAATAAATTAAATAGCTTAATATTTATATATACATATTTTGAACTTAAAATAAATCTAAGAGGATAATAAGAATTTTAATTATTAAATTCTTATTTTAATAACTTATAAAATTGAATAGTAACTCATGAATAGTACTCCTACACGAAAAAGTGCCCCGAATACCCTAGTGAATAACACTAGAGTGAATAGTAACCGGGTAACTAGTAACCCGTGAATAGTAACTCGTAAAGAAAATACCAAAGACAATGATATTCCATGACGAGTACAAAAGAAATGATATCTCATACGAGTATAATAGAATATAAAAAACTACAAATGGATTTTCACCCGCCATGCGGTAATCCACGTAGACAGATCATTTCCACAATTTAATAAAAAATGAATACAAAGGATCATTCACCATGCATGTGGTAATCCAAACAGATAGGTTATTCCAACGGAATAATAAAGAATGGAATAAAAAAAGAATTCACCATGCATGCGATAGACCGCACAGACAGGTTATTCCAATAGAATAATAAATAATAGAAACCAGTCGTCATGTGTAATCCGCATGCATGTGATATTCCAATGTAATAATAAAAATGGAACCAGTCATCGCGAATCCGCATGCATGTGAGGATATTCCAACATAATAATAAAGAATGGAATAACAAAAGAATTTTACCATGTATGCGGTACTTTGCATAGACAGGTTATTCCAACATAATAATAAAGAATGGAATAACAGAAGAATTTCACCATGTATACGTAGTCCGCGTATACAGGTTATTCCAACAGAATAATAAGAAATGGAATAACAATAGCTCTCTTCATGAATACGAAAGAAATAATATCCCTTACAATAATAATAATAATATCCCTTACCTCGGAAGAAGACTGGATACTGGAATAGTGAAGTAGCAGACTTCGCTTCTTCTTTCTCTCTATAGCTTCTCTCTCTCTATAGCTTCGCTATAATAATTGCTCTATAGCTTTAGTGAATTGGTGAAAAATAATGAAGGAATGAATTTCTATTTATAGGAAAATATAGTTTCAATAATTGCATATTTTGGGGCTCGAAATATTACAGTGTAATACCTTCCTCTTTTTCTTCCTTTTTAATTTAATCCTGCAAGTATTATCAATCTTGCACCACCTCCCCTAATAGTAAATCATGTGAATCAATAGTTCTAGGCATGTGAAAATATGAATTACAGTATAGTACCTTCATCTATACCTCCATTTTTAACTTAGTCATGCAAGTATTATCAATTTTGCACCAACTCCCCTAATAGTAAATGAATGTGAATCAATAGTACACACATGTGAACAAGTAGTTATAATCATGTGAATCAATAGCAATTATTTGCTCATTTATCCGGTTTATTACCCGATTGGTCAATATAACCTCCAGACATCAATTATTATCAAAATAGATGTCGATTTCAACTAACACTAATAATTACCACACAATGGAACTATCAATTTCATCTTTAATCAACACGAACTTATCACTAGTACAAAGTAGTCAATAGACAACACTTAAACCATAACGTTTTTATAAAAAATGTATGGAATTTTTTTCCACAACGTTTTTAATAAAACGTTGTAGATACATATGAAAAAACGTTATCTATTTAAAAGAGCATTTTTTTTATTTTAACTAGATAACGTTATCTTATGCAAAAAACACGGAGCAATGGATAAAAACGCGGAAGCCAAATTTTGAAATTAAAACACGGCCATACTTTCTTCTATCTCCTATCTCTGTATGCCAGATCTAAAATTCCTCACTCCTTAGCCTCTTGCCCTCGACTGTGGCCTCTCTTCCCCGTCACCTTCCCTCTCTTCCACCGTCGCTAGCCCTCTGCTTCTGTCTCTCTCAAGCTTTTTACATTTTCCCAACTCAATATTATCCCAATTTTTCCCTAACTATAACCCTATGAAAAATTCTTCTAAAATTTTAGTCATACCCTATGCTCTCTTCTAATTCTTTAAACTCTACCTCAAGCAGAGCCAACGCTCTCACTCTAAACCTCCTCCGCCGCCGTCGGAGCTGTCGTCAAACGTCGAACTTTCTCCTAGGCTGAATTGGTTGTTGGGGTCGTTAGCGATGCCGATATCACGGCTAACAAAGGTCCTCCCGTCACTCCTCTGAACGAGAGGTTTGTCTAGTTCACTTCATCCCTCAATTGATTTGTTTTACATTAAAACTGCAGATTTATTGTTATGTAGTCATATTGATTCTCCCACTATTTATGTTCTTTATCTTGAATTAATTTAGGGATACTATTGTAATTTTTAATTTAAAAGTTGGAACTCTCGTCTCTACCCCATTTTCAATTCTATCATTGTAATGGTTTCATGGATTTTGGTTTGCACCTTAACCCCCTTCTTTCAAGATCAATAGTTTAGTTTAGTTTAGTCTACTACTAATGTTTTCTTGAAAATATTTAAAATTTCTTAATATTCTGGTTTTCCATCGATAGGAGGTAAGCTATTGAGCTCTTATATAAAAAAATTACCACCCACAAGCGTACAAACTGCTCCATTTTATTCTCTTTGTTCTTGTTCTTTTGTGGGTTGCAGCTTTTCTATGCTTAATCCTGTAGCTAAACAGATCGATTCTGTTTAGGATCTTTTAAGGTACTATTTCTCTCTATCTTTATTTTGTTCTTCTCTATTATGAACATTTGTTTTGTCTATCATTGAGGTATTGGTTATGGTAATTCATGGTTTTATCTGGCAAGTTGTAGTTTTTATTAGTGTTTGAGTTATTGGGTTGTTAGTTTTACGGATGAAACTTTAAACTTGAACTTTAATTTGGTGTTTGATATGATTTTTCATGAGTAATTTAGGGTTATTGGTTGTTGTTGGTTTCAGTTCTTGGAGTAATCGTTCTTTCTGTTGGGAAAATGTTGGTATTTATTGGTAATTGAAATGAGAAAGGGACAACACTTAGTGATTGTGTATTATGGATTAATTGGGTTCCATTATGTTTTTCATTTGGGGGTGGGAAGGTGTGTGTATATGTGTATAGCAGGATAACAAATGTTGATTTGTGATAAGTTGTCCAGGCTTTTGAAGGTTGAAATTTGTTAATTTTATTAGTTTTGCTGCAATTAGAATCTTTTAGCTTGGTTTAGAGTCAAATCAGTTTCATTTTAATGTAGTATACTTACTCCGAGAGTCCTTTCTCTCAGTAATTATCATGTCCATGCCAATGTGTGTGCTGTGAGAGTTGGATGGTTTGCACATTATAAAGGTCCAATGGCTTGAGCTAATTGCTTGTTATATGTGAAGCTAAGATTCACATTTAATATATTGAATTGGAATATTAAAGGTAATTAATGAGAATTCTATTTCTCACTTGGACTTGTGGTCTTATTTGTTGGTTAATTTATCTGTCATACTCAGCTCAACTGATTTGATTTAAAAGTTTGTTTATGTGATTAAAGAGAATTTCATCATCAGTTGTTGCATACCTAATGGATGGATACTCTCAGTTGTTATAACATTAAATTTATCGTGTATAACAGGCAGTGGATGTCCTTGATGATCATGTTTTAGTTGATCAATGATGGTTTTATTGTGTTATCTTCCTTGCAAAGTTTGATTACTTGAAAAAAGTATTTTGATGTGGTTTATTGCAGGTCACATCCATAGAGCAGCCATGTCCCATTGTAATGAGGGTTAGTATCTTGGGTCCTTTTTCCAGTTTCAACCTATATAAAACTTATAAAATATATTGATGTTTTAATCCTGCATTGGTGATGCACCTTAAGTTATACAAACAGTTAAAAAGCAGTAGTCTTGTTAAAATGTTACCTAGACAAAAAGATAGGTTAGTTGATTATTATTTAATGGTTCTGATGCAGAGAATATGACTCGGATGTTGATGGTGACAGATGTTCAGGAAATCATAAAAGGACATCAAGCACAGATTATAACATCTTTGAAGGATCCTGATATCAGATTAAACTTTACTCTGCATTGGTCTTCATATTGTTGGATATGTTACGCAATACTTATGCAAGTGTTTTTATGCTATTACTATACCAAGTTATGTCATGAATGCACAAATTGAGAAACTTATTACACTTCTTTTGTGTAGAGATTAGTTGTAGGTGCTCTTCTGATTGCAGTTTTGCTTTGATATCTTTACTTAGTTATTAACTTGTCCCAACATTCTTCTTTTCTTATTTCGCAAGTGATGCATCAAACTGACTAATTTTCACAGTTATGAAGGATGTTAGAACTAACTCTTTCTATTGTACGGTATCAGGAGAATACAATTTCATTAAGTATTATTTATTTTTTTCGAATGATAACTGTATTTACTTTTATGAGATAAAATGTTGTTTTATATATCTATATTTGAAAAGTTTGTAAAATTTAAACATTTGCCTTCTCTAAAACTTCAACTTTCTTCCTCAAGTATTAGGAGACGTGTTCTAGATCTACTTTATGGCATGTGTGATGTTTCAAATGCGAAGGACATATAGTTGAGGAATTATTGCAGGTAAAACCATGGACATGTCATTTGTAAGACCCCAACTTGTTATTAATGAAATTTAATTTTCTCTATTTATTATTTTGAAATAGTAAGGGTTGATATGATTAATGTGGATAGTTATGGGTAAAATATGCAAATATTTCAAAATAAGCAAGTGGTTATAAAATATTCATTGTTGTCGGGGAATATTCATTTGGTCGTGGAATATTAAAGACGACAAATAGAAATGCATGTATGGGCCTCATAACTAAAAAGTTTATTGGATGAAGAAAAACGACAAATATAAGTTGTTTAAAAATAACGGTAGTAGTTGTTCACAATTAATATCGTTAAAATACTGGTGGTTAAAACACAAGAATACGCCAGTATTGCACCAATTATTGATTCTTACGTAAGAAGGCACTACTCAATAATGGTTACGATAATTATCGCTCAAGATTTTATTGATTTAATAATTGTTGCGTTGATATTTTATATTGTTGTTGTTTCAATAATTGTCTTTACACAAGATTTTTCATTATCGAAGCAATAATTCATATTATCTCGAATAATATTATTAGATAACATTATTGGCAATGTCTAGAAAGTTCGCTCTAAGGAGAGGTTTGGTCACCTAAATTGCGCCAAGAAGCTTGAGAAATTCTTATTAGAAAGCCCCTCTTTCTTGGGGCCCCGGTTGTCAATATTGTGATTCTATAATATTATTTGTGAATAATTAATTATTGATTCATATGATGAGGAAAATATTGATTTTATGTGGATATAGATGGAGAAAATTTTTAATGTGACAATTGTTGAAAATTCAAATTTTATCTTTTTCTGATAAAATAATTCATTTAAATATATTATTATATTTTAATAATATAATAATGATGATATTTTTACGATAAATGTGGGATATATGAGTATATGTGGAGGAGGAGTATTTTTGTTATCAAAAATATTTAAAGCATGTTTTATGTGTCGGTGGACCCCATTTCTTGACTGAAATTAGATTATAACCTGTAAAATCGCCCGTTTGTGGATTTCGGTCAATTTCTGTTTGGAATTTGGAAAATCTTCCTTCTGCAAAGTTGTAGATAATGGAATTTCCTATAAAAATATGCGAGATTCGAATTTTCTGACAAAAGGGCTATTTATTGTGAATTATTGAAGTTCTGAAGCTCCGAAATAATTAATTTTTGGAAGTTTAAAATATTTTTAATTACAAAAACATGTTTTTCATTTTGAGGCCCTTATGTAACATGTGATAGAGGCTGAAATCAGTTGGAAGAAGTGTAAAAGTATGAGATTTTGGAAAAATATAATAATATTTAATAAATTTTACGCTTTATTGTTTCTAAGCATTTTCCTATAAATAGGGTGCTTAGGTTAGAATTGAAAATTACACCGTAAACTCAAGTTTTCTCTCTATATTATCGGCGTATTCTTGTGAGTATTTTGAGTATATTTTGAGTATTGCTATATAAAGGCAAGTTCAAGTCATAGCCTTTATATCCTGTTGTCAAATTTAAGTATCGATCTTTCGAGGTAAGGATATTATTTTTTTAATGATATTATTTATTCTAATATCATTATGTCGAAATATTGATTTGAACTTTTTAATCAAATTTGGAACTTTTAGTGTCGGAGTTACTATTCACGATATCTACACTATTCACGATACTGATGACTATTCACTTATCACTTCAAGACTATTCATCGAAAAATAAAAAATTTTCCTTTTCGCCTAAAATATCTATTGTGGATACTAGCTTTGATTGTATCCATGTTTTGATCATTCTTGAATTTTACACCACTATGATTATTTTTGAGGTATTTTTGGACATGGATAAAACATAAATTTAATCCTTAATCCTTGTCATTTTGTTTCACTGGATTCGTTTCTTCAAAAATATTTTTTATCATCCTCAGTCTTAAATGATGATATTATTGAATATCTTTGGCCTGTAATGCAAAGATGAATGATTTCTGATGAATATCTTTGGCCCGTAGTGCAAAGATGAACAGGTGTTTAGATGAACATGACCAACTGATGAATATCTTTGGCCTGTAGTGCAAAGATGAATATTTGATTCCAGATTTATATTGATTGATGTTACAGGGATAAAAGATAGACGATGAACTTTTAAATTCGTACATAGAAGATAGTAGTTTGCATTCTCCACTTAACTCTTCTAATGAATTATTATTTTCGCTGCGAATATTGATTTAAAACTTGTTGTCTATTGTATTCTATTAGATTTTTCCCTGTTGAAGACTAACGATAATTTGTTGTATATTATCTTAGTCATAATATTTTTTACTGGGCTAGTTGAGCTCACCCTTTTCCTTTTTGTTCCATTTTTCTTTTCAGGAGGCGAGAATATAGCGAGTATTTAGCCTGGGGTATGGAATGAAGGTTCTAGAGAGAGTTGTTTAGTAGTCCTCACCATTTTTGTAAAATAATGTATCAATAAATGTGATGAAGATTTATTTGAGTATAGATATTGTCTAGAAGATAATATTTGTATTCAAACTCACAGTTTTACTGTTGTAATAATAAAGTTGTAGTTGTTTCTGCACCATGTATTGACAACTCAGAATGGGTGATGTATACCTATTTTGGGGGCATTACAGTTGGTATCAGAGCTTAGGGATATGATCTCTGGCGGAGATCGGGTAATAGAACTAGGAGGGGAGAGACGAGTAAATCCTTCGCTAGTGTGTCTTACCTAAGCTTATTTGTTAGTTGGTCAGTATATAGGGATATTATGTGATATATTGATTTCCTTAATTAACCCTTGTTTTATGAAGATTTGAGAATGTCGATCGAGAATATTAACAGTGGAGTAAATGAGACCGTGGAGACGCCTGTACTCACTAACGAGGAGAACGCGTGCAACAGTGGCAATGTTCCTCCTATGAATAACACCATGGCGAGATGATGAACGAGGGATGTTTAGAAGCTTTTTGCGATTCATGCAAAATCGGACGAGGAGACTCGTGTTCAAAATACTGGAGGAAATGATAGCAATTCACGCAGTTTGTCAATGACCAAGCGAGTTCAAAGAGTTGGGACCACGAGCACTGGGAAAGCTGGATCCGATTAAAGGCGGAGATGTGGGTCAAACAAATCACCAAGATATTCGATGTCTTGGGATGCACGGAGGAGCGAAGGTGCCATTCGCCACCTTTATGTTAAAGAATGAGACAGACTTGGTGGGAGTCTCGTGAAGCGTATCCATCCACCGGTACGCTTTCAAGATGTCTTGGGAGAAATTTGAAACTATTTAATGACAAATATTTTCCGAAAGTGTTCATCATATGAAGGAAGTGGAATTTATTAGACGGAGCGAGAATAACATGCGGTCCCAAAGACGAGGCAAAGTTTACAGAGTTATCCGGTTTGCACCTCATTTGGTGGAGAATGAGGAACGATGACGCGGATGTTTCTTAGAGGTTTGAAACCCCGAGATACGCCAAGATCTCATTTTCATAAATTTTCTCTCTATTCGGATGTTGTAAAAATGTGGCTCAATTATTAGAGCGAGATAACGAGTACGGCCAACCGAGGGACCACAACCAGGATAATACCGGAGATAGCGGTCCAACAAAACAACGATAACCCGGCGGAGAAGAAAAAGACGGACAAAAAAAATGGTAACCACTCTGGTGGTAATCATGGCCATGAGAATAAAAAGAAGCTTAATCGGGAGGAGATTTTAAAAAGAGGAGATTCAACAACGATAATGTGAAACGACAAAGACCAAAGAAGAATCGGTTCTAAGGGAGGAGAACGACCACCGGCATTATATGCTATAAATGCGGAAAGAGGGACATATCAGTCAAAGCGCCCACAACAGTTCAAGGTATGCTATAATTGTGGAAAGGAAGGACATATCGCTTCGAGATTGTATTTAGGGAAACCTAGTTCAATGGGGACGGTGACTCAAAAGATCATCCCGTAAAAAGTCAAAGTCAACGGTTCCTGGAAGAGCGTTTGTTGTGACTGGTCAAAATGCGAGGAACCCAAACGAGGTGATCACGGGTAAGCTATTTATAAATTCTTGCGATGGTTTTGGAAAGTTCAATGGGGTAGCTTCTCTCTCTAGAGATTGCTCTCCCTTCTCTCTAGGTTTTTTAGTCCGGCTGTGTTCCCCCTGTTCCTTTCCGCTTTTCTTTCTTTCCTTTTTAGTCTCCCGCCCATCCTCACCTACCTTCTCCATCCTTACCAAACTTTTCGGGTTTACCCATTCTAGCTTCCAGTTCTTTCTTCTCCTTCTCAACCTCCCTATCCCTCCCTTCCGCCTCCTCTCTCTAACATCCAGACTTAACCTTATCCCCCCCTCACCCCAAATTTCAATCTCTTGCCTCTCCCTCGCTTCCAGTACTTTGGTGTCATGGTCGATCATCCACATCTCTCCACTGGGAACCTGGAGAGTTGTCCTTCTGGATTTGTCGGGCAGAGAGTTTGGTGTCTCCTTTCCAAACTCTCCTTTAGCCTCTGTCGCTTTGGAGGAATCTGAGCCTATTCCCTCGAATGTTTCTATCGGATTCGATGAATCTACCGCTTTTCTTTGCGTCATTGAGGAGTCCTTGGTCCCGCCACTACCTCGGCAATTTCAAGATATCTTTAAAGCGTTCATTACTTCACTAAGAATGACCGTGAAGAAGCCCTTGTCGAAAGAAGGAAGAATGCCAAGTCGATGGACTATATTTCGCTACGGGACTTCCTCTCAAGATGTTAACAACCTCTTCTATTGGGATATCTGCTGCGTTAGCTAATGCTCGCAAGGTGTTTGATTCTTGTCCTCGCCAAGCGCTTAGCTAATGCTCGCAAGGACTATATTGTTGCCTCTGGAGCCCTCTCGCCCCGATTCTCGCCTCCCCCCCCTTGTATGCCTGTGATAATGTTGCCGGCTTTGCTTATCCCCCTAAGTCCCGGAGTTCTAGAGTTGCTAATTCAGCTTAATGAGAAGAACTTGGGGTTGAGCTTTTTCCCCTGCCGATCAAGGAGTGTTACTGTTAACCCCCGTGGAAATCCTTCACTTGGCCTTAATAAATGGTCTTCTAGCCTTGTTGGTCATTTTATCCACTCAAGCCCTGCTCAAGTCGGGTGAATCTTCTCGCTAAAAAAATTATGGGGCACCTTGGTTTGACAAAAGTCTATCTTCATGATAAGGGTACTTCTTATTCAAATTTGATTCGGTGATAGAAAGAGACAATGTCTTAGCCTCTGTCCACGGCATACATAGCGTCCAAGCTTTTTTGCTTATGTAGTGGCAAGGTGAAGGGTTAATTTCAAAGATAACCGATAGTAGTAAAGTTCGATATGGGTAAAGTTCAAGAATATCCCCCCTCTCATCGGACAAAGGAAGGTCTAAGTTACCGGCAGTGCGGTTGGTCACCGTTATTTGCCGAACGACATGACTTCAAAGTTGGAACCTATGAGCTTTGCTTCAATATGTATTGAGATTGAAGCTTTGTCTTCATTTCTCGTGATCCATCAATGTTGTTGTGTTTGATTTTGAAATGCTCGGGTTCAAGAAACCGTAGCGCGTGAAAGTGGAGTATTGAGCAGCCCCCCTCCTGTTCTAATGTAACTGTTTGGCCATTCCTTCTCAAATGCCCGAAAACTAATTTTCAGTGGGTTCCCAAACACTCCTCGACCCTCCGCGTGAGGCCCCTTGTTCCACTATTCCTAGCACAACCAAGGCCTCTCCTCCTCCCCGACCTCAAGGTTCATGGACCGCTGCTTCCAAAGGACTTAAAAGCTCTCTTCTCCCCCTTCCAAGCCTCTCCATTCTCTTCCACCAACGCCTTTCTCCCTATTGCTCCCCCCTTATTCCCCGGTGATGAGTCCTCAATCTCCTATCCCCCTAACCCTTTACTGGATAAGCTTAAGCAAGTTGATGAGAAGGAATGCAGGACCAAGCATAAGACTAGGCTCGAAAGGAGCCTCTTCGTAATTCTAAGAAGAGGAACAAAGGTCCAAGGGTCTTCCCTTCTAGACTAATCCTACTCCCTTTTTATGACATTCTTTTGCTCATATAATGTCGGGGTTTAAATAAAAACCAAAGCAGCCTTTTTGTTCGCAACTTTTTGTTAGACAACCATATCTCTTTTGTGGGCCTCATCGAGACCGTAATAAAAGCTCCAAATGCTTCCGTAATATCGCGGCTATCTCGCCAGAATCGGGTTTGGATCTTTAACTATGACTACCACCCGAACCACCGATTTGGGTGGGTGGGATCCTTCTATTTGGAAAGTGGATGTCCTGTTTCAATCGCCCAAGTATCCCACTTCAAGCTCTTTTCTCTTTATGGCAATTATCCAATCTTCGCTTCTATAGTCTATGGCCGTAACTCTATAGTGGAACGTCGGTTGTGGACTAACCTAAATTCCTTTGTCTCCCTGACACTTGGTGTATTCTTGGGGACTTCAACACTATCAAGAGTGTCTCGAATCGGAAGGTGGTGATTCTTCTTGGGACGCGGGTATGATCGATTTTAACGATCGCTAGACACTATTGGGGTTGTTGATGATATTCGTGCTATCGGGCCTCTCTGCACACATGGTGGAACTGCTCAGTTGCTAATCCTATTCATAGGAAGTCGGATAGAGCAATGGGTACAGCTTCTTGGTTCAACGTAATGTCTCGATTCCCTAGTCACTTATGGACCTCGTGGTCTTTCCGATCATTGTCCAAGATACTTAATATCGGGTCCGATTCTTCGGAAAGCCAAGAAGCCATTCCAATTCTTTAACTTCACGCCGGAGTTGGAAGGGTTTGATGTCATTGTCCTTGATTGTTGGAGTATCGTAATCGTGGAAATCCCTTTTTCATCTTTAATGAGAAACTCAAGATTCAAGTGTGCCTCAAAACCTTGAACTCTTCTAACAGTAACTTATCGACGAATGTTAGCACCTCGCAGCTCACTAGTCACCATTCAAAGAATCTCTTCATGCAGATCCTTAAACTCTTGTCTCGCTTGCCCTAAAAGACAAATGCTCTCACCTTATGGAAAGCTTTGGCTCTTGAAGAATCTCTCTTGCTCCAAAAATCCCGAGCCACTGGCTTTGCTTGTATGCGATAAAAATTCAAAATTTTTTGCCAATGTTATCAAGAGTAATTGGAACCACAACAAAATTCTCTATCTTTAATAGCTCGTGTTCTTATTGAGGATCACCGGGTATTCAAAGAAGTGGCGGTGGACTACTTTCGTGATCTCCCGGGTCCTCTCCTCCTACTTACCCCGGTCGTGATCTTCGAAAACTTCGTTATAAAGCGGATTACTCCCCGCCTCAGTCGCCGCCTTTAACCACTCCAATTTTTGATGTCAAATTTTGCAAATTCCTTCATCCATGAAAAAAGAATAAAAGTCCGGTCCCGACGGTTTTAATGTTAATTTCTTTTCTCCATTGTTGGGACATTATAGCCATGATTTCACCGTCCGCTATCCACTTTTTTTTCATCTCGGCACCTTCCGTGTGGAGTTAATGCTACGCCTATTGCCTTGATTCAAGACGGATAATCCATCCATATATGTGATTTTAGACCTATTTTTGTCATGCAACACTATCTACAAATGTATAGCGTAAGATCCTTGCTAATAGGCTCAAATCAGACTCCCTTCCCTTATCGACCATGCTCAGTCGCCTTCATCTCTGGGAGAAGCATTAGTGACAATATCCTCATTGCTCAGAGCTTTTCAGAATTACCATGACTTTTCTCGTCCCGCCTTGTGCTCTTAAAATTGATATTTGGAAAGCCTTCGACATCGCTGATCGGAGGTTTCTCTTCGATTTGTTGGGCCTTCTTAAATTCCCCTATTTTCATTGGTTGGATTAAAGAGTGCATCACTACGACTATGTTTTCTATCAAAGTCAATGGAGGTCTGTTTGGCTACTTTAAAGGAGCGAGGGTCTTAGCAAGGGATCCCCGCTCCTTACTTATTCGTTCTAGCTATGGAAGCCTTCTCCATGATTCTACACAAGGAAACTCTGTTGTTTAATTTCAAGTTTCATTGGAAAATGTAATCGTCGCAACATATCCCACGCTTGCTTTTTGGCCGATGATATTCTCATATTTTGCCATGGAGATATGGCCTCTGCTTCCATTATTCACTGCAGCATTCAATCTTTCTATGTTTTCTCGCCTAATTCCTAATGCTCGTAAAAGTCCTGTGGTTTCTCGCCAATGTCCCAAATGATGTTAAGGTAAGTATTAACTTGTTGTTGGGTATTCCTTTTGAGTATTACCAATTAGATTTTCTGGGGTCCTCTTATCTCCTCTAAACTCTCCCATTCCGATCGCCACCCTTGATTCATAGAATTATCGCCAGAGTTTCCTCTCGACATCCCGCTTCCTCTCTTATTCGGTAGAGTTCAATTGATTAAATCAAAGGTTTTGCAATACAATCTTTCGGGCCTCCCATTTTATTCTTCCTAATTCGGTTCTAAGAGCCATTCAATCTATCACGTGTAGATTCCTTCGAAGGGCCTTCTTCTTCTAAGATGGTACAAAAGTCTCGAAGGATTTGTCCCTTCCCTTTGTGAAGGTGGTCTCGTAATTAAGAACCCATCGATTGGAACTCAGCTCTAATTATTCTCCAACTTTTAAAGGTCATCTCCCCATCTTCCCCCTCCTTATGGGCTAACGGGTCAAATCTACACAGGCTATCAAAGATCAATTTTTCGTATATCTCAACCTCGGATCTGTTTCATGGATCTCCGTGAAGATCCTTAAGCTTCGCTCCATAGCTCTCCTTTCCTTACCTATAGAGTTGGGAATGGAAATTCCTTCATCTTCTGGTTTCGACCCGTGGTTGAATGGGCAACCCTAAACCCCCTCCATCTCTCGCTCTCCAACTCTGTAATCCTCGTTAACGCGCCGAATTTTCGACATCATTTACATGGGTGCATGGTCTTTGCCTTCCAAGAATCATCATGATGTGCGCAACTCGCACCTTGTTTTCATCTCTTCCTAATCCTTCCGATGCCGAGGACTTGATTCTTTGGGACAACCCAAGGCAGGTGAAACATCTCAAAGCTTCCACTATCCGGGAATCTATTCGCCATGCGTGTTCAAAGTCCCATGGCTAAATTGCTTGGTCCCCTCCATATCCCCCGATTCTCCTTACCCCGTGGCTTGTTTCTTCTAAGATGATTACCCACAAATGATAGGTTCTCTCGCTACCATAGCTTTCATCCTATGAATCGCCTCTTTTCAGGAAAAACCATGCCGAGACTTTCTCTCATTTGTTCTTTTCGATTGTCCCTATTCTACTTCAGCTTCTCTTCGTTTTGCCTTTGAGTTTGGACCAATGCTCCAAGGAGTGGATAGTCTCGGTGGACTATATCATTCATTTTAAAGGAAATAAAATTCTATTCGATATTTTAAAGTCGGTCTTTTCCACCACGGTTTACAAACTTTGGGCGCTTAGAACTCAATTGTCCATAAAATGCCAAATTGCCTATGAATGTTTTGGCTAGGGAGATTATTATTATCACTAAGTCAAGGCTTTCTTCTTTCCCCAAATTCCTCAAGGCTGCGCAGACTAGGCCTGACCTATGTATTTGGTTGTGAGGCCTGCTATGGTCTATTTCATGGTTCTTGGTTTGGTCTTTTTCTCGATAGTCGTTCTCATCGCAAAATTTCGTATTAACTTTGCTTCCATAGCGGTTTCTGCATTCGGTCTCCTTGGTAGTTCGGCCTCTTCATTGGTTTGGTTCAGCTATTGCTTCTTTCCATGTTGGGCAGCATCTTTTTTTCCATATATGGGTTCGGCTTTGTGGCCAGTAAAGGTGTGGGCTGGGCTTCGTGGTTCTTCCTCTTGTCTTCGGGAAGCTGGGGGATTTGGTTTCGGCTTCGGGGTTTCGGCTTCGGGGTTCGGTAAAGATGGTTTGGCCCTCTCCTACTGGCTCTCGTAGTCCTTCCTTTGCTTCAAAGATCCTCTTCTTTCCGTAATGCGTTTTGTTCGATCTTCCCCGTTTACAAACTTTGGGTGTAGAACTCAATTGTTCATAAAATGCCAAATTGCCTATGAGTGTTCTGGTTTCCATGGCGATTCGGCCTCTTATTTGGTTTGGTTCAGCTATTGCTTCGTCTGTTTTGGGTTGAGAGCATCTTCATCCAGACTGGTTCGGCTCGCCTTCTGGTTCTTCCTCTTGTCTTTGGGAACTGGGGATGTTGGTTTTGACTCACGGTTTTTTGGCTTGGCCTCGGTCTTGAGGTTTTGACCCGACTTGGGGTTCTAGTATAGATGGTTTTGGCCCTCACCTTCCGGCTCTCGTAGTTCTTCCTATGCTTGAGATCCTTGGCTTCGTGCAATGCGATTCGGTTCGATCTTCCCCCATTTATTTGGATGCTTGGTTTCTCCTGATTGGTTGTCTATGTTGTTTAAAGGTTTCATGCTTGTATTTTCTATTGTCCTGCTTAGTAACGCTTTGTTCTTTCATTTGGCTTGGTTGTTAAGTCTTTTGTTGTCCATCTTGGGGGTTGTCCCATGTGGTTCTTTCAAAAGTTTCTGGGGTACGCCCTTTTCGATTGTATTTTCTCTTCTTTTTCTATATACAAACAAACTTAGCGGAAAAAAAAAATTCTTGCGAAGTTTATACCTTACTTGATACCGGTGCTACCAATTCATTTATCTCTCATGCTTGTGCTCAAAGTTTAAACTTGACTCCGGAGAAATTAGACTTTGACCTATCTGTGAAAACTCCGTTAGGAGAAACTTTTATCACATCCACTGTTTATAAATCTTGTTTGATTCAAGTTGGCACCATCACCTTACCTGTTGACCTTATCTCTTTAAAGATACTTGCTTTTGATGTGATTTTAGGGATTGATTGGTTAACTACTCATCATGCCAAAATTGATTGTTTTCGTAAGGTTGGTAGTTTTCACATTCCTAACCAACCTTTGTTATGTAATTCAAGCAACTAAACCATTAAAATCAATCACTATCATATCTAATCATAAAGCTATTCGTTTATTGAAAACGGATGTCAAGCTTTCTTAGCCCATGTTATGGATTTGAATAAAGACACGTCAAATTTGAATAATATTCTGTTGTTATTGACTTTCCCGATGTATTTCTGAAGAACTTCCGGTCTACCCCGAGCGTGAAGTTGAATTCTTTATTGATCTTGAACTTTGTACAAAGCCCATTTCTAAAACCCCATATCGAATGGCTCCTATTGAACTTCAGGAGTTAAAGGTCCAACTACTGGGAATTGTTGGACATCGATTTCATTCAATCTAGTACATCTCCTTGGGGTGCTCTGTTTTATTAAGTAAAGAAGAAAGGCGGGGAGTATGCGACTTTGTATTGACTATCGAGAATTGAACCATGTCACCATCAAGAATAGGTATCCTCTACCTCGTATTGATGACTTGTTTGACCGATTGCAAGGAGCACAATTTTTTTCAAAGATCGATCTTCGTTCGGATATCATTAGTAGTGAAGATTTAGGCGAGGATATTCCAAAGAGCGCCTTTAGAACTCTCGATGCGGGCATTATGAATTCTTAGTCATGTCTTTCGGATTGACTAATGCTCTGCTGCTTTCATGGATATGATGAATCGAGTATTCAAGGAATATTTGGATCAATTCGTTGTTGTCTTTATTGATGACATCCTCATATATTCCAAAAGCCGTGAAGATCATGAGCACCATTTGAAATTTGGTACTCAAAGGCTTTGTGAAAACAAGCTTTATGCCAAGTTGAAGAAATGCGAGTTACGGCTTGAGGAAGTAGCATTCCTTGGGCACGTGGTGTCGAAACATGGAGTATTTGTTGATCCCGTGAAGATTGAAGCAATACAAAGTTGGGAGCAATTCAAAGTCGGTGATTGAAGCACGTAGTTTTTGGGCTTAGTTTGGTTATTATCGGAGATTCGTGGGAAGGTTTTCTCGAATCGCTACTCCATTAACCCTTGACTCTTTCGGAAGGATACAAAATTAGTTTGGAGCGAAGAATGCGAGAAGAGTTTCCAAGAGCTTAAGAGGAGACTTATTGGCACTGTTTCTAACAATACCATCTGGTTGGATGGATTTGTTATCTGATGATGCTTCGGGCAAAGGGTTAGGATGTGTTCTCATGTAGCGTGGGAAAGTCATAGCCTATGCCTCATGACAACTTAAAGAGTATGAGAGGAATTATCCTACTCATGATCTAGAGTTAGCATTTGTCGTTTTTGCGCTAAAGATATGGAGGCACTATCTATATGGGGAGAAAGTGGAGATATATTCGGACCATAAAAAAGCCTTAAATTTTTCTTCACTCAAAAAGAACTCAACATGCAATAAATGACGTTGGCTCGAGCTATTGAAAGACTACGACCACACTATTCAATACCATCCCGAAAAAGCGAACGTGGTAGCCGACGTGGCGTTGAGTAGAAGATCATATGCGGGGAGAAAGTGCGATGATGTCAAGTATACGATAGAGCCAACTTTAATAGAAAAGTTAAGGTTGCTCAAGCCACCAGGCCTTGAAATGATGCATATATGAAGAAGAAAGTACAAGAAGGAGCTATTAGGGAAGAGAATTGATGAAGAATGAATACTTTGAGTCCACTCTAGACTTTGTGTTCCTAACGACTCTGATTTGAAGTACAAGATTATGATGGAGGCACACAATACACCATTTGCAATCCATCCTTGAATTACCAAAATGTATCGTGATCTTCAACATACATTTTGTTGGAACAATATGAAGAGAGAGATTGCAAAGTTTATCTCAATGTGTTTAACTTGTCGGCGTGTAAAGGCGAGCATCTAGTACCTAAGGGTGCATTGCATCCACTTGAGATTCCGAAATGGAAGTGGGAACACATTACCATGGATTTTACACGGGTCTTCCTACGGTTTCTCAAGACATCAATGCTATTTGGGTTATTGTTGATAGATTAACCAAGTCGCTCATTTCTTGCCGATACGGAGACTTATTCCTTGAACGTCTTGCTAGTATATATGTAAATGAGATTGTGAGGTTGCATGGCATGCAGATCCATAGTTTGGATCGTGACCCAAGATTCACTTCAAGATTTTGGGTTAGCTTGCAAAAAGCTATGGGCACGGATTTACGATTGATCGCAAGATACCATCCTCAAACGGACGGACAATCAGAGAGGACTATTCAAACTCTTTAAGATTTATTAAGACTCTATGTCCTAGACTTCATGGGCAGTTGGGATAAGTATTTACCATTGGTGAAATTCTCCTACAACAACAGTTATCAGGCAAGTATAGGTGTGGCTCCATTCGAAGCATTATATGGACGAAAATGTCGCTCTCCCGTATGTTGGGACGAGGTGGGTGAAGCAACATTGTTGGGACCCGAGTTGGTACGTATGACTACGAAAAAGATCCAAATGATTCGACAACGTATACAAACGGCACAAGATCGACAAAAGAATTATGCAGATCTTCATCGAAAAGAAGTGGAATTTAGTATTGGGGATCACGTATTGTTGCGTGTAGCTCCATGGAAGGAAGTTACAAGATTTGGGAAGAGAGGAAAGCTCAATCCACGATTTATTGGTCCATTTCAAATTCTTGACCGAGTAGGAAATGTAGCCTATAGACTCGCGTTACCTCCGAGTATGTCTCGTGTTCATAATGTGTTTCACATATCTGTACTTCGTAAATATGTGAAAGACCCGAACCACGTTATAGAGTTATAACTGGACGAGATAGCCGAAGACTTAACGTATGAGGAGGTACTTGTCAAGATCTTGGATAGGAAGGAGCATGTCCTACGCACAAAGGTCATACCACAAGTTAAAGTTTTGTGGAGGAATCATGCTATAGAGGAAATGACCTGGGAATTGGAAACGGAAATGAAAGTGAGGTATCCTCACCTTTTTGAAACACCAGGTACGTACGTCAATTTCGAGGACGAAATTTCATAAGGAGGGGAGGTTGTAAGACCCCAACTTGTTATTAATGAAATTTAATTTTCTCTATTTATTATTTTGAAATAGTAAGGGTTGATTTGATTAATGTGGATAGTTATGGGTAAAATACGAAAATATTTCAAAATAAGCAAGTGGTTATAAAATATTCATTGTTGTCGGGGAATATTCGTTTGGTCGTGGAATATTAAATCTTTGTCGGGAAATATTAAATGCGTGATAGCATGACCATGTATGGGCCCCATAATGGAAAGCGATTGGATGAAGAAAAGCGACAAATATAAGTTGTTTAAAAATAAAGGCGTAGGTTATTGTTAATTAATTACATTAAAATACCGGTGGTTAAAACACAAGAAGTATTACAGTATTGCACCAATTATTGATTGTTACGTAAGAATGCACTACTCAATAATGGTTCTGATAATTCTTATTCAAAGTATTTTATTGATTTAATAATTCTTTGCGTTAATATTTTATATTCTTGTTGTTTCAATAATTGTCATTACAAAGTATTTTTCATTATCGAAGCAATAATTCATATTATCTGAATAATATTATTAGATAACATTATTGGCAATGTCTAGAAAGTTCTTTCTAAGGAGAGGTTTGGTCACTAATTTGGCGCCAAGAAGGAGAAATTCTTATTAGAAAGCCCCATCTTTCTGGAACCTGCTCGTCGGTTATCGATATTGTGATTACGTAATATTATTTGTGAATAATTAATTATTGATTCATATGATGAGGAAAATATTGATTTTATGTGGATATAGATGGAGAAATTTTTAATGTGACAATTGTTGAAAATTGAAATTGTATCTTTTACGATAAAATAATTCATTTAAATATATTATTATATTTTAATAATATAATAATTATTATATTTTACGATAAATGTGGGATATATGAGTATATGTGGGGAGTATTTTTGTTACCAAAAATATTTAAAGCATGTTTTATGTGTCGGTGGACCCCATTTTTCGATCGAAATTTGATTATAGCACTTTGTAAAATCGCCTGGTTTGTGGATTTTGGTCAATTTACATTTGAATTTGGAAAAACTTCCTTCCGTAAAGTTGTAGATAATGGAATTTCCTATAAAAACTCGCAAGATTCAATTTTTTTAACAAAGGGCTATTTATTGTGAATTATTGAAGTTCCGAAGCTCTGAAATAATTGATTTTTGGAAGTTTAACATATTTTTAATTACAAAAACGTGTTTTTCATTTTGAGGCCCTTATGTAACATGTGATAGAGGCTAAAATCAGTTGGAAGAAGTGTAATGTATGAGATTTTGGAAAAATATAATAATATTTAATAAATTTTCGCTTTGGTGTTCTAAGCATTTTCCTATAAATAGGTGCTTAGGTTAGAATTGAAAATTACACCGTAAACTCAAGTTTCTCTCTCTATATTATCGAGCGTATTCTTGTGAGTATTTTGAGTATATTTTGAGTATTGCTATACGGTGCAAGTTCAAGTCATAGCCTATATCCGGTGTTTCAGCTAGAAGTACTGATCTTTCGAGGTAAGGGATATTATTTTTTTTCGTAATGATATTATTTCTTCAATATCATTATGCTGAAATATTGATCTGAAGTTTTTATCAAATTTGGAACTTTTGGTGTCGGAGTTACTATTCACGTATACTATGACCTTTATTCACGATATCTGAGACTATTCATGAATACTAAGACTATTCATCGAAAAATAAAAATTTTCCTTTTCGTCTAAAATATCTATTGTGGATACTAGCTTTGATTGTATCCATGTTTTGATCATTCTTGAATTTTACACCACTATGATTATTTTTGAGGTATTTTTGGACATGGATAAAACAAAGTATGAATCCTTAATCCTTATCATTTTGTTTCACTGGATTCGTTTCTTCAAAAATATTTTTCATCATCCTCAGTCTTAAATGATGATATTATTGAATATCTTTGGCTTGTAGTGCAAAGATGTATAATTTCTGATGAATATCTTTGGCCCGTAGTGCAAAGATGAACATGTGTTTAGATGAACATGACCAACAGATGAATATATTTGGCCTGTAGTGCAAAGATGAATATTTGATTCCAGATATATATTGATTGATGTTACAAGGATAAAAGATAGACGATGAACTTTTAAATTCATACATAGAAGATAGTAGTTTGTATTCTCTACTTAACTCTTCTAATGAATTATTATTTCAGCTGCGAATATTGATTTAAAACTTGTTGTCTATTGTATTCTATTAGATTTTTCTCTGTTGAAGACTAACGATAATTTGTTGTATATTATCTTAGTCATAATATTCTTTCTTGAGCTAGTTGAGCTCACCCTTTTCCTTTTGTTCCATTTTTCTTCTCGAGAGGCGAGAATATAGCGAGTACAGTCTGGGGTATGGAATGAAGGTTCTAGAGAGAGTTGTTTAGTAGTCCTCGCTATTTTTGTAAAATAATGTATCAATAAATGTGATGAAGATTTATTTGAGTATAGATATTGTCTAGAAGATAATATTTGTATTCAAACTCACAGTTTTACTGTAGTAATAATAAAGTTGTAGTTATTTCTGTACCATGTATTGACAACTCAGAATGGGTGATGTATACCTATTTTGGGGGCGTCACATCATTGTTGTTTAAATTTGTAACTGAGGAATTTTAGAAAACTATATTACTGAAATACAAGATTCCCGATCTCTGAGATATTCAAAATCGATTAATGGTGTTTGCGTAAGTATAGTAACTCACGATTTTGATAATATTAGTTTTTAAATGGACATTTTTATGAGATGTGTACATTACATATGATATTTAATGTTATTCTTACGAATAAATGATACCTTTTGCTATGAAATTATTCTTCCCTATCCTTATGCAGGTATGTGGATGTTATCCTACATTCTTGTTACCCTCACTATTTCCAAAATCTCTATTACATATGTTGATAATTTTCATATAATTATCTCTTGCGCAGTATTGATGACAGAATGTAATGAAACCTTTGCAAATATATAGCGGTGTTAACATATAGCGATATATAGAGGTGTTAACATATATTTCACATCGATATAGTAGTATAGCAAGTATAGGAGGTGTTAACATATATTTCACATCAGTATGGCAGTATAACAGGTTAGGAATATGTGTTAATATGTGTTATATTTCATATTTCCTGTACAACCAACACATATTTCACATCAGTACACCATCTCGCTCCTCAAATATGTGTTAACATTTTACGTGGTTAGGAATTATGTTAAAAGTCATTCCTGTGATTGGTCAGTTATCTTGCCATACATCAGTATAGCAAGTCAGATTTGGTATCATTGTGATTTGGTATCTTTGTTGAATACTAAATTTGTTGTTCTTTTATTTCAGTGGGATAAGGCATGTGGATTAAAGTACACACAAGAACAAATTGACGAAGTACGGGATGAGTGGGCAATGTATGTGAGCAACTATATGTAGAGCCTCGAGTTAACGGTGAATGTGTTAGATGAATGTACGTATTTTGGGAGAACTAGGATTTTTTACACATACTTAGGTAGTAGTTTAATTTTATGGATAGTTTAGTTTATTTTGTGGATGCATGTAATCAAATTCACAATCCAATATAGTAGTAATTTATATTGAAAAATGAATTTGAGATGCATATATGGATACATTTATGTATATATTTTGTGGATGTAGTAATTTGAAACTGTAAACGAATGGTGTTATTGGGATCTATTTTGAATGGTTGATACATTTTGGCTATATATCATGGCATTAGCATATTGTAGGTGCATTGGTAATATAGGTGAAACCACATCCTTTTTTTTTCTTTTTTTTTATCTACAACATTTAAAAAATGTTGTCTGATATACTAAACAACAACATTTTTAACCAAAAAACGTTGTGGAATCATACCTTCTAGAACGTTTTAAGCATCTGCTAATTTTTTGAAAACAAATCTACAACGTTTTTTCCTAAAAAACGTTGTGTGTTGTGCTTAACTACAACGTTTTAAAAATGTTGTATAAGGGTGTCAAATAGATAACACCCTTAACCACGACGTTTTTCTGACTGAAACCATAACGTTATTTTCACGTTGTCTATTTACTGTTTTGTAGTAGTGTATTCATCATTAATATTATAACTCACCATATTTAACAATCAGGTCGTTCCCAAGAAAGAGGGGGCTTTCCGATAAGGATTTCTCCTTATCGGCGCGCAATTAGGTGACCAAACCTCTCCTTAACAGAACTTCTAGACATTGTCAATATTGCAAATAATAATATGAATAACTTTGTCGTCTCAATTATTAATTTAATAATATACATATTATGCAGATGATACTGTGACAATAATTGAATCAATAATATGAGAGATATGATGCATCAATTACTGTAGCAATAATTGAGTATAATTGAGTGACTTCTTATGTAAGCACCAATAATCAATACCGTGTGCTACTATGCAACCACGCGTATTACTGTACTTTTACTACTGGGTAGTTCAACAGTTTTAACGGAAACACTTTCGTCGTTATTTTTATAAAAAGATAATTCTGTCATTTTTTAAATACGACAATACTTCTGTTGTGGGGTCCACCAATGATTATGCCGTCATACGAATATTCCCTGTGAAAATGAATATTCCCTGACCAATCAAATATTTCCTGACACAACGAATAACAACTTGCTTACTTTGAATTTTTTTCAAATATCACCCTTAACTTTAGCCCTTTCTCAATTTAACCATTTATTAAATAGAATAATTATAAGAAAAATGAATACTTTCATTTCATAAATTTTGGGATCTCACAATTATGATCAGATCTAAATCTATAATTCATCTCTCGAGATCATATAGATTATCACGGTAATTGTTAGCTAGGCAATTAAGCAATAAACAAAAACTATAATAGACAATCCAAGAATAATCACAATAATTAATAGAGAAGCATACTAAAAATAAACTATGTAATAAGCTCCATTGTAATCTTAAACAAAAGATTTAGTTCATGATTAATGAATTAAAATCAAGAATCCACAATTGAATAAACATTAAAAGATAAAAATAGAAGAAGAGAAAAAGATAGCATCTGTTGTCTGCAAATTTGATGCTCTCTCCTTGCTCTTAATTTGAATCTTCAATTGTCTCCAAGTTGCTTCAATATCCAAATCTCATAAGTACTAGGGTTTTGATCATAATCTACCCTAATCTAATCTAATGGAATCTGTAATAACTCGGAGAATTCGGATTATTCAGAATTTAAGTTTAAACAATTAGTTATTAATAAAATGAATTTTTAATAATAATATTCTGTGCTAGATGTTTATTAATCATTCTAAAACCTAGGATGATTATAATGCGGGAGGATTCTGGCTACGAGCTAGACTGATCGAGTAAGAATTTTTAAGACGAAAATAAAATTTTTCCAAGGAAAAAAAATATTTCTGGGGAAAAAGATGAAATAGGCACTATTCACCCGACAAAACCCTAAGGGTTAGGGTTTGAATAACTTAAGTCTTTCCGAGAGTTTGGTATGTCGAAATGACATTCCGTCGAAAGATTTGACGATAATATATCGTGAAAAGTTAAGATAGCCGATAAAATTTTTTATCAAAAAAATAAAGAAATTGGATGAAATAAAAATGACGAAAAGTACTGTTATGTACTTTTTATTCGTTTAACTACGTTAGGGGAAAACGTGAAGGAAAACGCTTAACGTGGAAAAGAGTTTTTTAGTTTTTTGGAGTTCCGAAGAATACGTAAAAGTTAATCGGTATAGGAAAGACGAAATATCCAAAAATAATTGGATTCCGAGAATCGCGGTTTTTAAATATGTCGGAAGAATCCCGAAAGACAGAACCCTTAGTGAGGAATGGTGTTTTATAAATTCAAATTCAAAAAAAAGTGAAATCGTAATCAAAATATCGATTAAAAATGAAGAACGAACGAAGAACGCGAAGAACACGCAAAGAACGTTATTGATGGACAAATTTAAAACCATCGTAGTATAATTATTGTTGATGGACAAGTTTAAAACCATCGCGTATAAGTTAGTTGTTTATTGCTTGGTTAGGAATGGTAGAAACGTTCATGAAGAACAGATTAAAACTTAGCTATAACGAAGTTATGGCAAAAATTTCATAAAAGACGAACGAGAATTAGAAAGTGTGTAAATGAACCCGAACATGTAGGCGTTTGGGTTTTATAAGAATGTAAGAGAATGTAGAAAACGTGAGTCATGGACTCAATAACGAACGAATTCTGAGTTCGGATGACCGAATTATGGATGAACAAACGAAGAACGTTAAAAACGTAAAACAAACCAAAGACGAAGATTAAGCAAATCGAATGGCATGTTAACGGATTCAGAATGAAGTTCTGTCCAAGGGGGATTCAAGTAAATAAGATAAGGAAGAGAATGTATTTGGAACGACCTCGTTCTGAGTTATAACAAATAAGTTATGAGATCGAGAAGTAAGCGTCACAAATTGGATTTAACACTTAGAAAATTTTTAAAGAATTTGGGGCTTGGCGTGCAGCACGCTGACCATGCTTTATAAGGTGGCGCCGCGAATTTCAGAGCCGGGAAGCTTGACATTGGAAACTCGTGTCGCAAAGGCGAAGTTATAACACGTAGTAGGGTGGTACATTTGCCGCGATAAGTGTGAAGAAGGAACCGCAGCCATGCTAGTATCAAAAGAGGCAAAACCCAGTGATAAGCTTTTAACTACTCAAATCCTGGGGAAGTGTAACAAAAGCTAATGAACATATAGTTCATCGAATGTAACACTTAAACAAGTGATTTAAACCTTAGATGAAGGTGGAATGAAAAGATAAAACGAGATTAAAAGATAAAGAACATAAAGCAACGTAATTGTGATGAACGACCAGTCTTAGCATACAACGAACCGTATGGCTTCAACATTAAGGAAGAATAACGAATGGTATCAAGAAAGCTGTAATGAACAGTAATAAGATTAATGGAAGCCGATCGTGATTCGGAGGAAGAATGTTATAATCAAATGTAAGCGTTAAACACTTTAATCGACGTGAAGGTTTAGTGTACGTAAATATTAAATGGATAGAACCTACACCCTATGTATGGTTTAATCGTATTATAATGAAGACCAATGATTAAACCGTGAACGGTGAAGAAGCTGAAATAAAGATAAGTGCGCATAACGTAAAGAAGCTGAGTTAATGATTAACTTGAATGATCATTCTGAGTATACAAATGACTGTATGTCTTAGACGATAATGAATGAATCCTGAGGTATGGCATTTAGTTGCCAGAAAGCCATAAGGAATAAGAAATTGACTTAACGAATATTTTGTTTAATGGTTCGGATAAGTTAAGATAAGTTTAGGTTGTGGTACAATCGTAACATTTGGTGGTTGACATATGGGAGTTGAGCTAAACAATTCCTTCAGAGAGCGAAGGTATATACGAAACTGGCAACCGATATAACTCACTGTGATGGCATTGTATATGAGACGTGAACTTGTTTATTGGTTGTTTGTGGGAAACCACTCAGAGTACCATATGAATTACTAGTAGAGATGTGATGTGTGCTGAGTCCTAGAGAAGTTATAAGAAGAAGATAAGAATGCAAATCATCAAAGACGATAAACGTATGAGTAAGACATCTCCGTATGTCATAAAGCCGTAAACCAGTAAAGGAAGTTGTCGCATAAACTTAGGTTGCAAGAACGCGAACCCTAAGAAGTAAAGTTAAGTAAACCAATGCGTAAGTCAAATATGTGGCTAATTGGTTCAGGCTATTTTCTTTATGTGTTATATAGGAATTGGAATGAGCAGTTCAGCGTAAGTTGGAGTTGTGCGTAAGGCAAGTTTCTAACTTCATTCATATTCTAAATGAATGTTAGTTTTTAAACTTCTCAGATGTTGAACATGAGAAGTTTTGTCTATGTGTGAATGTGCGATATTTGTACAAGGTGGTAGAACGCATGAGGCCTTGTGCCACAATTTGAACACTTCGGTGTTTCTATGAGATGAATTGTTATGTGATTGAACTGTTCAATAAGAGAATGTTCTATTTATACATGATCCGTTATTGTTAAGTCCGTGCTAATGATTCTAGCCAGACAAAATGTGTATGAAAAAGGTAGGAGAATGAAAGTATTTCAAAGTGATTTTGAATAATTTTTTAAAATGATAGGAATCAAGATTATTCCTATTATTCAAGCTGCTTCATATCCTTTATTCGGTTATCGAAGTTATAAAGGAATGTTTGAATTCTTGAAGTTGTTTATTCAACTGTTATGACTTGCTAGGTAATTGAATGCTCAAACTTGCTTTAAATGAAAAACATTTTCAGTGTACGAGTAGAAGAACTTAAGGATCATGTAAAGACCAAGTTGATCAGTATCCAGAAGAAGTCTCATTCATTAGATGAATGAGTGTGAACATTAATTGAAGACTTGTAATGTAGAAAGATGTAATTGAACTATACATTAGTTTAAAGAACAATTATGTATCCTTGGTGGTGGATAAAAGTCACTCTTGTAAGATGTAAAGAATAATGCAATTATCATTATTTGTAATGAAGGAGGTTATAAAGTAGTAGAACCTGGGAATTGAGAATGTATGTTGTTATATTTAATCATATAATGATGTATGTTTGGAAAGAAGTGGGACCATGACGTACAAAATCCGGATATGAAGATAAACCGGATTTTGGGGCATTACAAAGTGGTATTAGAGCTGATAGGTTATAAACTTTAGGTATGAGTACCTAAGGCTATAATCGTACAGAGAAGGATAAGAAGATCGTTGAGTTCAACGATTAAGGAAGAAGATCACCACGTGATCATAGTGAATTATAATAATAGATGATCTGTTAAACGATGAATGATTTATAGCTAATGTTATGAATGAATGGTACTACGAAGTGGTATGGGAAAAAGAACTCAGATTGAGTTGTAAAGGATAGCATACAAATTAAAGAAAATTTGTATTAAGTAAAGAGAAAAATTAGAAGTTGTAAAATTTCAATTGAGGACTCATGTGATAGCTAAGTTGTATGAACCTCTGTTATGGACCGGAGGTTTATGCTTTGGTATAACAACTACTTAGCTTATTGCAGTGATAATCATTGGAATATGTCTTGCTATCAATATGTATATGACGAGAAGGTGAATCTTTTCTCATGTATATGCTTGATAGGTAGAGACTGATAAGTTAGGTACGAGTTCTTAAAACTCATACTTATGAAAAGTTTGTGACTTATAGTTATATGCTATGTGTCTGAGCCCTAAGCATATGGATAGTCCTTGATTTGTTCTTGGATTACTGTAATAACCCATATTTTTTTAAAATTAAATATTAATTGATTTTTTTTATTTTATACAATTGTGTTTAAATTGGAAAAGGTAAATGATTTTGTTTCCCTCTTTTCTTCCTTGTTTTGTTTGGAAAATTAAATTCTTTTAGTTGGTAAGTAAATAACTGATTAAATTAAAATGGAGAAAGATAATTCCTCTTGTTAAAGTCTTGTGGTAAAATCATTCGGAGCGGGAAGCTACTTGGGAGATAGAGAAGACTATTCGAGCGGAGTATCCGCATCTTTTGATAATTAGGGACGTCATTCTTTTGATTCCGGGGACGGAATCCTTTTTAAGGGGTAGGTGATGTAATACCCGGTAAAAAATAATAAAAATAATAATAATGATAATAATAAATAAAGTAAATAGCATTTAAATCTATGTTTTAAATAGAATAATTGGGCTTGTCTTTTATTTGGGTCAATTTGAAAATAATGTTTGTGGGCTATAACAATAAGTGACAGAAAATATTAATCTTATAAATTTGGGCTTTAAAACTAATTAAGTTCAATGTTATAAATCCTATTAGGACAAGGATGATTAATTATATATATGACTCAAACCTAATTGTATTGGATTCCATCTATTATGAAGTGAAGAGAAAGGTGACTAGGAGTACAGAAAATAGAAAGAGAAAATTCTCCAACCAAGGTAATACCATTATTTTTATTATTGGGTATTTTTTTTAGTTATTTTATGATCGGATCTTGCAAGCTTAATTAATTTGATTGTTTATTGTTATAAGTCATGCCTGGAGGGAATCTCAATTAAAACTAGCAAATAAATAAAGTATAAATTAGATTAGCTTGTTTGGAACATGGAGTTAAATTTCAAAGTATTGTTTATATATTATATTGTGGTATCATGTTAGAATTTTTTTTATATATATTAGAAGCGGAGTTGAGAATTATGATTAAGTTTGTAATTATTTAGAATTTGTTTCGGGATATCGGTTTATGAGTATTTCTTGTGAAAGCAGAGGTAGAATAAATATAAGTACATAGTTAGTACAATGGTATTAAAAGAAAATATATGGAGTGTAATAATAATAATAATAATAATGATTTGATTGCATCTGGGTAGTATGTGAAATGAATGGCATCGGTGTGCCTTTAAAAAAAAAAAAAGCCTTCTGAATAAAATATGTCATGAATAGTAATTGTTTTATTAGACTTATGGATATTTAGACTTCTTTTGGAAATTACAGAGTGCACAATAAGTGCATGCCTATTATATGGATACATATATATTAATTTGTAGTCTCCCGATCACATGTTCTTAATAGTCACAATTTTCATGTTTATTGTTAAAAAAAAAAAAAAAATTAATAATTACGTATATAGTATTGCAAAATATTATGTTATACAAAATCTAAATGAATAAATAAAATATTTTGAAATTATAGAGATTATTATTATAATAATAATAAAATGAATTTATCAATGGGTTAAAGATGAAAGAATATTTTTTATAAGTGTACTTATATTTATTATTATTTTGTTTAGTTAGTTCGAGCGAAAAGGCGATGATTAAAGGCATATTAAATAGATTATGAATTACTTTGGAATTATTAGTTTGGATTATTTTTAATTTGAGGTGAATATGTTTAGGTTTAGAATAACGATTTGTATTTGATATCGTTGGCATTTGAGGTAAGATTTTGTGGAGTGTGCCATAAATGGTTTGGAAGTATCAGTCTGCGGATTAGTACTCTTTCAAATGATACTTTTGTTAAATTTGATTTATTCGTTTTGTTCCTCGTTTCAAATTTCGTTATTATTTCACATAATTGTTTCTTGTGAAATTCATATATTTGTTTCATTTTGGAGTTGACACATTGGACTCGTATTTGTACTCTTTGAATTAGGATATCATGTTTAGTATTTATTTTGATAATTGTAGAGCGGTACGTATTCTGCTACCTTCTTTTGAAACCTTGTGACTATAATTTGATTTGGTTCAACATGTACATATAGACTTTTTTTGATAGTATTATGTCGCATGTGTTGTGACATAATATTTTTGTTAGAATATACCATAGGGTATACGAGCTATAACCACACCGTGGGGGTACCGAGCATGTCGTCTTAACACGAGAGAGGTGACACTTTCCGTGGCGGTGTGATTAGTCCTGGCGTCTCCGTTTTGGGCTCCGGGAGAAAGTGGGCCATTTGGTGTTTTTTTGTTGGGAGGCGTATGGGTTAACCCTAGTTTTACATTACTGCGGATTGGTGATGTTGTGCCAACACACCTATCCGATTTGCATACATTTGGATTCGCGATCCAATGTGTGATTTGCACTGTGGCATCATCATTTGACTCACTTGCACATGTGGCATTATTTTGACTTGACTGTGTGGCAAGATATATTTTTGGGCTCACTCGGTATGAAATAACTCCAGCCGTTTGTTTCAGCCTATTATTTTATTGGATTAGTTTTGTTGGTTTTTGTTCAGTTCAAGTCATTGAGTTAGTTACTTCAGTTCGCTATTTCTTTATTCTTTTATTGGTTTCGTCAATTATGTTGATTCATATATATTCTATTTAGATCCTTGGATATTATATTTTTGTTCTTACTTGCACTTGAGGCTTGTTGATAATTTTTGTCTCATTTGTTTTTCGTATATCGTTTGTATATCTTTTGTATATCTCGTATCCGTCTTTGGGCAATTGGCTCATCTTTGTGTTTTTCTTCAAAAGCGAGTTTGCGGAGGGTGATTGAGGCTAGTGTGATGAGAGTTTTGCCTTTGACCAGTTAGGTTGATTCAAATTTTAAGTTTTGATTATTTTGACTCAGTTTAGAGAATTGTACTCATTACTTTATTGATGGATCACCACTATTAATATTTTGAGGTTGTTAGTGCTCTGTTTATTTATTTTGAGGTTTGTTGTGCTTTGCACGTGACCTCCCTTTCCTTTTCGGAAAAGGGTGTTACAATTACATATTGCGAAGATAAGTTCTTAAACACATATGGTTGTGGAATGTTCCTAAACACATAAAGTGACATAAGTTAACGAACTATACTAAGGTATAGGAATGTTTAGACTAAAAACAAGTTATTTTTAGTATGCTTAGCATTGAAGGTGCTGAGAAGATTAAGTATTGTCGCAAGTAAGACAATAAAGGAAGGTGGAGAATAGGATATTCCAAGTCATCTAGATATGCTAGATTTCAATGTTTCTTGATATCGTGCTTATGTGTGCGCATTTTGAAAATGAAAGAATTGGTTCAACTTTTGGAACCAATGGATTTTAAAAGAACTATTCTTGGTATGTCTATGCTAATTGTTTCGGCTAGACAGAAATTGATTTGAAATATGAAAATGAATTTTATATCATCAAGGCATTTGATGCAAGGATGGTAAAGAGATGGAGTTGTTAATGCAATTGAACCTAGTAATGGATGTGATCTTAGGATCAACCACCCACTATGGTATGATGTATAATGACGAAGTCATAAGCTGACGAAGTCCTTAACGTACTATGAAAAGTGTGGTATCATGACGTCATAAAATGTTTTGATGTATTGCGAAAGAATTTATAGAAGTAGTCGATGTCAATTGATTTGGCTAGATGAATGTTTCAAGTTAATATCCAATTTATTGGTAGTCTAAGCTACTTGATTTTGCTACAACAAATGGTATGTCATGTTTAAAAGAAAATTGAGCTTTCTTTAAAGAAGTTGTGCCAAACCAAATTGCTTTGGTATGAAATCTAATGATTAAGTCTGTGGTGAACACACCCCAAAATGGGGTTATACAATGGGTTGATCGCCTACGTATGAAAGAGGTAGTTTACCTTCTGCGTGATTGTAAACTGACCGTGAAAGAAAGGTTACGGCGTCATACTGTTAAACCTAGTAAGAGTTAATGGTCAATTTGACCCCTCAACAAAAGTATGAAATGTTTTAAAGGAATTCTTATATTTTGTTTATTCTACTTCATAATCCTTGATAAGTTATGAAGGTGAGGGAGTGTTTGAAAGATAAGAATTTCTTTGAAGAGAAGTTGAGCAGAAAGGTAAGCTAAAATTTTAAGGGTAAAATTCTGTGAAGGAGGAGTGAATGTGATGACCCGGGTATGGGTGTGGTTTGAAAAAATTCTGAGGACAGAATTTTTATAAGGGGGGAAGTGTAAAAACCCGGAGAATCCGGATTGTTCAGAATTTAAGTTTAAAAAATTAGTTATTAATAAAATGAATTTTTATTAATAATATAATGTGCTATCTGTTTAATAATCATTCTAAAACCTAGGACGATTATAATACGGGAGGATTCTGGCTAGGACCTAGACTGACCAAATAAGAATTTTCAAGACGAAAATAAAATTTTTTGGGGAACAAAAATATTTTCGGATAAAAAGACAAAATAGGCATTATTCACCTGACAAAACCCTAAGGGTTAGGGTTTGAATAACCTAAGACTTTTTGAGTGTTTGGTTTGTCGAAATGACATTCCATCAAAAGATTTGACGATAATATATCGTGGAAAGTTAAGTAAGCCGATAAAAGTTTTTCTCGAAAAACGTGTAGAAATCGGACGAAATAAAAATGATGAAAAGTACTACGATATACTTTTCATTCATTTACCTATGTTAGGGGAAACGTGCAGGAAAACACTTAATGTGGAAAAGTGTTTTTCAGTTTTTCGGAGTTCCGAAGAATACATAAAAGTTAATCGGTAAAGGATAGACAAAATATCCAAAAATATTTGGATTCCAAGAATCACAGTTTTTAAAACTGTAAGACGAATCCCGAAAGATAGAACCACGAAACTTCCAAGGGAAGTTTCATGAATAGTAAGGAGGTGGAACAGTAAGGAGGTGTGAATAGTGATTTAGGGGAGAAATGACTATTTTGCCTCTACCTTTGAAAATCTATAAAAGGAAGCTAGATTTCATTTGTTTGGAATTTTGAAAATTCTCCAACATTTAAGAGAGAGAGAGAGATTTTGAATGAGGAAGAAGAAAAAAAGGAGGAGGAAAAGTTACTCGTGAGTAAACTTTGTCCGACAGAAGAAGATTAAAAAAGAAAGGTAATCTGAAACCTAACTTCTGTATAATTTTCTTTAAGTTTTATATGTTTAAAACATAACTCAATGAGAATAAGAAGTAAAAGATGTCAGGGATGATTTCATATGGTTGAAATCATGAGAAAATGAAGAAATAAGAATTAGAAGTTTATTTTGTAAATTTCTTAAGGAAGTATAAAATTTGTAATGAATTTGAATGATCTGAATGAATCATATGAATGATTCAGTGAAATAAGTAAGGAATGGTGTTTTATAGAATCAAATTCCAAGAAAAAATGAAATCGTAATCAAAATATCGATTAAAAATGAAGAACAAACGAAGAACGCGAAGAATAAGCGAAGAACACGAATAACGTTGTTGATGGAAAAATTTAAAACCATCGTAGTATAATTGTTGTTTATAGACAAGTTTAAAACCATCATGTATAAGTTAGTTGCTTATTGCTTGGTTAGGAACGGTAGAAACGTTCATGAAGAACGGATTAAAACTTAGCTAAAACGAAGTTATGGCGAAAATTTTATAAAAGACGAACGAGACTTAGAAAGTGTGTAAATGAACCCGGACGTGTAGGGTTTCTAAGAATGTAAGAAAATGTAGAAAACATGAGTCGTGGACTCAAGAACGAACAAATTCTGAATTCGGATGACCGAATTATGGACGAACGAACGAAGAACATTAAAACGTAAAACTAACGAAGGACAGAGATTAAGCCAATCAAATGGCATATTAACGGATTCAAAACGAAGTTTTGTCTAAGGGGGATTGAAGTATGTAAGATAAGGAAGACAATGGCTTTAGAATGACCTTGTTTTGAGTTATAACGAATAAGTTATGAGATCAGGAGGTAAGCGTCGTAAATTGGATTTAACACTTAAATTTTTTTTCAAGAATTAGGGCTTGGCTTGCGCTTTGCCGCCACCGTGCTTTATAAGGTGGCAATGGGCTGCGCATGAATGACCAAAACTCGGAAGCTTAACGTTAGAAAGGTGGCGCCACGACGCTCGGTACATGAGAAGTGTGAGGGAACCGCACTGCAAGCAGTGCAAGGTGGCAAAGCCGAGTGATGAGCTTTTAACTACTCAAATCCTAGGGAAGTGTAACGAAAGCTAATTGTAAGACCTCAAATTTTATGAAATAAATTATTCAATTTTTCTTATAATTATTATTTAGTAAATGGTTAAATTGAAAAAAAAAAGTTTAAGTTAAGGGTGATATATGTAAAATTTTCAAAATACGCAAGTGATTATGAAATACTCATTTCTGTCGGGGAATATTCGTTTGGTCGTGGAATATTCTTGTTATCGGGGAATATTAAATTGACAGCCTTGATCATTTATGGGCCCCATAACAGAATAAGCATCGGATGAAGAAAATGACAAGTTTGAGTTTTATAAATAATTGACGTAGTAGTTACCAATTAACTTTGTTGGAATACACAGTGGTTAAAAATGATGTAATGGCGTGGTCATAATGCAGTAGAACACGATATTGCACAGTATTTTTTAATTATTGATTCTTTCGTAAGAAGGCACAACTCAATAATTGTTACAGTAATTACTGTTCAATATTTTATTTTATTGATTCAATAATTGATGCGTTGATATTTTATATTATTGTTGTTTCAATAATTGTCACTGGATAGTATTTCCCATTATCAGATCAATAATTCATATTATTTGAATAATATTATTAGATAGCATTATTGGCAATATCTAGAAAGTTCTGTCAAGGAGAGGTTTGGTCACCTAATTACGCTCTAGTAAGGAGAAATCCTTATTGGAAAGCCCCCTCTTTCCTGGGAACCACCTGGTTGTCATAATTGTGATTTTGTAATATTATTTGTGAATAATTAATTATTGATTTATATGATAAGGAAATATTTATTTGATGCGGATATAAATGATGGTATTTTATCAGTATTTTGTCGAATTGGAGGTATTCGAAGATCAAATCGGTGTTCTTAAAGCTCTATTGCGTGAGTTATAATTTTTAATCCAAATAGTTGGATCGTTGTGATTTTGGATATGTTATACATATATAAGTTGAGTATATGTCCACAAATTTTGAACCATTAAAATGAAGCGTATGAATTGTTATGAATTTTAAGAGGTGGTGATTCGGAAATTAGGTTTATAAATGATTTTGGTGAAAAATTTTAGAATGAGTGGGCCCCACCCGTGGTTGGTGAAGAAATGTCTTTGAATTTTATTTCAAATGTGGTGGGTGGCAATAGTAGCGAGTAAAGCCATCGAAGTGTGAGTCAAGTCGCTTTCTGACGTGCTAACATTTTCCTATAAATAGAGGGCTAAGTTAGAATTGAAAATCACACTAGAAACATAAGCTTTCTCTCTTTTTCTCTCTATATTATCGAGTTTATTCTTGTGAGTATTTTGATAATTTGAGTGTTGCTATACGGTGCAAGTTCCTTCAGCACTATATCTGGTATTCCAATCAGAAGTACTGCTCTTTTGAGGTAAGGGATATTGTCGTTATTATGTAAAAGATTTTAAGGATTATTATGTTTATCATGTTTCGTAATATTTTTGACCTTCAAAAATTTTGGAAAAATTTGAAATGATAATTTGATGAGTTTCCTTGATTGTGTCCAAAAATGGCGATTTTTGGATGTATAGATTATGAGTTATGGATTTTATGAGAAAAGACTATTTTAAAAGTAAACCCTTATAACTCCTTGTGGTTAACTCCAAAATTGGTGAAATTTTTATTGGGAGTACATCTATATAACATTAGTATATTCTGTAAATTTTGGAATTTTTGGACAAAAGTACAATTTATGATAAATGTCTAAATATTCGGCAGTTTTGACCATGTGAAAAATAGTAAATTAATTTTAAAAATTCCGAAAAAATATATGTTCTATACAATGCCATGCAATGAGATGTAATGCATCTAATTTATATGCCTACGAATCCAGCAGTCATCATTGAATCAAATCTATTCATCCAGCCTCAGAGAAATCAAACAAACACAACAATGCTTCATATCAAAACTAATCAATAATTCATGTCATTCATCAAAACTTAAACCGTTATTACTGGTATAGTGTCTGTGTGCTCAACATCCCTGCTAACTGATGCAAATTCAAATTTAATACATAACAAGTCTCTTAGAAGGCATCATACAGCGTAAACTCAAGAATTTCAAAAACATACGAGATCCAACTAAAATCAAGAAATTACCAATATTAAGGGTCGACATAGGGTACTTATACTTTATTTTCCATCACGGGGGCTTTTTTGCTCTTTATTTCCCTTTTTTATTCACATGTTTTTAGATATTTCCCATGACTATTTAATGTCTCATTCCATTGGGCTAATAGTGCTACCCCTTAGCGAGCTTTCAACCAACGACTCCCATACCATAAAAGTCTTTAGGGCGCTAGGTGTAAAGATAATCCCCTTGGGCGTACTTCCTTAAGTAACAAAGGCCCCGAAACAAGACTAGCCATGATATTTATTTCCCTTTTTTTATGAAGCTTATGTACCCCAAATTTTCCCCCAAACTTAGGTTCTTGCCTAATTCTTCGCCTTCACTGCCTATCCTTATCATTCTTTTATTTAAACTAACATTATCTTTTAGAGGTTCCTTAAGTATCAATTTGAACTAAATCAGTCAACATAGGTGTTATTATACGCTAACCGTAATATACCAGTTTCAAACAAGCAAAAGATCAATTCATAACAAGAAATCACAACAAAGCTCTAATAGTCAGTACTATACTTATCTACTCAATTCCAATCTCATCATTGGCCAAAATAGATTGTAACTATCTAACAGTTGGAATCACGCAAGATGTATTAAATGTAACTAACTTCTATTTTTGAATTTTTTTTTACAAAAAATAAACACAAGAATTTGAAAATAATGTTATTCAAACTACACTACTATAGAACTACTTATACAGTTGTACTACATGAATATAAACATAATGAACCTAAGCAAAACACGACAACATAATGTAAAATAAACAAATAACAAAATATAAACATGAAACTAAACATGTAATAAAGAACTAAACTAAACTCCCCCAAACTTAACAATTACAATGCCCTCGTTGTAAGAATATAGCAGTAAGTATAAAAGGACTTCCCTGTAATTAGCTAAGCGTGAAGTGATGGTGGCGATGGCGGCAACGGTGGTTGTGGCATAAACACTCAGCGCTATTCCATATGCTCTATTCTAAAAAAAAATTCTCGATTTGTGTGCATTTGCTTCCTTTCCCATAATCTTTTGCATGTCCATTGAACCTTCATTACCTGTAATTAAGAGAGACAACATGGATTAGAATAACACTTTGGATTATAAGAGAACTTAATAAGTAAATATAACAACTTGATTCCTATCTACTAAATAAACTAGTAAAGCATATAAATATAAAAATTCTTGGGTTGCCTCCCGATTAGTAGCTTGATTCTAGTCTTTCAAATTTGACTTTGTCTAGTCAAGCACTATCCAATTCCTCTTGATAATTGAGGAACCCTCCATCCATCGGAAATAATATAACTTTTGGTAGGTTCCCATTTGTGATGGCTATCGATTTAAAATCACCTAGCATGCTTTGTTTAAATAAGTACCCAATTGAGAAATGTTGAATAACTAGGTTCTTTTCCATCCATTGAGCCTATGAATCGATTGAGGCTTTGAGGCTTGGCAAGCACAACTAGCTCTTCTTCTATCTTCTCCTCCTCATCCCACCATGGCTTCACATTTGTACTAGCTCTCATGTCATAAAGAGCCTTGTCGACGACATGACTACCAAGCGAGCACGAGTTTACAAATCTAATTGGAGCCATGATCTTTGGTGGAGAAGGCACTTGAGGCATAAATAAGATCAACTCATCATCGTTGGTTCTCACAATTAGTTCTTCACTGACCTTGTTTTCATTATCCCCACTTGTCTCCTCGTTTTCAACATCTTGTGTCTCATCCAATGGTAGATTAGGTTTGGGCACTTCATCAATCTCGAAATCCTCATCATAACACCAATTTTTTTTAGGACAGTTGTTCAAGGCTTTGAACATTTGATCCATCTGGTTCTGAAGATTTTGAATTGATATCTCTTGATTAATCCTCCTCTCCTCATTTGATGCTACGAACTTGGCAACAATTCCTCCAACCATGAATTATCTGTCTCAATTTTGGAATCCATGTATTGCGGACCATGTATGGAAGTAGTGATGAGTTGTTGCATCTAGTTCTTAAAATTATGGCTTGATATTTCTTGACTCATAATCCTCTCCTCTTCGGTTGCTATGAGATTCAACAGGAATTCCTCCAAATTTGACTTTTCCTCTTGTGGCAATGGAGGTTGACATGAGAATTCCGGTATGTATGTTGGATTTGGAGCGTAGTATTGGTCTTCATAATTGTAGCTCCATGGTGCATCTAGGTGATACCCCCAAACTTGATGATAACTGGGATAAGAATAGTTGTTGAGGTAATCACCACCATATTGTATTCGATCCAAACCGACGATGCATTGATGACTCGGATGATTGCCAAAGACAATAATTACAATCTAACCGCTTATCCTTCGAATACGTTGAAATTTGCAATAACATCCAACCTCTTCGAAAGTGTCTCACGTTATGCTGATAATGCATAAAATGCATTGAGTTCATCAATCCTTGTGTCCCTTGGTGGCCATTGATAATTGCATTCATCCATGGTACCTAAAAAGAAAGAAAAATAGGAAGAGAATTAAATAAAAAGAAAAAAAATGTTTAAATTAAGACTAATTTGATTTAAACTAATATTGGCAAAAAAAAATATTAAACTAATTCCCCGGCAACGGCGCCAAAAACTTGTTGGGTAAAATCTAGTTACGCACAACACGCAAGTATACGTGGTCAACAAGTAATAAAGTTAAAGTAGAGTATCATTCCCACGAGGAATTATTAATACAAATTACAAAATACTAACTCTTAATCAAACTAATTTTATTTAAACAATCAATTTAATGTTATAAATTAAATTATTTAATTAAACTAATTCTAATTACCACTAATTAAAAATCAGATTATGGAGATTTAAGATCACAACTTCAATTATTGCTTCATTTAGATTAATACACTTCTTATCAATTATGCTCACTATTCTAAATTGTTAATCAAGAACACATAAGTAAATATGACCATCTCTCAATGCATCATACTCAAATCAACTTAAATCCACAGATGATAGAATTAAGAAGAACACCATAATTAACTAATTCACTATATCTCTATATGAATTACAATTAAAGAGGATTTGAAAGCACAAGTTCTTTATCAGATTACATGCAATGAATAGGTATATCTATATCCTATACATCAATTATGTATTCCAACGCCATGTAGAAAACACAATCACATATTATTATGATCAGATCTAAATCTATAATTCATCTCTTGAGTTCATATAGATTATCACGATAATGGTTAGCTAGGCAATTAAGCAATAAACACAAATCATAATAGACAATCCAAGAATAATCACAATAAATAATAGATAAGCATACTAAAAATAAACTATGCAATAAGCTCCATTGTAATCTTAAACAAAAGATTTAGTTCATGATTAATGAATTAAAACTAAGAATCCACAATTGAATAAACATTAAAAGACAAAAATAAGAGTAGAGAAGAAGAACACAATCATTGGTGGACCCCACAACCATGGAAGTATTGTCGTAGTTAAAAAAATGACGAAATTATCTTTTTATAAAAATAACGGTAAAAAGTGTTAGATTAAAGCTGTTGAACTACTCGGTAGTAAAAAAGAATACGATGTCTGGCGTGGTTGCGTAGTAGCACACGGTATTGATTATTGATGCTTACGTAAGAAGTCACTCGGTTTATACTCAATTATTGCTACTGAGTAATTCTTGCATCATATCTCTCATATTATTGATTCGATTATTGTCACATGATATCATTTGTATAATATGATATATTATTAAATCAATAATTGAGACGACAAAGTTATTCATATTATTAAATTGCAATATTTACAATGTCTAGAAGTTACATCGAGAGAGGTTTGGTCATCTAATTGCGCACCAATAAGGAGAAATCCTTATCGGAAAGCCCCTCTTTCACAGGAGCGACTTTGGTTGTTAAATATTGTGAATTATAATATTAATGATGAATAAGTTCGTGTTGATTAAAGATGAAATTGATAGTTCCATTGTGTTGGAATTATTAGTGTTAGGAAATCGACATTTATTTCGATAATAATTGATGTCTGGGGGTTATATTGATGATAATCGGGTAATTAATCGGATAAATGAGCAATTAATTGCTATTAATTCACATGATTATAACTATTTGTTCACATGTGTGTACTATTGATTCACATTCATTGTATTATTAGGGGAGTTGGTGCAAGATTGATAATACTTGCATGACTAAGTTAAAAATGGAGGTATAGATGGAGTCTATATACTGTAATTCGTATTTTCACATGATTATAACTATTGAATCACATGATTGAACTATTGATTCACATTATTTACTATTAGGGGAGGTGGTGAAAGTTTGATAATACTTGCAGGACTAAAATAAAAATGAAAGAAAGTTGAAGGTATTGTCTGTAATATTTGAGAGCCCCAAAAGCGTGCAATTATCGAAACTATATTTTTCTATAAATAGAAGCTCATTCTTCCTTCATTTCTCACCAATTCACTAAAGCTATAGAGCAATTATTATAGAGAAATTATAGAGAGAAAGAAGAAGAGAAGTTTGCTACCTCTCTATTCCAAAGTATCCACTTTTTTCTAAGGTAAGGGTATTATTTTCTTTTCGTATTCATGAAGAGAGCTTATTGTTATTCCATTTCTTTATTATTATGTTGGAATAACTTTGCAATATATCTATATACCGCATACATGGTGAAATTCTTTATTATTCCATTCTTTATTATTATTGGAATGTTGGAATAACATCTTTATCATTTACGCATGTGAAATTTATATTCTTATTCCATTCTTTATTATGAACATTTGAATATTCTTATTATTATTTGGATTATTATTATTTGGAATAATTTTTATTCTATGAATTATTATCGCATACATGGTTCATTTTCATTGTTATTCCATTCTTTATTATTACATTGGAATATCACCGATACGTGTGCGTATTTATTTGACTGGTTCCATTATTTATTATTATATTGGAATACTCGCATGCATGCGATTCTATCGCATGCATGGTGATTTCATTTATTATTCCATTCTTTATTATTTATGTTGAATATCATTATTTATTATTATCATTGCATATTCATGGTGTTTATTCCATTATTTATTATTATTCATTGGAATAACTTTGTCTATGTGGATTACCACATGTATGGTGAATGATCCTTCGTATTCATTCCTTATTAAAATTGAAAAAATGATGCATTTACATTGGATTATGATTAGTCGGCATTGGAGTTAAAATCCATTTATTAGTCTTATTAATTTTTGGACATTAAAAAATTTTGGAAAAATTTGGGAGGATATTATGATAAGTTTTCTAACATCTCCAAGTGGAATCCTTGGAAAAGAAAGAGGAGTTGTAGAGATTTTGTATGGACTATTTTTAACAAAGCATTTGAAAAAGTGAAAAAAGCATCGCCCACAATTTTGTAAGGTTGTTTTGGCCACTTAATTTGTGAAAAATTCGGCCTTTTGGGACATGGAAATATATGGTATAAAGTACCTCTGTCCAAAAATGAGCTCATTCTAACTTAAAATGAGCAAGTTATGACTATTTCAATATTTAGGTTTTTTCGACGAAAAAAATTTATAAACGGAGTTCTATAACTCCGATGACCATGAAATTTAAACTGGAAGCTCACGTTAACATGTGTAAGATCCTGCCAAGATTTGGGAATTTTTGGAGTTAAACTTGAGGTAGCTAATTTCTTAAGGAATTAATTAGAAATTGATTTTTGAAAAAATACTTAAGGGAGTTGAAAAATTATAAAAAAATACTTGTTGTGTATGAAATATATGTATATATGTTTGGACAAAGGATAGAAAAATAATAAGTTGATTTGGTAATTTTTTTCATGAAAATGGTTTAGTTACAAAACATATGAGTTAAATATGTTATGTGAAGTTGAAGAATTGGTAAATAGGATTTTAGGGCTTGAAAATCCTATATAAGGTATATCTTGATTTTTGATGAGTGATTTGATCATTGGTGATGAAATCTTATGAGTATGGCATTTTGAATGATTAAATGCATTATTTGGTAAAGTGTAAACAATTAAATTAAATTGTTTATAAGTTTAAGAAGTGATTAAAATATTGTTATAATATTAACAATATTAGATTATGAGTTATTTAAGTGATGGATAATATTTGGATAAATTTAAAGTCTTTAATATTTATCCTTGTTTTTCATTTGATTAATGCTTATATTATTGTCATCATCCTCATGCTTATATTGTGATGAAAGTCATCTTTGGCTTACGTAGATGAGAGATGGACTTGGTATGATTATGACCGAGGATTATTCGGTATAATCATGGACCGTAATGTAACGAATGATGTGGTAAAAGTCCTCTCATTGGTTTAGAAATTAAAATCTTTGGAAAATACTCAAAAAGGAAACCTTCAGACATGGGAGGCCATGCATGCCTAGGTTATGATAGATATCATATGTCCACGAAATTATCCTTGGTTGACCCAATAGTCCCCAAAGAAAAACAAGAAGATTGCTATCATCTTCTTTCCAAGGTGAGTCTTCTCTTGACATATAATTATCTCCATTGTCTCAATTGATTGAATTATATTATATTTCAAAACAAACTCCAAGATTATATAGGTAGTGCTCGTAGATATACTCAAAGAAGTGGATGTGCACAACCCCGTCTTATGATAACACGAAGTCAAATGTCGTCATTAGACATCTTGTATGATAGTGGCAAAACGCGCCTTCCAAAGTTGGGTTCACCTCCTCACCCTATTTGGTTCACCAAAATCAACGGTTAAAATGACGTATAAAATACGACACACTTATCTATAATTCTCAATAAAATTATTTCCATACTATTTTAAGGGAAACCTCAACAGCTATAGACCACCGTTCTAATCCCCTGTTACCCCCGCTCGACCCAACTACACTCTTAATACCTAAAAGGAATTGTGAAGCAAAAGGGTGAGCACAAATAGCCCAATAAAGAATATTATGACTAAAGATAATTTACATCATCAATAGCCTTCGTCAGTGATAAATCAGAGATTTAGAACATATGGTAGGTGATAAAACTTTTCAACCATAGTTGCAGCGGAACGAGCAATCCATTAGAAGAGTCAAATAGACCATAAAGTCTATTATCTTCTCCACGTTAAAAATCCACCAACAATGTTTTATCCCTGTAACATCAGTCAACAATTCCTGTCCACAATCAGGTGAATAACTCATAATCATAATTGTGGTTCTAAATTCCTCTTCGCACCTAAGACGAAGATAATTTTCATCACCTGTCTTTACCTGAAACATCAAAGACCATGGTTATACCAAATCACAATTCCTGTCCATAATCATACTAATAAATTCATCTTTCCACTACGGGCCAAAGATATTCATTAACAGTTCATCTTTCCACTCCAGGCCAAAGACATGCAACTGTATTTTAGAAGAGTAAAGTAGAGCATGATATCTACTATCTTCTACTTAATTAAAAGTTTTTCATCAACTTTATCACTGAGACTCAGCTTAATAAAAAAACCACATCATCGAATCATCCCTACACTACATGCCAAGGATATTCATTCATATCACGACCACGAATTATCCATGCACTACGGGCCAAGGATAATCGTGTTTTCATCAACGGTCATGATCATGCCATAAAACAATTCATCTTTGCACCCTTGGCCGAAGAGAATCCAAGGTCATGATCATACCAAAAAATGTCCATCAATGCACTACGGGCCAATGAGGACTTTTATCACATCATTTGTAACATTACGGTCATGATTATACCGAATAATTTCTGGTCATAATCATACCAAGTCCATCTATGCACGTAAGCCACAGATGACTTTCATCACAATATAAGCATGAGGATGATGACAATAATATAAGCATTAATCAAACGAAAACAAGGATAAATATTAAAGACTTTAAATTTATCCAGAGTTAAAAAATATCCAGATTGTCAACACGACATGATTGCTTTGTGGAGTAAAATTCAAGATAATATTGTATCAAAAATGATTTGAACAGTAAAATAATATTACAACGAATATTTAAATGAAGATAATAACATTATTCATTATATTATAAACTCCATTTAATATTATTCATTATATAATAACATTAAATTCATTTACTAATATTATTAACCATTAAATAATATTTTAAATCAATGATTTCATAACACCTTAATCCAAATGTTATCAATCACTTAATAAACTCATAATCTAATATTATTAATATTATAACAATATTTTAATCACTTCTTAAACTTATAAACAATTTATTTTAATTGTTTACACTTTACCAAATAATGCATTTAATCATTCAAAAATGTCATACTCATAAGATTTCATCACCAATGATCAAATCCCTCATCAAAAATCTGCATATACCTTATATAGGATTTCCAAGCCATAAAATCCTATTTACCAATTTTTCAACTTCACATAACATATTTAATTCATATGTTCGTAACTAAACCATTTTCATGAAAAATAACAAATCAGTCCCAAAAATTTTTTTTTTTTTTCGGGATTTAGCGTAATATAGTCCCATATTGAATATATATTTTTTCTCGAATTTTTAAAATTCATTTACTATTTTTCATATGGCCAAAAAAGCGCGAATATTTAGACATTTATCATAAATTGTACTTTTGTCCAAAAATTTCGAAATTTATAGGGTATACTCCTGTTATATACATGTACTCCCAATAAAAATTTCACCAATTTTGGAGTTAACCACAAGGAGTTATAAGGGTTTACTTTTAAAATAGTCTTTTCCCATAAAATTCATAACTCCTAATCTATACATCCAAAAATCGCCATTTTTGGACACAATCTAGAAAACTCAACAAATTATCATTTTCAATTTTTCCAGAATTTTTGAGGGTCAGAAAAATTACGAAACTGCAAATGGATTTTCACCCGCCATGCGGTAATCCACGTAGACAGATCATTTCCACAATTTAATAAAGAATGAATATGAAGGGTCATTCACCATGCATGCAGTAGTCCGCGTAGACAGGTTATTCCAACAGAATAATAAAGAATGGAATAACAGAAGAATTCACCATGCATGCGTAGTCCGCGTGTAGACAAAAGTTATTCAATGAATAATAAAGAATGGAATAAGAAGAATTCACCATGCATGCGAATAGTAGTCCGTAGACAAAAGTTATTCCAATGTAGTAATAATAAAGAATGGAATAAATGAAGAATTCACCATGCATGCAGAGTCCAATGAGCAGAAAGTTATTCCAATGAATAATAAAGAATGGAAATAATAAAAATTCACCAATAAAAATGCTACTCATGTATACAAAGTTATTTAATAAAATTAATAATAATAATAAAGAATGGAATAACAACTCTTTTAGTATTGAAAGAAAATAACTCTCTTCATGAATATTGAAAGAAATAATACCCCTTACTTATAAGAAAACTGGATATTGGAATAGTGAGGTAGGTAGAAGACTTTCTTCTTCTTTCTCTCTATAATTTTCTCTATAATAATTGCTCTTGTGAGACTTAGTGAATTGGTGAGAAATGAAGGAAGAATGAGCTTCTATTTATAGGAAAATATAGTTTTGATAATTGCACATTTTGGGGCTCAAAATATTACATTATAATACCTTCCTCTTTTTTCTTCATTTTTAATTTAGTCCTGCGCAAGTATTATCAAACTTGCACCACCTCCCCTAATAGTAAATCATGTGAATTAATAGTTCATTCATGTGACTCAATAGTATAATCATGTGAAAAAAACTAATTTAAAGATATAGTACCTTCATCTATACCTCCATTTTTAATTTAGTCATGCAAGTATTATCAATCTTGCACCAACTCCCCTAATAGTAAATCATGTGAATCAATAGTACACACATGTGAACACATAGTTATAAGCATGTGAATTAATAGCAATTAATTGCTCATTTATCCCGATTAATTACCCGATTGGTCAATATAACCTCCAGACATCAATTATTATCGAAATAAATGTCGATTTCACCACTAACACTAATAATTCCCACACAATGGAACTATCAATTTCATCTTTAATCAACACGAACTTATTCATCATTAATATTATAACTCACAATATTTAACAACCGTGTCGTCGTTCGAGGAAAGAGGGGCTTTTCGATAAGGATTTCTCCCTATCGCGCAATTGATTAGCGCTAACCTCTCTCGATTAGATTATCTAACCTCTCCTCGATCTAACTTGATTTAATAATATAAAACTTCTAGACATTGTCAATATTGCAAATAATAATATGAATAACTTTAGCAATAATCGTCTCAATTATTGATTTAATAATATATATATATATAGATGATATCTTATACTTGTGACAATAATTGAATCAATAATATGAGAGATGATACTTTAACCTTTATCAATAATTCGTGTAGTAATAATTGAGTATAATCGAGTGACTTCTCACGTAAGCATCAATAATCAATACCGTGTGCTACTATGCAACCACGAGAATACTTGCTTTTTGACATCCTTACTTTTATATCGATTATTTTATTTTATGATAACTTGCTTACTTGAAAAAAAGGTTAATTTTTTTCAAATATCACCCTTAACTTTAACCTTTATCAATTTAACCATTTACTAAATAAAATAATAATTATAAGAAAATTGAATACTTTTATTTCATAAAATTCGGATCTCATATACTCAAGAAGTGGATGTGCACAATCCTTGTCTTATGATAATATATCAAGTAAATACGTCATTAGACATCTTGTATGATAGTGGCAAAAACGCCCTTCCAAAGTTGGGTTCACCTCACCCTATTTGGTTCACCAAAATCAACGGTTAAAATGACGTATAAAATACGACACACTTATCTATAATTCTCAATAAAATTATTTACATACTATTTTAAGGGAAACCTCAACAGCTATAGACCACCGTTCTAATCCACTATTACCCCCGCTCGACCCAGCTACATTCTTAATACCTGAAAGGAATTGTGAAGCAAAAGGGTGAGCACAAATAGCCCAGTAAAGAATATTATGACTAAAGATAATGTACATCATCAATAGCATTATAAATAGATTTAGAACATATAAGTGATAAAACTTTTCAACCATAGTGCAAATTGAACGAAAGCAACCCATTAGAAGAGTTAAATAGACAATAAAGTCTATTATCATCTCCACGTTAAAAATCCACCAACAATGTTTTATCCTCGTAACATCACCAACAATTCTCATCCACAATCGGGTGAATAACTCATAATCATAAATGTGGTTCTAAATTCTTCTTCGCACCAGATTTAAGATAATTTTCATCACATGTCTTTTTACCGAAACATCAAAGACCGTGATTATACCAAATCACAATTCATGTCCATAATCATACTAATAAATTCATCTTTCCACTACGGGCCAAAGATATTCATTAACAGTTCATCTTTCTACTCTAGGCCAAAGACATGAAACTGTATTTTAGAAGAGTAAAGTAGAGCATGATATCTACTATCTTCTACGAAATAAATGAAAACAAATGATAAATTTTAAAGATTTATAATTTAATTTATCCAGAATTTAATAATGTCCAAATTGTCAACATGATACTGCTTTGTGGAGTAAAATTCAAGAATAATATCCATGTATCAAAAATAATTTGGACAGTAAAGAAATAAATTTTTCGGTTAATAGTACCCCGTGAATAGTACTTCAGGAATAGTATCCCGTGAATAGTACCCCGACATAAAAAGTGCCCCGAATACCCGAGTGAATAATATTTGAGTGAATAGTAACTGGGTGAATAGTAGCTCGTGAATAATACCCCAGCATGAAAAGTGCCCCGAATACCCAAATGAATAATATTTTAGTGAATAGTAACCTGTGAATAGTAACTTGTGAATAGTACCACGGCATGAAAAGTGCCCGAATACCCGAGTAAATAATATTTTAGTGAATAGTAACCGGGTGATCAGTAACCAGTGAATAAATAGTACTCCGATGAAAATATTGATATTTAATAAGAGAGTTTATATCAATATTCCAATGAAACGATATTGGATGAAGTGCAAAACTCAAGGATATTCCACTAATTTCAAGGATTATAGAAGCAATACTTACCATAGTAAGTTTAGATTTAAGAATATGAAAAGAAATAACATACGAAACTGCAAATGGATTTTCACGTCATACGATGCGTAATCCCATAGAGAAGTTATTAGACATATTAAAGGATGAATACGAAAAATAGTATTCCTTATGAATCTGAAAGAAATAATAATGAAATTGTCATCTCAATTATTGCTATAAAGAATTGTTGCATCATATCTCTCATATTATTGATTCAATTGTTATTCACAAGATTATTATCTCGTATTATTGATAATATGTTATATTATTAAATTAAATAATTGAGATGACAAAGTTATTCATATATTATTTGCAATATTGACAATGTCTAGAAGTTACATCGAGGGAGGTTGGGTCATCTAATTGCGGCTATGATAAGGAAAAATCCTTATCGGAAAGCCCCTCTTTCTTGGAGCGACACGATTGTTAAATATTGTGAGTTATAATATTAATGATGAATAAGTTCGTGTTGATTAAAGATGAAATTGATAGTTCTATTGTGTTGGGATTATTAGTGTTAGTGGAAATCGACATTTATTTTGATAATAATTGATGTCTGGAAGTTATATTGACCAATCGAGTAATTAATCGGATAAATGGGCAATTAATTGCTATTAATTCACATGCTTATAACTATTTGTTCACATGTGTGTACTATTGATTCACATGCATGTACTATTAGGGGAGGTGGTGCAAGATTGATAATACTTGCATGATTAAATTAAAAATGGAGGTATAGATGAAGGTATGCATCTTTGAAATTATTTTTCACATGTATAGAACTATTGAGTCACATGATTGTACTATTGATTCACATGATATACTATTAGGGAAGTGGTGCAAGTTTGATAATACTTGCGGGACTAAATTAAAATGAAGAAAAAGATGAATGTATTATCTTTGTAATATTTTGAGCCCCAAAAGCGTGCAATTATCGAAACTATATTTTCCTATAAATAGAAGTTCATTCTTCCTTCATTCTCACCAATTCACTAGGACTCACAAGAGCAATTATAGAGAGAAGCTATAGAGAGAAGCTATAGAGAGAGATATAAGAAGAGTAGTATGCTTGCTACTACCTACTCGATATCTAGTCTTCTTCCGAGGTAAGGTATTATTATTTATTTCGAAGAGATATTATACGAAGAGATAATATTTTTTCATTCATATCGTGAGAAGAATATCATCTTTATTCAATATTCGTAGGAATATTATATTATATTGGAATATTATTTTGTTCAATATTTATTCAATAATCGTTAAATATTCGTTCGAATATTATTTTAGATTCAACAGTTGTAAGGGATGTTATTTTTGTTCAATATTTCGCTTGAAATAATATTTTCTTCCATACTCTATATGTAAGAAATATTATTTTATTTTAGATTTGAATTCTATACTCTATGAAATTAGTAGAATATCCTTGATATTTGCGCTTCATCCATAGATCTTTCATGGAAATATTATTTTGAGCTTTCTTGATAATTATTGATCTTTTCATGACAGAGTACTATTCATGAGTTTACTATTCACCCGATTACTATTCACTCAAATATTATTCACTCGGTATGTATTGAGGACACTTTTCATGTTTAGAGTACTATTCATGAGTAACTATTCATAAGTTACTATTCATTTTAATTACTATTCATTCAATATTATTCATTCCTTTGTATTTGGGGTACTTTTCATGCCGGGTACTATTTCCAAGTACTATTCATGGTAATTATTCATGGGGTACTATTTACAGAAAAATATATATCTTTTCCATCCAAATTATTTTTGGTACATGAATATTATTCTTGAATTTTACTCCATAAAGCAAAGATTCATGGTGACAATTTGATATTTTTAAACTTTGGATAAATTTAAAGTCTTTAATATTTATCCTTGATTTCGTTTGATTTAATTTCGTTTGATTAATACTTATATCAATGTCATCATCCTCATGCTTATATTGTGATGAAAGTCATCTTTGGCTTGCATGCATAGACCGTTGATTTGTATGATGATTATGACTGAGGATCATTCGGTATAATCATGACCGTAATGTTACAAATGATGTGGTAAATAAATCAATTACTTTTATGAATAAAGAATAATTTCTCAAAATATTTTTTTGAATATTATGGTGTGGATTTGATATAATGTTATAGTTGTGGGTAATATTTACAAATTTTGCAAAGTAAGCAAGTGGTTATATAATATTCGATTGGTGGGGAATATTCGTTTTAACGAGGGGAATATTAAATATGACGATGGCACAATCATTAGTGGACCCCCCACAACGGAAGTATTGTCGTAGTTAGAAAATGACATAATTATCTTTTTATAAAAATAACGGCGAAAGTGTTTACTGAATTAAAAGCTGTTGAACTACCCGGTAGTAAAAAAAAAAGATGTCTGGCGTGTGGTTGCGTAGCATAGTACACTACGGTATTGATTATTGATGCTTACGTGAGAAGTCACTCGGTTATACTCAATTATTGCTACTATGATAATTGTTGCATCATATCTCTCATATTATTGATTCAATTATTGTCACAATATCATCGCATAATAATATATATTATTAAATCAATAATTGAGACGACAAAGTTATTCATATTATTAAATTGCAATATTTACAATGTCTAGAAGTTACATCGAGGAGAGGTTTGGTCATCTAATTGCGGCCAATAAGGAGAAATCCTTAAAGCCCCCCCTCTTTCAGGAGCGATTTTGGTTGTTAAATATTGTGAGTTATAATATTAATGATGAATAAGTTCGTGTTGATTAAAGATGAAATTGATAGTTCCATCCATTGTGTTGGAATTATTAGTGTTAGTGGAAATCGACATTTATTTCGATAATAATTGATGTACGGAAGTTATATTGACCAATCGGGTAATTAATCGGATAAATGAGCAATTAATTGCTATTAATTCACATGATTATAACTATTTGTTCACATGTGTGTACTATTGATTCACATTCTTGTACTATTAGGGGGAGTTGGTGTGAAGATTGATAATACTTGCATGACTAAGTTAAAAATGGAGGTATAGATGGAGTACTATATATTGTAATTCGTATTTTCACATGATTATAACTATTGATTCACATGATTGAACTATTGATTCACATTATTTACTATTAGGGGAGGTGGTGCAAGTTTGATAATACTTGCGAGGACTAAATTAAAAATGAAGAAAAAGAGGAAGGTATTATATTTGTAATATTTTGAGCCCCAAAAGCGTGCAATTATCGAAACTATATTTTCCTATAAATAGAAGCTCATTCTTCCTTCATTTCTCACCAATTCACTAAAGCTATAGAGCAATTATTATAGAGAGAAATTATAGAGAGAAAGAAGAAGAAGAAGTCTGCTACCTACCACTATTCTAGTATTAGTTTTTTCTAAGGTAAGGGTATTATTTTTTTTTCATATTTTCTTTGAAGAGATTATTATTCTTTTATTCCATTCTTTATTATTATTTGAATAAGTACTTTACCGCGTATGGTGAAATTCTTTGTTATTATTATTATTTATTGGAATAACTTTGTATATCATCAATAATACCGCATACATGGTGAAATTCTTTACATTATTCCATTCTTTATTATTACATTGGAATAATTTTATCATCGGTAATTGAATATCGCATTGAATTTCTTTGTTATTCCATTCTTTATTATTACATTGAATATATCGTCATGCATGCGTATTATTTTATGATTCTTTTATTGGTTCCATTCTTTATTATTACATTGGAATATCATATGCATGCGGATTACGCATGACATTGGTTCCATTCTTTATTATTATTGAATTGGAATATATGCATTATGATTCATTTTGTTCCATTTTATTATTCTTTATTACATTTTTAATTGCATTATTACATTCATTTATTATTATATTATTTATTATTGAATAACACATGCATTGGTTAATTCTTAATTATTCCATTCTCTCTATTATTACATTGGAATAACTTTTATCTATGTGGATTACCGCATGCATGGTGAATGATCCTTCGTCGTATTCATTCCTTATTAAATTGTGGAAATGATCATCTACGTGGATTACCGCGCATGGCGAAAAAAATCCATTCATTTTTTCATATATTCTATTATACTCAGTTGGTTAAAGTTTTGGCTTCTATACTCCATGAAATTAGTAGAATATCCTGGATATTTGCGCTTCATCCAGTATCTTTTCATGGAAATATTCTTCTGAGCATTCTTGAATTTTACTCCACAAAGCAGTATCATGTTGACAATTTGGACGTTATTGATTTTTGGATAAATTAAATTATAAATCTTTAAAATTTATCCTTGAACTTGTTTTATTGAATTATTATGTCATTGTCATCATCCTCATGCTTATATTGTGATGAAAGTCATCTTTGGCTTACGTCGCATAGATGGACTTGGTATGATTATGACGAGGATTATTTCGGTATAATCATGACAGTAATGTGACGAATGATGTGGTAAAAGTCCTCATTGGCTGTAGTTAGTTCATTGATGGCAGTTGTTTGGTATGATTATGACCGAGGATTATTCGGTATAATCATGACCATTGATGATTACATGAATATCCTTGGGCCGTGATGCGTGGATGATGATTTGATTTTATTTTTATTAAATTTGAGTCTCGTGATAAAGTTGATGAAAAACTTTTTAAATCATAGAAGATAGTAGATTTTATATGCTCTACTTGACTCTCTTCTAATGGATTGCTTTATTTTGCGCAGATTTGTTGATTAAACTTGTTGTCTATTATATTCTATCGGTTTAACATTGTTGAAGGCTAATGATAATTTTATACGCATTATCTTAGTCATAATATTTCTTCTTGGGCTAGTTGAGCTCACCCTTTCTTTTTTTGTTCTCTTTGAAATGAGAGCGTGGCGGGGGACTCGGGGAGCGGAGTGGCGGTCGAGATGATAGCATTAGTAGTCCTCACTATACATTAAATAGTGTGACAATAAATGTAATGAGGACTCCATTGAGTGTGGATATTGTCTAGATGACAATATTCTTATTAAAACTCTTAGATTATTATTTTTTATGTATTTTTTTTACATTGTATTAATTATAATTAAGTTGTATTTGAATTTTGTACCATGTATTTGGCGACTCAAGATGGGTGATGTATACCTATTTTGGGGGGTCACGGTTAGTATCAAAGCTTAGGATATGATCCCGGGTGAGATGTGAGAGAAGAACTAGGAGGGAGAGGGGGAATTCCTTTCGCTAGTATGACCTACCTAAGTTTATTTGGTATTTAATTGGTCGATCGGAGTATAGGGATAATATGTGATATGTTAATTAACCCTTTTTTGTGGCGAGTATTTGAAAATGGCATCCGAAAATGTTGAGATAAAATGAATGAAGCACATGAGACCGTTGAGTCACCACAGATTAATACCGAGGATAATGTGCAACAGAGACAATAATAATCCTCGGTAAAAAACAACAACGATCAAATGATGAGCGATGGGATGTTCGGAGGTTTTATGCAATTCATACACACATCAAAGAGGCGGCTCTCTGTCAAAAAATGGGGAAAACAACGACAACTCTCGGGACGGTCACCGCTAAGCAGATTCGAGGAGCTGGGACCACAGGAGTTTTTTGGAGAGCCAAAACCACTTAAGGCGGAGAGCGTGGATAGCAGATCAACAAGATATTTGATGTCTTGGGATGCTCGAGGAGCAAAAGGTTCCCTTTGCCACCTTCATGTTATGAGAGAGAGAGGCAGATTCTTGGTGGGAATCAAAAGTACTCAACTCCGCCTTGACTCGAAGATGTCTTGGGAGAAGTTCAAGAGCATTCAACGACAAGTACTTTCACGAAAGTATTCGTCACATGAAGGAGGTAGAGTTCATCATCAAGCTTGAGCAAACAATATGACCGTGGCGCGATCGAAGCTAAGAAGCTAAGTTTCTTCGAGTTGTCTCGGTTTGCGTCCCACTTGGTTGATAATGAGGAGAGAATGACGCGGATGTTTCTAAGAGGTTTGAAACCGAGAGACGTCAATAATACCTAATTTCTCATAAACTGTTGTGTTTGTATTGAGATGTTGTGAATAGGGCTCGATTATTGGAGCGCGATAATAAGTCAAGTCAACCAAGAGAGAGAGAGCAGATCGACAAGTCGATCGATAATACCGGTGGTAGTAGCATCATGAAGCGGTGACAACAAGCGTGGAGGAATCAACATGCGAAATGGTAATCACTTTTGGTGGTAATCATGGCCATGACAATAAGAGTGGACATTTCAAGAAGAAGAGGAGATTCAACAATGATGGAAAGACGTCGGCACCAACTTTTGTTGGAAGAGAGGAGAACGACCACCGGTCGTATGTTACAAATGTGGAGGGAAGGACCATAAGTCCAAACTGCATGATGATGCGGTCAAAGCGTGTTACAATTGTGGAAAAGAAGGTCACCTAGCCCGATTTTTTGTCGTGCACCAAAGTCAAGTCCAATTTGGGATGGAGGCATCAAAGGTGGTGTCCAGCAACAAGACAAAAACCGGTAGTTCAAGAGGAGAGCGTTTGTCGTAACCTCCCAAAAAGCGAGGAATCCGAACGAGGTGATCACGGGTAAGCTAATCATAAACTCTAGTGAAGTTTATACTTTATTTGATACCGGTTCTACCCATTCTTTTATTTCTCCTACTTGCGCTCAACGTTTAAATTTGACTCGGAGAAATTAGACTTTGACTTTACTTATCTGTTGAAACTCCGTTGGGGGAGAAACCTTCATTACATCCTTTGTTTATAAGTCTTGTTTGATTCAAATCGGTAACCGCACGTTACCTGTCGATCTTATTTCTTTGAAAATACTTGCATTTGATGTGATTTTAGGGATTGATTGGTTAACTACTCATCATGCTAAAATCGATTGTTTTCGTAAGGTTGTTAGCTTTCATATTCCTAACCAACCTATTATATGCGAATTCAAGCAACCAAACCACTAAAATCAATCATCATCATCATATCAAGTCATAAAGCTATTCGTTTATTGAAAAATGGATGTCAAGCTTTCTTAGCCATGTCATTGATTTAAATAAAAATAAATCGATTTGAATGATATTTCTATTGTTAATAAATTTTCGACGTATTCACGAAGAACTTCTGGCCTACCCCCCAGAGCGTGAAATTGAAATTTTGTATCGACCTTGAATCCGGTACAAAACCCATTTCCAAAGCCCCATATCGAATGGCTCTATTGAACTTGAGGAGTAAAAAAAACCCAACTCTGAGGAATTGTTAGACATCGGTTTCATTTCGTCTAGTACGTCTCCTGGGGGGTGCTCTATTCTATTCGTGAAGAAGAAGAAAGATGGAAGTATGCGACTTTGTATTGATTATCGGGAGTTGAAATCATGTCACCATCAAAAAAAATAGGTACCCATTGCCTCGCATTGATGACTGTTTGACCCGATTGCAAGGAGCCAAATTCTTTTCAAAGATTGATCTTCATTTAGGATATCATCAGTTGAAGATTAAAACTGATGACATTCCAAAGACTGCTTTCAGAATTCGGTACGGGCATTATGAATTCCTAGTCATGTTTTTTGGATTGACTAATGCTCATGCTGCCTTCATGGACATGATGAACTGAGTATTCAAGGAATATTTGGATCACTTTTGTGGTCGTCTTTATTGATGACATCCTCATATACTCCAAAACCCGTGAAGACCATGCAAGCAACACTTGAGGTCGATACTCCAAAAGCTTCGTGAAAACAAGCTTATATGCCAAGTTGAAGAAATGTGAGTTTTACGGCTTGAGGAAGTTGCATTCCTTGGGCACGTGATATCAAATCATGGAATATCTCATTGACCAAAACAAAGATTGAAGCAATTCAAATTTGGGGAGCAACCTAAGTCGATGGTGAAAGTCGTAGCTTTCTCGGCTTTATTTGGTTATTATCGGAGAGATTAGGAAGGATTTTCTCGAATCGCTACTCCATTAACTCAAATTGACTCGAAAAAAAGATACAAAATTTGGTTGGAGCGAGGAATGTGAGAAGAGTTTTCAAGAACTCAAGAGGAGACTCATTTCAAAGACTGTTACGACAATACCATCGGCTCGGAGGGATTTGTCATCTCTGATGATGCTTCGGGCAAAGGGTTAGGATGTGTTCTCATGCAACATGGGAAAGTCATAGCCTATGCCTCACGACAACTCAAAGAATATGAGAGGAATTATCCTACTCATGATCTAGAGTTAGCGGCGATGATTTTTTTGCGCTTAAGATTTGGAGGCATTACTGTATGGAGAGAAGGTGGAGATCTATACGGATCATAAAAGCCTCAAATATTTCTTCACTCAAAAGGAACTCAACATGCGCAAAGCAACGCGACGATGGCTTGATTGTTGTTGTTGAAAGATTATGATCATACCATCCAATACCATCTGGAAAAGCGAGCGTAGTAGCGACGCATTGAGTAGAGAAGATCATATAATGCAGTGCAGTGCGATATTGTCAACGCAAAGGCCCATTTTGTATGACTTGGAAAGGATGGAAATAGAGTTAAAAGACTCAGAGGACCCATGATGATGATGGCGAATATCTGAGAGGAGAACCGACTTTAATCGATAAAGTTAAAAGTTGCTCAAGCTACTGAGACACGGAGCCGATCATGCGTATGAGGAAGAAAGTGCAAGAAGGTGCTATTAAGAAGCAAGAATCGATGAAGAAGGAATACTTGAGTCAACTCGGACTTTTTGTGTTCCTAACGATTTCGACTTGAAGTATAAAATCATGATGGAGGCGCACAACACACCATTTGCAATCCATCTGGGAGTACCAAAATGTATCGTGATCTTGACATACATACATTTTGGTGGAGCAATATGAAGAGAGAGATAGCGGGGTTTATCTCAAGGTGTCTAACTTGTCAGCGAGAGTCAAGGAGAGCATCAAGTGCCAAAAGGTCCATTGCAACCACTTGAAATTCTAGAATGGAAGGGAGCACATTACCATGGATTTCAATTCTTGGTCTTCCCAAGGTTTCTCAAGGCATAGATGCGATTTGGGTCATTGTTGATAGATTGACCAAGTCTGCTCATTTCTTACCGATCTGAGAAACTTTATACACTTGAACGTCTTGCTAGTATGTACATAAGCGAGATTGTAAGATTGCATGGTATGCCGGTATCCATAGTTTTTACGATCGAGACCCAAGATTCACTTCAAGATTTTGGGTTAGTTTGCAAAAAGCTATGGGCACGGATTTACGATTTAGTTCGGCATATCATCCTCAAACGGATGGGCAGTCGGAAAGGACTATTCAAACTCTTGAAGATTTATTAAGACTCTGTGTCCTTGACTTCAAGGGAAGTTGGGACAAGTTCTTACCATTGGTGGAGTTTTCCTACAATAATAGTTATCAAGCAAGCAAGTATTGGCATGGCTCCATTTGAGGTTGTTGTATGGAAGAAAGTGTCGTTCTCGGTATCTTTGGGATGAGGTGGGTGAAGCAACGTTGTTGGGACCGGATTTGGTACGTATGACTACTGAAAAAGATTCAAACGATCCGACAACGTATAAAAACCTCACAAGATCGACAAAAGAGTTATGTTGATCTTCATCGAAAGGACGTGGAATTCAATATTGGAGATCATGTGTTGTTACGTGTTGCTCCATGGAAAGGAGTTACGAGATTTGAAAGAGAGGAAAGCTCAATCCTCGATTCATTGGCCCATTTTTAATCCTCGATCGAGTAGGAACTGTGGCCTATAGACTCGCCTTACCGCCAAGTATGTCTCGTGTTCATAATGTTTTTCACATATCTATGTTACGTAAATATGTGAAAGACCCAAACCACATTATTGAATTAGAACCAGACGAGAATAGAAGGAAGATTTAACGTATGAAGAGTTACTGTTAAAATCTTGGATAAGAAGGATCATATTCTACGCTCCAAGGTTATACCTCAAGTCAAAGTTTTGTGGAGAAACCACGATGTGGAAGAAATGACACGGGAGTTAGAATCGAGATGAAGTCAAGATATCCTCACCTCTTGATATACAGTGTACGTACCCTAATTTGAGGATGAAATTTCATAAGAAGGGAGGTTGTAAGACCCCAACTTTTATGAATAAAGAATAATTTTCTCGAAATATATTTTTGAATATTATGGTGTGGATTTGATATAATGTTATAGTTGTGGGTAATATTTACAAATTTTTGCAAAGTAAGCAAGTGGTTATATAATATTCGATTGGTGGGGAATATTTTTTTTAGAGGGGAATATTCATGCGACGACGACACAATCATTGGTGGACCCCAATAAAAAAGTATTGTCGTAGTTAGAAAAATGACATAATTATCTTTTAATAAAAATAACGGCGAAAAAAGTGTTACCGTAAAAACTGTTGAACTACCCGTAGTAAAAGAAATATAATAATCTGCGTGTGGTTGATATAGTAGTATATACGGCGGTATTGATTATTGATGCTTACGTGAGAAGTCACTCGTTATACTCAATTATTGCTACGATAAATTTTGCATCATCATATATCTCTATATTATTGATTCAATTATTGTCACATATATCATCGCATAATATATATTATATTATTAAATCAATAATTGAGACGACAAAGTTATTCATATTATTAATTGCAATATTTACAATGTCTAGAAGTTTACATCAAGGAGAGGTTTGGTCATCTAATCAATAATTGGCGCCAATAAGGAGAAATCCTTATCGAAAAGCCCCCCTTTCACGGGAACGACCTGGTTGTTAAATAATATGAGTTATTATATTAATGATGAATAAGTTCGTGTTGATTAAAGATGAAATTGATAGTTCCATTGTGTTGGAATTATTAGTGTTTAATGGAAATCGACATTTATTTCGATAATAATTGATGTGGAAGTTATATTGACCGATCGGGTAATTAATCGGATAAATGAGCAATTAATTGCTATTAATTCACATGATTATAACTATTTGTTCACATGTGTGTACTATTGATTCACATTCATGTACTATTAGGGGAGTTGGTGCAAGATTGATAATACTTGCATGACTAAGTTAAAAATGGAGGTATAGATGGAGGTCTATATACTTGTAATTCATATTTTCACATGATTATAACTATTGATTCACATGATTGAACTATTGATTCACATTATTTACTAGGGGGGGGGAGGTGGTGCAAGTTTGATAATACTTGCGAGGACTAAATTAAAAAAAAAAAAAGAGGAAGGTATTATATTTGTAATATTTTGAGCCCCAAAGCGTGCAATTATCGAAACTATATTTTTCCTATATAAATAAAGCTCATTCTTCCTTCATTTCTCACCAATTCACTAAAGCTATAGAAGCAATTATTATAGAGAGAAATTATAGAGAGAAAGAAGAAGAAGTCCGCTACCTCACTATTCCGATATCCAGTTTTTTCTAAGGTAAAGTATTATTATTTTTCGTATTATTCATGAAGAGTATTTTTCTTTCAATACTTCGTAAGGGTTGTTATTCCATTCTTTATTATTATGTTGGAATAACTTTAGGTTGTTATTACATGGTGAAATTTTTTTTATTATTGGAATTCTTTATTATTATTATTGGAATAACTATGCATTGAATACTATCGCATACATGGTGAAATTCTTTCATTATTCCATTCTTTATTATTACATTGGAATAACCACATGTATGTGAATATCTTATTATCGCATCTGGTGAATTATTTTGTTATTTCCATTCTTTATTATTTCATTTGGAATATATCATGCATGCGGATTATTATTATCTTTGGTTCCATTCTTTATTATTATTATATTGGAATATCATATATGCATGCGGATTATTCTTTATTATTATTTATTTACATTATTCATTCCATTCTTTATTATTATTATTCCATTTTTATTCATTTATTATATTATACATGCTATTCATGAATTTGTAATTATATTTATTATTTTTTATTATTGATTGATTGAATATACATTACATTATTATTAATATTATTCTATTGGAATGAATAATTATTATGTGGATGACATGCATGTGAATGATGAATGATCCGTATTCATTCCTTATTAAATTGTGGAAATGATGCATCTCGTGGATTACCGCATGGCGGAAAAAAATCCATTTGCGGTTTCATATATATATTCTATTATACTCGGTTGGTTAAAGTTTTGGCTTCTATACTCCATGAAATTAGTAGAATATCCTTGATATTTGCGCTTCATCCGATATCTTTTCATGGAAATATTCTTACGAGCATTCTTGAATTTTACTCCACAAAAAAAGTATCATGTTGACAATTTGGGCGTTATTGATTTTTTGGATAAATTAAATTATAAATTATAAATCTTTAAAATTTATCCTTGATTTTTGTTTTATTGAATTATTATGTCATTGTCATCATCCTCATGCTTATATTGTGATGAAAGTCATCTTTGGCTTACGTGCATAGATGGACTTGGTATGATTATGACCGAGGATTATTCGGTATAATCATGACCGTAATGTGATGAATGATGTGGTAAAAGTCCTCATTGGCTTGTAGTAGTTCATTGATGGGATGATTGTTGTTGGTATGATTGATTATGACCGGGGATTATTCGGTATAATCATGACCATTGATGATTACATGAATATCCTTGGTGGTAGTGCATGGGGATGATTGATTTTATTTATTAAGTTGAGTCTCAAATGATAAAGTTGATGAAAACTTTTTAAATCATAGAAGATAGTAGATTTTATGCTCTACTTGACTCTTCTAATGGATTGCTTATTCGCTGCGCTTGTTGAGATTAAACTTGTTGTCTATTATATTTTATCGGTTTAACATTGTTGAAGGCTAATGATAATTTATTACGCATTATCTTAGTCATAATATTTCTTCTTGGGCTAGTTGAGCTCACCTTTTCTTTCTTTGTTCTCTTGAGGAAATGAGAATATAGCGGGACTAGTCGGGGAGCGGAGTGATGGTCAGATGGATGATAGCATTAGTAGTCCTCACTATATTATATTAAATAGTGTGACAATAAATGTAATGAGGACTCCATTGAGTGTGGATATTGTCTAGATGACAATATTCTTATTAAAACTCTTAGATTATGTTTTTTGTCGTATTTTTACATTTGTTGTATAATTAAGTTGTATTTGAATTTTGTACCATGTATTTGGCGACTCAAGATGGGTGATGTATACATACCGGATAATGTGCAATCAGAAGACAATAATCCGTAGGTAAACAACAACACCGATCAAATGATGAACGATGGGATGTTCAGAGGCTTTTTATGCAATTCATGCAACATCGAAGAGAGAGACTCTGTTCAAAATGTAGGTGGAAACAATGGCAACTCTCGGATGGTCACCGCTAAGCGCTTCAAGGCTGGGACCACGGAGTTTTTGGGAAAGCCAGAACCACTTAAAAAGGCGGAGACGTGGATAAAGCGAGATCACCAAGATATTTGATGTCTTGGGATGCTTAGAGGAGCAAAAGGTTCCTTTGCCACCTTTATGTTGTGAGGAGAGGCAGACATTTGGTGGGAATCATAAAACGTACTCAACTCGACCACACTCAAGATGTCTTGGGAGAAGTTCCAAGAATTATTCAACGACAAGTACTTTCCCAAAAGTATTCATCACATGAAGGAGGTGGAATTCATCAAGTGGAGCAAAACAATATGACCGTGTGTCGCAAGACGAGGCTAAGTTTGTCGAGTTATCGGTTTGCATCCCATTTGGTCGATAATGAGGAGCGAATGACGCGAATGTTTCTAAGAGGTTTGAAACCCGAAATACGTCAATACCTCATTTCTCACAAAATTATGTTTATATTCAGATGTTGTGAATAGGGCTCGATTATTAGAGCGCGATAATGAGTCATCCCAACCAAAAGTAGAATAAGCAACAACACGATAATAATAATACCTATGGTGGCAATCGCCATCTGAACAATGATAACCATCGTGGAGGAAATTATCATGCCAAGAAATGGTAACCACTTCGGTGGTGGTAATCATGGCCAAGATAATAGAAGAGTGGAAATTTCAAGAAGAGAAGATTCAACAATGATGGGAAGACGAAGAAAGCAACACCAACACCAACAACAAAGGGGGAGGAGAACGACCACCAATTATATGTTTCAAATGGAGAGGAGGGACACATAAGTCCAAACTGCATGATGACCTTCCAAAGTATGTTTTATTTGTAGAAAAGAAGGTCACATAGCTCGATTTTTTGTCCATGGCCAAAATCAAGTCCGTTGGGACGGTGGCACCAAAGGCGGATACTGAGACAAAACAAAGTTGGTGGTTTTAGGAAGAGCATTTTTATGACTTCTCAAAAAAAGCGAGTAACCCAAACGAAGTTAGTACGGGTTAGTTAATTATAAATTAAATTTGCGAAGTCTATACCTTATTAGATACCGGTTCTACCCATTCTTTTATTTCTCTTACTTGCGCTCAACATTTAAATTTGACTCCTGAGAAATTAGACTTTGACTTATCTGGTTGAAACTCGTTAGAGAAACCTTCATTTCATGTGTTATCCAAGTCTTGGATGAGAGTCAACATTTTTAAATGATATTTATATCATTAATAAATTTTCCGACGTGATTCTTGAAGACTTCTAGCCTCTACCCAAAAGGCGTGAAATCGAATTTTGTATTGAATACAAAACCCATTTCTAAAACCCTTAAATATTTCTTCAACCAAAAACGAACGTTTTCATACCATGACGCGCACCAAAGACATATTAGGGATGAAGAATATGAAGATTACGATAGTATATTGATTCAATATCATCGTGGAAACAAAGAACGTGTATGATATTTCCAGTAGAAGAAGATCGTGAAGTTCTATACCAGACAGAGTGTGATTCGTTGTTAATAAAAACCCATTTTTGTATAACTTACAAATGATGAAGATAGAGTTAAGAAGAAGATTAAGGACCCGTTAATTTGTAATTAGGTTTGTAATATTCATGAACGCAATCAAATTGCAAAAAATAAGCGTAAGCGTGTAAAAAATCGAGTTTAAAAAATTTTACAAACCATATACCCGGATCACCCTTTATGCATAATTATTAATTAAACGAAAAGATAAAGAATAAAATCATACCCTTGAAGATCGAGCTTCCTCGTGTACAAGTTCACCTCCAAATCCTTTTCGCTCAACTTGAATCCACCGGGTTTGGTTCCTTCCTTTTTTGATCAACGTTAGCCACCCAAATGTTTGGCCCTCAGAGGTGATCCACCAAGGAAGAATAAAATTCAAGAAGATGGGTGGTTGGCTAAACCCTAGTTTTTTCTATCTCTATAGAAAAAGGTGTACTCTCCCAACAATTGGAATTATTACGTATGTTGAAAAAAAGTCAACAACCCCACCACCCATAATAAGACTCCTCTTATTTATAGATGTGGGCAACCCACCTTAACAATTAAGGAATTGGGTTTTATTTAATTAATTAAATTCTTTTAATTAATTAAGCTCCCTAATCTTATTAGGGATAATTAATTAAACTCCTTTAATTAATTTTCCTCCTAATCTTATTAGGAATAAATGAGAGTACTTATATTAAATTAATTCCTAAACTCTTTTAGAAATTAAAATAATAATAATTGTAATAATATTAATAAGACTCCTCTTATTAATTTATATTTAATATTTCTAAAATATTAAATAATAATATTAAGCTATTTAATTTATTCTATCACCATAGATTAAATTAAATATACATAATATATTATTACGATTATGCCATTAACTTCTTAAATAATTATTCTTCCTTTTATGGTGTGACCCTTTAGGTTCTCCATATTAAACCGGTTGTGAATAAATCAATTAGAACAATTCTAATCTTATTTAAATAAATAAATTAAACAATTAATTTATTTAAATAAATAATATTTATTCTAATATAGGATAAGCCTCCCTAATGATCAACGACTTTCCAGATAATATAGATTTCAACATTAATCATTAAAAGAACCTTTGAGTAAATAGTTACCATACAATTCAATCCTTCCACCATACAATGTCCCAATTAAATATAAGACATGGAATTACTGTCAAGTCTTATTTTATTTAATTATATGTATTTCGATCCTTAAATGCACAACTCCAAATAATGCAAATTAGAAACTCCTTTCTAATTTCATTCTGCCTTGGCCAAGGACTACTGGGTTGTCATTTATCGAATCACATAGACATTTCTCTTCTTTTATTAGAAGTGGTAGATTCTTTATTGATCATACATTATCTCCATGTACAACTTATTATACCCAAGCATACCCTTTGATATACCCTAAGGGTCTTAAGGAATAAGTCAAAGTATAACTCATCATACACAAGATACTATGATGATCTCAAGTCCAAGGATTACTTCAGACTACTATCACTACAGAATTCCTATTGACGACAGCAAATAAAACTCCATTAGGTATTCCTTAGCGAGCCAACGCTCGTTGAACTTATTCTCTAATAAGCACCTACATACTTGCTTTAGTGTCTCCACACAAATGATCATGAGATCAATCATCCTCATCCAATGAGCAAGCAACGACGTATGTACCAATCTATCCGGATTCACTAATCCCCAATTTAGTAATCCAATGATTGGGAACTATTTTAGTTTTAAGCTTTCTAAGAATTTAGATCTCATTAGAATGATCATCATCATTATTCTAAAAGCATTGCTTAAAACTATGGGTTTATCACATATTATAAAACAAAGATCATGTAGATAATTAAAAGCCTTTAATAAATTAATACTTTTTATTAATAAATGAATAAGATTGTTACAAAGTATATGCTTTATCATCAAACATGATGGCTTGTGTGCATACTACTTTCAATCTCCCACTTGCACTAAAGCCAATCGTCATGGTATCTCATACTCTTCTTCTCTAAGTGACGATTATCCCGCCGTTGGATAAGCTTTAGTTAATGGATATGTAATGTTGTTCTTGAGAGTCCACTATCTCTATAGTGATTTCCCATCTTTCAATGATTCTAATAATCAAATGAAAGTGCCACAACACATGTTTAGATCCAAGATGAGACTTAGGAACTATTCCTAGTCTCAGAATGAACTTTTAATCCAAACAATCAACTTGCAGTAGCTTCATTTATAGCTATATACTTTGTCTTTATCACTAAACCAACAACTCTTTGTTGTTTGGAACCTTTCCAATTCATCGCACCACTGCTCAAGGTAACACTTTACCTTAAAAGTGGATTTTTTCGTCATCTTGGTCTCGTCTGAAAAAACTTGAGTCTGTTAAGCCCTCTAGTTTTAATTTAGACCCACCATGAATATGATCACATCCTTAGTCTTTGGTTAAGAACTTTAAGATGTTTTTCATCGACTACATAGTGAACTTCTCCATAATATGACCGATCAACATCGTGTCTCGTACATTTCATTGCATACATGATTGTCACTCATGCGACCTCTCTTTTTGAGAGTCTGTGGGGACTATTAAGAGAGATACACTCCATAGCTCATCAACATGAGACATCTCTTGAGTTTGCCATGCTAAACGACTTTAGCATCAAATGAATATACGCTCCTTGGGTTAAGTCGAGCATCCTCTTAAATCTATCTATATAGATTTTATCCCCAATTAAGATACTCTTCCCAAATCATTCATGGAGGAATGTTTAGACAACTTTATCTTTATCGATTGTAGCATTGGTATGTCATTCCTTATCCGTAGTATATCAACATATAATACTAGGAATGTCACGACGCTCCCCATCGACCCTTTTTTGTACACACTAGGTTCATTCTTATTTTTGATAAAATCAAACTCTTTTGATTGCTTCATCAAAACGAATGTTCCATATTTGAGAAACTTGCTTCAATCCATTTCTCCGAAAGTGTCTACAACACTTACCTCATCGTATGTAATCGGATCATCATCTTCTATGATGAATCATCATCATCATCATCCATGATGAATCCATACCTCCTAGGTATCTTTGGTACTATTCCGATTTACGATTGGTTGTGGTACAATAGTCTATCTATAGTTCCTCTTATTTGACTTATAGTGTTTTGTGGTTCTTGAACTCTTCAAGATCTATTATCCTCCCACTAGCCCCTTCAATGATAAACACCTTTATCTTAGAAGGCAGCGTGTTTCGTAACAAACACCTTTTGCTAAGTAGGATTATAGAACATATACCCTAAACTTACTTTAGGATGTCCCACAAATCGACACTTGTCAAATCTTGTCCCAAGCTTATCCTTTGAAACCTTTTCACATAAGTTGGACAACCCCTTATCTTAACATACTTAAGATTAGGAATCCTCCCTGTCCATAACTTTTATGGAGTCTTGGGGCCGGATTTTGAGGTTACCATTTTCGTAGATATGCAGCCATTTCTAGGACATGATCCTAGAAGGATACTGGAATGTCGGTAAAATCATTATGGACCGCACCATGTCCAACAAGGTACGATTTTTCCTTTCAGATACATCAATCAATTATTGCGTATCAGGATGTGTCCATTATGAGAAAACCATTTGAGATGATCTAGAAACTTATTGCACAAGTATTTATTCCTTGATCTAATCAAAGAATCTTAATACTTTGCCAATTTGTTTCACTTCTGAATTCTTTGAACCTTTCAAATAATTCACACTTGTATTTCAACAAATACACACATTCAACTCTTTGAATGATCATCTCCTTTTCTTATACTAATTTGTTCAATATGCAAAATTATTTTCATGTAAGTCAAGTATACAAAATTTATTAAGTAATATTCCAGTTCTATACAAAACATTATTATTATAAATAGAACAACAATTGTTCTTAATTATAATACCAAAGATTTCATTGTCCAACAATAAAATGGAAATAATATTTTTAACAAGAACCTGGAATACAATAACAACTTATCGACTTAATAGATTTGCCGTAGCATTGCTAAACTATAAGTTTCTATGGCTAATGCAAAGCAACCTTTGCTTCATTTCCACACATAGGATTACTTATATTTGTTTAGCTTTCTACTTCGCTTGGTCCCTTCATAAATCTATATTTATGATAACCAAAGTCAGTATCCAATACCCAAGTAGAACCTTGACTTAAAGAAAAATTTATTTAAATCATGAACAAAATTGTATTTGTATAGAAACTTCACTAAGCTTCTTTGGTTAGCCTCTCGCAAGATGCTTCTCGCAATTTCTTTCCCAAAGTGTCAGCTTATTGTAGTGGAAGCAAACTCCTTTGCTATCCGTATCGCTTTTGTTCTTATTATCCTTTGTTTTTGCCTTTCTATTTACCTTCTTTGAATCGTTCTTCTTTTTAGAAGATCCTTTGGCCCTACCAAGAAGACTTGGTCTTTCTTGGTTGGAAAGTGACTCTCAACATTTTTCAATATGTTAAGCAAATCAATGAGGGCGATATCTAGCTTGTTCATATGAAAAATTCACAACAATGTGAAAGGAGTTAGGGAGTGAGTGCAAGATCAAATCTTGGCTCAACTCTCCATCCATGACAAAACTCGTTGTCTAATTGATCAATCAAATTGATTATGTTAAGAACTTTTTTGCATCATACTATAGTGCCATTGGCCATTCTAGATCGGAAGAGCTCCTTAGATATCTCGATATCTATCAGTCCTACTTTCCTCACCATCAACTACTTGATGTGCAGAGAATATAGTAGAGCATCCATAGTTTTCATCTTGTGTTGAAGCTCGTTACTCATGGATGCGAGCATGATGCATTGAGCCAACTGTGCATCATCTTGCCACTTTCTAAAAGTAGCAATCTCTTCCTCAGAGGCGTTCTCCTTACCTTGCTTATATCGAATAACATATGGAAATGTCTCGATAAATTCCATCCATCGCGCATGTCTTTTGTTCAACTCAGGTTGACCCTTCAAATATTTCAATGATTCATGATCGGTGTGGATCACAAACTCCTTAGGCCACAAGTAATGTTGCCATGTCTCCAAGGCTCTAACCAAAGCGTACATCTCTTTGTCATATGTAGGATAGTTCAAAGTCGCCCCACTCAACTTTTCGCTAAAATACGCCCTTTGGTTTTCCTTCTCGCATCAACACGCCCAATCCCTAAACTTGAAGCATCACACTCAATCTCAAAAGTTTTAGCAAAGTTAGCAAAATAAGTAAAGGAGCATTTGTCAATTTATCCTTAATCAAATTAAATGCTTTTTCTGCTCATCACCCCACTTGAAGCCCACACTTTTCTTGATGACCTCTTTACCAATGGTGTCAGTAATTTCACTAAAATTCAACAAAGCGTTTCAGAGAAACTTTCGAGTCCATGAAAGCTTCAGACTTGACTCACATTGGTTGGACTCAAACCAATCCCAGATCGCACAATATTTTCTCCTCATCAACTTGGACTCCCCGTGAACTCACAACAAAGCCAAGAAAACAATTCTATCCAAACAAAACGTGCATTTCTCCATGTTAGCAAATAACTTTTCTTTCCTAAGTACATCTAAAAATGATTTTAAATGCAATGCATGATCTTCAAGTTTTTGCTATAAATCAAGATATCATCAAAATAAACTACGACAAATTTTCCAATGAATGGACGAAAACATGGTTCATTAATCTCATGAAAGTGCTCTTGCATTAGTTAAACCAAAAGGTAATACTAACCATTCATAAAGACCAGATTTAGTTTTAAACGTCAATTTTCCATTCATCACCCTCTTGCATTCTAATTTGATGATAACCACTTTTTAAATCAATTTTGAAAATATGCAAGACCCATGTAATTCATCTAACATGTCATCTAAACGAGGAATGGGATGTCGATATTTTACCGTAATGTTATTTACATCACTTTCGACAATCGATTTACATCCTCCATTTTCCATCCTTTTTCGCACTAGATCACGAATCGCATATGGGCTCATACTTTCTCTCACTTAATCCTTTCTCCATCATCAACTTGCCTTTGTAACTCCTTCGTTTCTCTGGATTACTCCGATTTGTTTGGAATCGTCGCATCGAACAAAATCAATTTGATGCTCAATTCCCCGAATAGGTGGTAGTACTCCTCTTGTAGGCTTACATAAATTGTAGCTCCATTTCGTAATTGATGATGATGGAACCAGTATGAACTCTTGGTTATAATTTGATGATTTGATGGTGTGCTAAAAATTGGGTTAGCACAATAGAATATGATTTTTTTTTTTTTTTTTTTTGCAATATATATTTCGGCTGAGAAAATTAAAGATAAGTAACTTTGCTAGAAAGGCTTAGCTTTGATACCAAATGATAGACTCCACTTGACGCTTTGCGTGAGGTGGTCGCCGCACCGATCGCTTTAAAGACAGCTTGTTGGGTGAATTGCTTGCAACACCTTAACCCTCGCCTATATGTGACTAATCTTGTAATCTTGGTACAATTGTCGTTTGAATGGACACCAACGACACTTTGACCCCTCGCTATATTGAAGCGGTAATCTCTCAGACAATCGATTTATTGATGCGGTAGAAGACGCCACACACAACTACTATGAATTGTTGTATGATAAGTCAAATTGAATCTCAAAGAAATAACTAAGAAAATACTTTAGAATTCTTCAAAGAACCAAAAGTAGAGAATAACCTCACAAATATATTGAATAATGAATAATAATAATGTGTCCTATTACATCAACTTGCACCTCTATTTATACTACTCAAAACAATCCAAATCCTAATAGAAATTTATAAACTATAACCCTAATTCTATAAGAAAATAGAAGTCAATTTGGAAAAGGAATTCTAATTAAAAAGAAATCCTAATTACAATATAGAAGTCAATTTGGAAAAGGAATTCTAATTAAAAGAAATCCTAATTACAATAGAATTTAAAATTAAGAATCCAAATAAAATCCTTCAACGCATGTGGGATTTTCATAATACTCCTTTGTAAGTAAATATGTTGACTTTGTTAAGAAGATTAAAATTGGGTTTGTATTAAATTGACCCAAATTAATGTCTCATGTTCTTTGCCCCCCTCTTTGGATTTTCTTACGTTAGCTTCAAGCCCAAACATCTTGGATCAATCCATTGAGACTTTGTTTGAACCTCTTTGTTCTAGCCTTGCTTGATCCCCACGCCCCTTTAGTCTTGTTTGAATTAATTTTACCCTCACTTATATAGTTCGCAAAAATCTAATTAAAGATTTGCTAGTGAGAATAAGGATCCCATTTCAAATGTATATAGCCTTGTGGTGACACAACAAACTATATATAAATAAATAGGTAGACAACTTTTGTCAATTACATCAACTATGCAACTCCTTTTTATTTTTGCCTCTTAGATTATTTTGATCAAGTGGTGGCACATCCGAATCAAAATTATCCAAGTTAAGTCCGACCTAGCACTCCATATATTCAAAAAGAAAAATATCATCCTTGTGGTGACACAACAAAACAATATTGTTCAATTTTCTTTATAAGCATCAAATGTGATAAATTAACATCTTAAATACTTAATACTTGCCTTGTGGTGACACAACAAACTCATATTAAATATTTAATACTCTATTAATTTTATCATGCTAGAAAGGCTTACGCTCGATATTCCAAATATCTTTGAACGCTTAGGACTTAATATAAAAAATTGAGGGTTTTGTTATTAATTTGTCTCATCTTGTTTGTTTAATGCATATATATATATATATATAAAATACGCGTATATTAATGAACATGCGAAGCATGTTTGCATAATATATAATATATATAATATAAGCATGCATATATAGAATACTATATTCTACCGGATTGATTATGGACTTTTATTCTAGTTTGGTTCACTAGAGCCACCAAGTGAACCAAAAGGTCAAACCCTAGGGGTGCAAGAAATAATATTTAAATATAACTATTACATTTAAACCCTGCTCCATTACAAATGGGTCTTCAAGCGCTCCTTGTTCCTCGATCTCCAATTTTTCAAAAATAATTCTAATTATTCCTATTACAAAACTATTTTAAAATAAATAGAAACCTTGATCGTTAGCCAAGTGGGAAGTACATAGAGGAGATAGAATTTACATTAAGAAAAAATTAGAGAAGACGAGGTACGCAGTAACCCCATTTAATAAAACCCATACATTCATGCATCCAACTAAAATAAAATCCAATCACATCGGGTCAATAGTCCATAATCAATCCCATTTATTATCATACACATCACCATACGCATCAATAAATAACATTCATCTCATGAATAATAAACATTTAATATATATATTGATATCATTTAATGGGCAAATTTATTTAGTATAAAATCTAATTTTGAATTAAAATAAACTCCTTTATTTTAATCCAAATTTAAATCAAAATAAAACTATTTTATTTTAATTTATCCTATTTTGAATAAAATAAACTATTTTATTTTAATCAAAATTTTAATCAAAATAAACTCCTTTATTTTAATTAATTATGGAATCCAATTCCATGTAATAAAAAATCTTTAATTAAAATAAACTCTTTTATTTTAATTAATTATGGAATCAATTTCATGTAAAAAAAAATATTAAAGGAAACACTTGATTATCTTTCCTATTCACAAATAAACTCTTTTATTTTGAATAATATGAAATCTTATTTCATATCTAAACAAACTCCTTTATTTAAGGAAAGATGGATTACTTTCCTATTCACAAATAAACTCCTTTATTTTAGGAAAAATAAAATCCAATTTCAACTCCAATTAATTAGCATGGAATCCAATTCCAACTCTAATTAGTTAGCAATGAAATTAAGATGAAATTTTATTTTAAATTAAAATAAATCTTTTATTTTAATATTAAAATAAACCTTTTATTTTAAGATTAAAATAAACTTTTATTTTAATTATAAAATATTAAAATTAAAATATAACTTTATATTTTAATATTAAAATAAATTTTATATTTAAAATTAAAATAAATTTATATATATAATTATATAATATATATATATATATATATATATATATATTATAAATATATATATATATATATATATAATATATATCCGCTTTTTATTATTCTTCATATATAATATGTAATATACATATCATTATGTCCACCAATCTAACCGTGACCTTTTTTAAAAAATGACTGCTATGGTCATTGGAAATTATAACAGTGAATTACAACAACGTGAACTATATATGAATGACTAACCAAATCATATAACTACTAATACGACACGCGGAATCCAATTTTTCAAAAAAATGAAATGATCCTGTTTTTTTTTTTTTTTTTTTTATTTAATAAATTTTATACAATAAAATTATGCCCAATTAAATTGTTCTAAACACATATCAATATATATAAATTAAAACAATTAATAATTTGCATAAAGGTTTGGCTCGATACCAATCGTTAGGTTTGTAATATTCATGAACGCAATCAAATTGCAAAAATAAGCTAAGCGTGTAAAAAAATCGAGTTTAAAAATTTACAAACCATATACCCGGATCATCCTTTATGCATAATTATTAATTAAACGAAAAGATAAAGAATAAAATCATACCCTTGAAGATCGAGCTTCCTCGTGTACAAGTTCACCTCCAAATCCTTTTTCGCTCAACTTGAATCCACCGGTTTGGTTCCTTCCTTCGATCAACGTTAGCCACCCAAATGTTTGGCCTCAGAGGTGATCCACCAAGGAAGAATAAAATTCAAGAAGATGGGTGGTTGGCTAAACCCTAGTTTTTCTATCTCTCTATAGTAAAAGGTGTACTCTCCCAACAATTGGAATTATTACGTATGTTGAAAAATCAACAACCCATACCACCCATAATAAGACTCCTCTTATTTATAGATGTGGGCAACCCACCTTAACAATTAAGGAATTGGGTTTTATTTAATTAATTAAATTCTTTTTTAATTAATTAAGCTCCCTAATCTTATTAGGGATAATTAATTAAACTCTTTAATTAATTTAACCTCCTAATCTTATTAGGAATAAATGAGAGTACTTATATTAAATTAATTCCTAAACTCTTTTAGAAATTAAAATAATAATAATTGTAATAATATTAATAAGACTCCTCTTATTAATTTATATTTAATATTTCTAAAATATTAAATAATAATATTAAGCTATTTAATTTATTCTATCACCATAGATTAAATTAAATATATAATATATTATTACGATTATGCCATTAACTTCTTAAATAATTATTCTTCCTTTTATGGTGTGACCCTTTAGGTTCTCCATATTAAACCAGGTTGTGAATAAATCAATTAGAACAATTCTAATCTTATTTAAATAAATAAATTAAACAATTAATTTATTTAAATAAATAATATTTATTCTACAATAGGGATAAGCCTCCCTAGCGATCAACCACTTTCCCGATATAATATAGATTTCAACATTAATCATTAAAGAACCTTTGAGTAAATAGTTACATACAATGTCCCAATTAAATTCAATCCTTCCACCATACAATGTCCCAATTAAATATAAGACATGGTGTGACGACGCCCCAAAATAGGTATACATCACCATTTCGAAAGTTGTCAATACATGGTACGTAAACAACTACAACTTTATTATTACAACAAGAAACTGTGAGTTTGAATACAAATATTATCTTCTAGATAATATCTATACTCAAATAAATCCTCATCACATTTATTGATACATTATTTTACAAAATGGTGAGGACTACTAAACAATCCTTTCTAAAACCTTCATTCCATACCCGACTCGTACTCGCTTATATTCTCGCCTCCCGAGAAAAATGGAACAAAAAGAAAAGGGTGAGCTCAACTAGCTTTCAAGAAAGAATATTATGACTAAGATAATATACAACAAATTATCGTTAGTCTTCAACAGGAAAAATATAATGTAATACAATAGACAACAAATTTTAAATCAATATTCGCAATGAAATAATAATTCATTAGAAGAGTTAAGTAGAGAATGCAAACTACTATCTTCTATGTATGAATTTAAAAGTTCATCGCCTCATCTTTTATCCTCGTAACATCAATCAATATACATCCGAATCAAATATTCATCTTTGCACTACAGCCAAAGATATTCATCATTAATGGTCATGTTCATTTAAACACTGCTCATCTTTGCACCACGCCAAAGATATTAATCGATCAATATGTTCATCTCAACACTGCTCATCTTTGCACTACAGCCAAAGATATTCTTCAGAAATCATTCATCTTTGCACTACGTGCCAAAGATATTCCATAATATCATCATTTAAGGTCGAAGATGATGAAAAATATTTTTAAAGAAACGAATCCATTGAAACAAAATGACAAGGATTAAGGATTAAGGATTCAGACTTGGTTTTATCCACGCCCAAAAATACCTCAAAAATAATCATAGTGGTGTAAAATTCAAGAATGATCAAAACATGGATACAATCAAAGTTAGTATCCGTAATATATATTTTGGACTTAAAAGAAGAAATTTTATTTTTTATGAATAGATCAGATATCGTGAATAGTGTCAGATACGTGAATAGTGCCAGATACGTGAATAGTAACTCCGACACCAAAAGATAGAAATTCCACAAAAACATCTTCACGCTTCATTAATAGTACTCGTGAATAAGAACTCGTGAATAAGAACTCGTGAATAAGAATCGTGAATAAGAACTCATGAATAGTAACCCATGAATAGTAACCCGACATGAAAAAGTTCCAAATTTGATAAAAACTTCAAATCAATATTTCAAAGATAATGATATTGAAGAAATAATATCATTAGAAAAAAAATAATATCCCTTACCTCGAAAGATCAAGATTTAATAGCTAGAATAACCTGACATATAAGGTCAAGGAACTTGCACACGCCTAGCAATACTCAAAGTATACTCAAAATACTCACAAGAATACGCCGATAATATAGAGAGAGAAAACTTCAGCTCGTGTGATTTTCAATTCTAACCTAAGCACCCTATTTATAGAAAACGCTGTAACACCAAAGCGTAAAATTTAATAAAATAATAATATATCTTAAAATATTCAAGCCCACCTTAGAAATCTGATTTCAGATCAACATTATAACACATAACATGAGCCACTCAATTGCAACAAAAAACGTTTTTCTTACAAAAAATATTTTAAACTCCAAAAATCAATTATTTTTTGAGCTTCGAACTTCAATAATTCATAATAAATAGCCCTTTCATCAGAAAATTGAATCTCATGAGTTTTTATAGGAAATTCAATTTCTACAACTTTGCAGAAGAAAGTTTTTCCAAATTCCAAATAGAAATTGACCGAAATCCACAAACCAAGCGATTTTTTGTGCTATAATCAAATTTCACCAATAAATGGGGTCCACCAACATGTTTAACATGTTTTAAACATTTATTGCAACAAAAATACTCTTCCTCCTCAGATACTCATATATCCCACATTCATTGTAAAAATATCACCATTAATATATTATTAAAATAATATATTTAAATGAATTATTTTATCGTAAAAAGATAAAATATTAATTTTCAACAATTGTCATTTTAAAAATTTTCTCCATCTATATCCACATAAAATCAATATTTTCCTCATCATATAAATCAATAATTAATTATTCACAAATAATATTACAGTAATCACAATATCGACAACCGTGCAGCTTCCTGTGAAAGAGGGGCTTTCCAATAAGAATTTCTTCATCGGCGCCGCAATTAGGTGACCAAACCTCTCCTTAGATGTAACTTTCTAGACATTGCCAATAATGTTATCTAATAATATTATTCAGATAATATGAATTATTGCTTCGATAATGAAAAAATACCGTGTAATGACAATTATCAAACAACAAAGAATATAAAATATCAACGCAAAGAATTATTAACTCAATAAAATATCGAATAAGAATTATCGTAACCATTATTGAGTAGTGCCTTCACGTAAGAATCAATAATTGGTGCAATAATGCTGTGCTACCGTTTCAACAACGCCAGATTAGTGTGTTTTAACCAACGGGTATTCCAACAAGATAATCTGTGAATAATAACTACGCCGTTATTTAAAAACAACTTATATTTGTCGTTTTCTTCATCCAATCGCTTTCAGTTATGGGGCCCACACACATGGTCGCTACCGTCGCGATTTAATATTCCCGACAAAGCATTTAATATTCCACGACCAAACGAATATTCCCGACGATAATGAATATTTTATAACCACTTGCTTATTTTGAAATATTTGCGTATTTAACCCTTAACTATCCACATTAATCAAATCAACCCTTACTATTTCAAAATAATAAATAAAGGAAATTCCTTTTATTTAAAAATTTTGGGGTCTTACATACACATTTCAAATTGGAATTATCACAAGTCTTATTTTATTTAATTATATGTATTTCGATCCTTAAATGCATGTAACTCAAATAATGCAAATTAGAAACTCCTTTCTAATTTCATTCTCGCTGCCAAGGACTCACTGGGTTGTCATTTATCGAATCACATAGGACATTTTCTTCTTTTATTAGAAGTGGTAGATTCTTTATCGATCATACATTATCTCCATGTACAACTTATTATACCCAAGCATACCCTTTGATATACCCTAAGGGTCTTAAGGAATAAGTCAAAGTATAACTCATCATACACAAGATACTATGATGATCTCAAGTCCAAGGATTACTCAGACTACTATCACTACAGAATTCCTATTGACAGCAAATAAAACTCCATTAGGTATTCCTTAGCGAGCCAACGCTCAAATTGAACTTATTCTCTAATAAGCACCTACATACTTGCTTTAGTGTCTCCACACAAATGATCATGAGATCAATCATCCTCATCCAATGAGCAAGTTAACGATGTATTCAATCTATCCGGATTCACTAATCCCCAATTTAGTAATCCAATGATTGGGAACTATTTTAGTTTTAAGCTTTCTAAGAATTTAGATCTCATTAGAATGATCATCATCATTATTCTAAAAGCATTGCTTAAAACTATGGGTTTATCACATATTTTAAAACAGCATCATGTAGATAATTAAAAGCCTTTAATAAATTAATACTTTTTATTAATAAATGAATAAGATTGTTACAAAGTATATGCTTTATCATCAAACATGATTGGCTTGTGTGCATACTACTTTCACCCACGTGGTGATATCAAATATACGAGTAGAATCGACTTTAATCGATAAAGTTAAAAGCCGCTCAAGGTACAGACCTGGAGCTGATGAATACGAAGAAGAAGGTTCAAGAATGCGTTATTATAGAAGCAAGAGTCGATGAAAAGAGGAAATATCAACCCTCAATTTTATTGGTCTATTTAAAATCCTCAATCGGGTAGGAACTGTGGCCTATAGACTCGTTTTACTGCCAAGTGTGTTGCGTGTTCATAACGTTTTTTTTTCACGTATCGATGTTACGTAAATATGTGGACGACTCGAACCACATTATTGAATTAGAACTAGACGAGATAGCAGAAGACTTAACGTATGTGGAGATATATGTTAAAATCTTGAATAAGAAGGATTATATTCAACACTCAAAGGTTATACCTCAAGAGTTAGAATCTAAACAAGGTATCTTCACCTCTTCGGCATACCAGGTACGTACGTAAATTTTGAGGGCAAAATTTCATAAGGAGAGGAGATTTAAGACCCTGAATTTTATGAAATGAAGGTATTCAATTTTCTTATAATTATTATGTTATTTAGTAAATGGTTAAATTGATAAAGGTTAAATTTAAGGGTGATATTTGAAAATTTTGCAAAGTATGCAAGTTGTTATAAAATATTCGTTGTGTCGTGGAATATTCGATTGGTCGGGAAATATTCGTTTTAACAAGGAATATTTGTACGACGGCACAATCATTGGTAGAACCCACAACGGAAGTATTGTCATAGTTAGAAAATGACAGAAATATCTTTTTATAAAAATAACGACGAAAGTTTTACCGTTAAACTTTTGAACTACCCGGTTGTAAATATACAGTAATATGTGTGGTTGCATAGTAGCACACGGTATTGATTATTGATTCTTACGTGAGAAGTCACTCAGTTATACTCAATTATTTCTATAGTAATTACTGCATCATATCTCTCATATTATTGATTCAATTGTTATCACAGTATCATCAGCATAATATGTTATATTATTAAATCAATAATTGAGACGACAAGGTTTTTTATATTATTATTTGCAATATTGACAATGTCTAGAAGTTCTGTTAAGGAGAGGTTAGGTCATCTAAGTACGCGCCAATAGGGAGAAATCCTTATTGGAAAGCCCCCTCTTTCCTGGGAACGACCTAGTTGTTAAATATTGTGAGTTTATAATATTAATGATGAATAAGTTTGTGTTGATTAAATATTAAATTGATAGTTCCATCAGGTTGGGATTATTAGCGTTAGTAAAATCGATATTTATTTTGATAATAATTGATGTCCGGAAGTTATATTGACCAATCGAGTAATTAATCGGATAAATGAGCAATTAATTACTATTAGTTCATGTAATAACCCAAGATTTTCTATATAAATAAATCAGAAGTTTTGCGTGATAAATTTATTTTTATAAAGGTGGTAATATGTGTTAGGTAATGTGTATATATATGTATGTAATTATGTGATAAATAAAAAAATATTTATTACATGAATATTTACAAATAATTTTATTTTAGAATTATTGATTATTAAAATTATATTCTTATAATAACTAATTTTATAGTAGAAATGTTTTTATGAATTATTTACCATGAAATTATAATTATATATTATTTAAATAATATATGAAATGATTTTTAGAATTATTATAATAATTATTTTTTTTATATGAATTTATGTTAGATTAATTAAGTTAATTATTTTTAAACTTAATTAATAATGTTAAATACGGCAGATAAATCGGATATTGGAATCCAAACCCTAATTTTGGATTTTGATCAATGAATGAGAATAATAATATAATATTAATTATATTTTATTTTTCAATGCTATAAATATGTATAGTATATATGCGTATTGATAATGGTTGATCAATTATGGTGTGTATAATGTCAAACCCTAGTAATAATTTTTATAAACCCTAGTATTTAAATTAAAACCCTAATTAGAAGGTCAAATGAGACTTTTAAAATTTGTTAAGATGATTTATATGTTATGTGTTAAATGATTTGTAAATTTTAGGTAAAATCTTATTATTATTATAGAAAACCATAATTATAAATTAAAACCCTAATTTCTAAAATTAGAAACCCTATTTTAAAACTTAAATTGGAGTTTGTGATCATCAAAAATTGTGTTAATGTGATTAATATCATGTATAATAGATTTTATTGCTAATTATGAGAAAACCTAATTAGTAACTTAAAACCCTAATATCTAGAACCCTAATTTAGTAATTAGAAACCCTAATTATAATTTGGTAACCCTAATTATCAAAATTATAAACCCTAATTGCTAAATTAGCAAGGTTAATTATAATTAGTGAATTTTAAACCCTAATGTTCCTGTATAATATAAATTAAAAACCTAACTAATTAAAAAACCCTAATTTTCTATTTTTAGAAACTAATTTTATTTTTATTTTAATTTAAACCCTAAATGAAAACTTAGAAATTCATTTTGTACTAAACCTTAGGGTTAAACCACAAGAGTTAAACCCAAAGGTCAAACCTTAAGGGTTTGTTAAGATTACACTTTTGCATTATTAAAATTAAAGTAAATGACCAAAAAGCCCTTTTTTTGCATTTTTTATTAAGCTTACTTATAGATCTTGCCAAGATGGGGAGTTGGTGACCTAATGTAACTACTATTTTGACTTAAAATTGCCAAACAAATCACACCTCAGATTAGCCAATTCATGCATCTAACACTTATATAAATTGATCAAGAGAGAGAGAGGTGGCATTTGTTAGCTCATTTTGCACTTGACTCTCAACTAAACTCTCTATCCTCAAAACCTCCGAAAATATCAAGGCATATGGTCCTGACACTAGCCCCCCACTATCATCTTATATCAAATCATAAAGCTAGAATCAAAATTGTTCAAAGTAAAGGTATAAAACCCTAACTAGAAAATCGATATTTGATCCCATTGTTAGATGTTATGATTTTTGTGTTAAATATGTTGTTTATGGTGTATAATGATGATCCGGGTTGATAGATGTTAGATCCATAACATCTATAGGCTCGGATCTGATGTTCTTCAAAATCTGGAAAAATTTTTTTTGTTGTCTAACGATGAATGTCGGACCTTGTAGATGTCGATGTGTTTATTGATTTTTGGTGTTTTAAGCTTTGGATCTTGTAGTATGATATGAGATCTTTGATCGGAAGTTGAATCAAGTTCATATCATAAAGCAGATTACAAGATAATCGAGGTCGAAAAGTCGTTGATCGGCCGTGACGATTGGGCATTTTGGGTAACTAGAATCGCCGAGAATCGATCCGACAAGACCTTTGACGCCTCGATATTGTATTTGTTGTTTTGTTGATTTAATGATCTTTGTTTGTTGCATTAAAGTATATAGATATGGTAGTTATACTACTACGGTTATTGCTTCTTAGATCGCTTTTATCAACAAACATCACGAGATTTGGGGGATATGCATGGTCGACTATGTTTGCTATTGGGTAAAGGTTCTAACACTACAATGATAAGTAGCTAGGCGGGTAACTTCCGAGAAAGATTCTTGGTCAAACGTAACTTCGACATGGTTTGATTAGGACAAGATCTTGTATATTTACGGTTTAATTATTTTTGTTGATGTTTTTGTAATAGATCTCTTAAGTTACATATTTAAATAGAATATATGATTTTTTCCAAATAAGGTATTTAAAATATTTTAAGTTATAAAATATAACTTTTAATATTTAATTTAAATTTCATTAATTAATTATTAATTAATTAATTTATTATTGATATTAAAGTTATTTTAATTATTTAAATAAATTATTAAATTAAATAAATTAGTTTAAAATGATTTTAATATTATAATAATCATTTTAAATGAAAATAAAGTGTTTAAAGATATTTTAAGTTATAAAATATAACTTTTAATATTTAAAGGATAATTTCATTAATAATTTAATATTAATAATTATTAATTTTTTATTAATGATATTAAATTTATTTAAATTTATTTAATAATTATATTAAATTAATAGTTTAAAAATGGTTTTATTAATTTAAAAATCATTTAAAAAGGATATAAATGAATTAAAAAAAATTAAGTAATGATTAAAGACTTTTAATATTTTGATAAATAGTACATTAATATTTAAATATTAATGGTAATTATTTAAAAATAATTTTAATTGTTTTAAAAATTATTTAAGGGTAATATTAATACTTTAAAAATATTCTAAGTTATTATAAAAAACTTTAATATTTTGGAAATAATTCATTATTAAATTAATATTATTATTAAATATTAATGATAATAAATTATTTAATATTTAAATCATTTAATGATGATTAGATGTTTGAAAATTAAATGATAAATTATAATAAATGTTTTAAAATTATTATAAGTCATTTAAAAATAATATGACTGATACTTACAGATATTGAGTTACAGGATAGAGTCTTAGACTCGAGAATTACCCGATAAAGCCATCGATACACCGACATGTTTCAGAAATTGATCTGGACTTAGATAACTTATTTTTCTGGGTAACCTAGAAAACTTAAGAGCATGATCTCTGACAAGGTTTGACCAACTTATATCTTTTGATGTTTTTGTTGTTTAATCGGTTTTATGTAATGGATCTCTAGCCTTACATGTTGTTTACACACTGAAGGTTTTAAATCACAAAAACAATACAAGATTAGCAAGTTGTGGAAGTAGGAAACTAGTCGAATCGTTTTCATTTTCGTTCTTCATTTCGGGTAAAATGAAGAAAAAATGAAGAAACGACATCTATCTTGTTCATGGCTCGAGATCTCCTTGGTTATGTGTTGTTTGGACATGTTTGTTGTTCAAACTTGTAGATGCATTTGTACTACAATATCGGACTAAGAACATGCCCGTAAACGTTCTGAGATAATTAGTTAAATGTGGTACGTAAAGCGAGTATTAATATCTAGGTTTGCATGAAGAACATGAAAACCTATAGCGTAGTTATTATGTATTATTATGTCACTATAGGTGGTCTTTATGACGACGATAAATGCATTTTAATTAATTTAATTTCCAAAAATTAATTATTTTAATTAAATAAATAAAAAAAAAATAGTTTTTAATTATTAAAATACCAAATAAATTATTAAAAATTAATTTAAATTTAAAAATTAGTTTTTATTTATTTTAAATATATTTCATAAATATTTAATATTTTTGAAATATTATTAATATTTAATTTATTTAATTATAATATTAAATAAATTAGTTAAAATGATTTTAATATTTAAAAAATCATTTAAAATTATATTAATTTAAAAAATAAATTTTAATGACTTTTAATATTTTAATTAAATTAATTAATTAAATTAATATTATTATTTTAATGAATTTAATTGATTATTTAAAAAATATTGAAAATAATTATTAAAAAATATAGGTTATAAATATTATTTTTATTATTTAAAGGTAAATTTTAAATTAAATAATATGAATAAATAAAGTTATTTAATAATTATATATAAATAAATTAGTTTTAAAATGATTTTAATATTATAATAATCATTTTAAAAAAAAAATAAAGTGTTTAAAGATATTTTAAGTTATAAAATATAACTTTTAATATTTAAAGGATAATTTATTAATTAATTTAATATTAATAATTTAAAATTATTTAATAATATTTATTTATTATATTAATATTAAATGATTAATTATTAAAATAATAAAATTTAGAAAATAAATAATTTTTAGAAAATCCTAAGTTTAAAAACCTTAATTTTAAATGCTAAACCCTAATTTAAAATAAAAATTAGAGTTTAAGATTGATTGGTGATTTTTTAAATGATTAATTAACAAGTATTAATTACAATTGTTAATTATAAAATTAAATATTAAACCCTAATTACTAAAAACTAGAACCCTAATTTAGTAATTGGAAATCCTAATTATAATTTAGTAACCCTAATTATCAAAATTGTAAACCCTAATTGCTAAATTAGCAAAGTTAATTATAATTAAACCCTAATGTTCTGTATAAAGTAATTTAAAAATTAATTTAATTAAGAAAACCCTAATTTCAAAATTTTAGAACTAAAAAAATTTATTTAATAATGTGCAAACCCTAATTTAGAAAAATTTGATTAATTAAACCTTAGGGTTAAAATTTAAAAAACCTAATTTTAAAAAAAAACCCTAATTATTAAATAATAAGGTATTTAAAAATATTTTAAGTTATAAAATATAACTTTTAATATTTAAAGGTAAAATTTATTAATAAATTAAAGTTATTTAATAATTATATTAAATAAATTAGTTTTAAAATGATTTTAATTATAATAATTATTTAAAAATAAAGTGTTTTATTTTTAAGTTATAATATAAATTTTTAATATTTAAAAATAATAATTTAATTAATAATTTAATTTAAATAATAATTTTTATTAAAATTAGGTAAATAATTAAAAATTTAAAATTAATTTTTAAAAAATCTAAGTTATTAAACCTTAATTTAATTAAAATTTAAAAAAATTAATTTAAAATTAAAATTAATTAATTAAAAAATTAATTTAGAAAAATAAATAATTATTAAATAATTTTAAAATTTAATTTAATTTCAAAATTTTTTAATTGCTAAAAATAATTATTTAAATTGTATAAAGAAATTTAAAAATTTAATTTTTTAGAAATAAAATTTATTTATTTTTTTTAAACCTTAAATTGAAAAAAATTTTTAAAATAAAATTTTTTAAGAAGAATGACAAGAATACTATTAAATATAATAAATAATATTTAAAAATATTTTTTTATTTAAAAAATTAAAAGTTAAAATATTTTTTTTAATATTTAAAATTAAATTAATTAATTAATATTATTATTATTATATTAAAATTATTAATAATTAAAATATTAAATAAAATTTATAATTTTAAAAATGATTTTAATATTATAATAAATTTTAATAATTAATATTTAAAAATATTTTAAGTTATAAAATATTTTTTTTTTATTAAAATAAATAATTTAATAATTAAATATTTAATTTTTATTAATTATATTTATTAATTTAAAAATTATTTAAAAATAATTAAAAAAAATTTTAAAATTTAAAAATTTAAAAAGGATATAAATGAATTAAAATTTATTTTTTAATGATTTAAAAATTAATTAATAATTTTAAAATATATTAATATTTAAATTTTAATATTAATTATTTAAAAATATTTTTAATTTTAAAAAAAATTTTTAAAATTAATATTTACTTTAAAATTTATTTAATTTTATTAATTAAAAAATTTTAATATTTTTTGGAAATAAATTTAATTAATTGTTTAATATTAAATTAAATATTTAATAATATAATAATATTTAATAATATTAATAATAATATTAATTTAATAAATTATAAATAAAAATTATAAATAAAATTTAAATTTAAATAAATTATTAAATAAATTAATAATAAATAATTTTAATATTATTAGTTAATAAAAATATACGATATATGATACTTATAGATATTAGAGATTACGAGATAGAAAATTTAATAAAAAATAGAAAATTACGATAATTTAACGATTTATGACTTAGATTATTTTTTGAAATTGATAACTTATTTTTAGATAACTTATAAAAAACGGGTAACCTAGAAAACTTAAAATTTATGATTTTTGATTAAGGTTTGATTTTTTTATATATTTTTTGATTTTTGTTGTTTAATCGATTTTATGTAATGGATCTCTAGCCTTACATGTTTTTACAAATTTGAAGGTTTTAAATCACAAAACAATACAAGATTAAGAAGTTGTGGGAAAGGAAACTAGTTGTCGAATCGTTTCTTCATTTCGGGTAAAAGGAAAATGAAGAAAAATTCTCCGACATCTTGTTCATGGCTCCGATCTCCTTGGTTATGTGTTGTTTGGACATGTTTGTTGTTCAAACTTGTATATGTATTTGTACTACAATATTTACTATTAATAATAAATAAGCGTTTATTTAATAATTATAACGTAATTAATTATTGATAATATAATAAATAGTTTAAATAAGTAAAAACATAAAATAAATATAAGTAGTAATATTAATATCTATTAAATTAAATGAAGAACATGAAGAATTTAAAAAAACTATATAAATAATTATGTATACTATAGGTGGTCTTAATTAATAAAAAAATTAAATTTTAAATTTAATTTATTTTTCAAAAATTATTTTTTTTAATTAATTAAATAAAAAAAATAATTAAAAAAATTATTTTTTAATTATTAAAAATAAAATTAAAAAATTAAATTAAAAAATTAAAAATTATTTTTTATTTTATTAGTTTTTAAATTATTTAAATATATTTCATAAATATTTAATATTTTTAAAATATTATTTTATTTAATTTATTTAATTATAATATTAAATAAATTATTTAAAAATATTTTTTAATATTTAATTAAAAAAATCAAAAAAATTATATTAAAATAATATAAAAAAATATTTTTAGTTATTTTTTTTTTTAACTTTTAATATTTTGTAATGAAATTAATTAATAAATTAATATTAATTATAATTAATTTATTTACTAAATTAATTAAATAAATTGATTAAAAATGATTTTATTATATTAAAAATCATTTTAAATAATAATAAGGTATTTAAAAATATTTTAAGTTATAAAATATAACTTTTAATATTTAAAATAAATTTCATTAATTAATACTTATTAATGATATTAAAGTTATTTAATAATTATATTAAATAAATTAAATTTTGTTTTAAAATGATTTTAATATTATAATAATCATTTTAAATAAAAAAAATATTTTTAAAATTTAATTTTTAAAAATTTTTAATTTTTAATATTTTTTATTAATATTAATAATTAATAATTTATTTATTATAAATTATTATAATTTAATAATTATATTTAAATAATTTATATAAAAATTAAAATAAATTTAAAAATTTTAAAACCCTAAAAATAAAATTAAAAAAAATTTTAAATTTAATTAAAAATAAAATTAAAAAATTTTAAAAAATTTAAAAAAAAAAAATTAGAGTTCAAGATTAATTGGTGATAATTTAAAGTAATTATTAATAATTAAAATTAATAATAATATTTTAATTAAATAATAATATGGAAATTAAAACCTAAACCCTAATTTAAATTTAATTTAATTAAAGAAACCTAATTATAACCCTAACCTAATAATTATCAAAATTAAACCCTAATTAAAATAAATTAATTAAAAAGTTAATTATTATTAAATTAGTAATTTTAAACCCTAATAATGTTTGTAATAATATAAAGTAATTAGAAAATTAATTTAATTAAAATTTTAATTTAAAAAAAAAATTTTAGAAATTTTAAAAAATTTATTTAATTTTTATTAAAACCCTAAATTGGAAATCTTATTTATTTGATTTATTTATTTTTTGCAAAAAAAGGGTTAAACCTTATTTGTAAATAAAACCCTTGTTCAAAAACACAAGAAGAATATAAATAAGAAACTATTAAAAATAATAAGGTATTTAAAAATATTTTAAGTTATAAAATATTAAAGAAAAAATATAACTATTAAATAATAAGGTATTTAAAATATTTTAATTAATTAATATAACTTTTAATATTTAAAGGTAAATTTATTAATTAATATTATTAAATATTAAAGTTATTAATAATTATATTAAATAAATTAGTTTAAAATGATTTTAATATTATAATAATCATTTTAAATAAAAAAATAAAGTGTTTAAAGATATTTTAAGTTATAAAATATAACTTTTAATATTTAAAGGATAATTTAATTAATAATTTAATATTAATAATTATTAATTTTTATTAATGATATTAAATTTATTTAATAATTATATTAAAATTAATAGTTTAAAAATGGTTTTATTAATTTAAAAATCATTTAAAAAAAGGATATAAATGAAAAAAAAAAAATTAAGTAATGATTAAAGACTTTTAATATTTTGATAAATAGTACATTAATATTTAAATATTAATGGTAATTATTTAAAAATAATTTTAATTAATTTTAAAAAATTATTTAAAGTAATTACTTTAATATTAATACTTTAAAAATATTCTAAGTTATTATAAAAAACTTTAATATTTTGGAAATAATTTCATTAATTGTTTAATATTAATTAAATATTAATGATAATAAAATTATTTAATATTTAAATAATAATTAAATCATTTAATAATGATTTAAATGTTTGAAAATTAAATGATAAATTATAATAAATGTTTTAAAATTATTATAAGTCATTTAAAAATAATATGACTGATACTTAGAGATATTGAGTTACAGGATAGAGTCTTAGACTCGAGAATTACCCGATAAAGCCAATCGATAATCGGCACATGTTTCGAGAAATTGATGCGGACTTAGATAACTTATTTTTACGGGTAACCTAGAAAACTTAAGAGCAAGCATGATCTCGACAAGGTTTTTGACTTATATCTTTTGATGTTTTTGTTGTTTAATCGATTTTTATGTAATGGATCTCTAGCCTTACATGTTGTTTTATAATAATCGAAGGTTTTAAATCACAAAAACAATACAAGATTAGCAAGTTGTGAGGAAGCGGAGATCGAATCGTTTCATTTACGGGTAACCCGGAAAATCTTATCTTGTTCATTTTCTTCATTTATGTGTTGGGTAATCTGAAAATGAAGAACGATCATCTCTTACATTGTTCATGGCTCGAGATCTCTCCTTTTGTTGTTTGACATGTGTTTTGTTTGTAACTTGTACATTAACATTTAATAAATACATGTATACAATATCGGATTAAGAACATGCCCGTAAAAATACGAGATAATTAGTTAAATGTGGTACAGTAAATCTGAATAGTATTAATATCTAGGTTTGCATGAAGAACATGAAGAATACTATATATATAGTTATGTTATGTCACTATGGTGGTCTAAGTCTTTAGATTTATTTTAATTTAATTTAATTTAATTAAATAAAAAAATTAATTATTTTAATTAAATAAATAAAAAAATAATTTTTTTTTAATTATTAAAATACCAAATAAATTATTAAAATTAATTTAAATTAAAAAAAAATTTTTTATTTATTTAAATATATATTTTATTTAAATATTTATTTATATAAATATTTAAAATATTATAATAATTTATTTATTTATTATTTAAATTAAAAATAAATTATTAAAAATTAAAAAAAATTTTATTTTAAAAAAATTTTAAATGAAAATAATTTTCAAAAGTTATTAATTAATTATAAACAATTTTAAATGGAAACCCTAAATTATTTTTTTTTTTTAATGAAATTAATTTTTTAATATTTTTAATGAAAAAATTAATAAATTAATATTAATTTAAATTAATTAATTTAATTAAATTAATTAAATTTTAAATTGATAAAAAAAATTGAAATTTTATTTGATTTTATTATATTAAAAATCATTTTAAATAATAATAAGGTATTTAAAAATATTTTAAGTTATAAAATATAACTTTTAATATTTAAAGGTAAATTTCATTAATTAATACTTATTAATGATATTAAAGTTATTTAATAATTATATTAAATAAATTAGTTTTAAAATGATTTTAATATTATAATAATCATTTTAAATGAAAATAAAGTGTTTAAAGATATTTTAAGTTATAAAATATAACTTTTAATATTTAAAGGATAATTTCATTAATAATTTAATATTAATAATTTATGTTATCCTTGACATTGATTATCAATTATATTATACATTATTTACAAATATATGTTATGGTTTATTTTAAATATGGTTGTATATCAACATGACCCAGTATGTATCACGATAACAAAGAGTCGTCGAAGCTATTTGACCAATTGAGAGTGCAGATTTAGAAATATTTTGAATATGATAAAAACCTTTTTGTATCAATTAAATTGGTTTGGTTCTTTGGATTCAGAACTAAGTATGAACATCCGAACATGGGGAAAACTTTTATGCATTGGTAGATGAGTGAAACGATACCATCATTCTTGCATGTAGTATTGATCGATCGATCTGAGGGGCATCACTGTTTGGCTGATCACCCCAGAGTATGCGTACTTTATGACAGTTCTGAGATGAAGTTCTATTTATCCTTTTGAAAATTGAAAACAATGTTCATAGTATGTCACCTTAACCTATTTATAGTCAATACGTAGTTTCAAAAATTTGATATAGAGTTGTTATGTTATTATTATCGGTTCGGATTACTTCTGACTATTGATTTGTTGTGAGAAGGTAGTACAAAGAAAACATTTAATCCTTTCACCTAATATTTATAATTTATTATTACTTGTTGGGCACTCAAATGCTCCTCCTTGCTTAATTTAAATGTTTTTCATTAAGTATGAACAATCGGAGGGCTTGCTAAGAACAAGGAAAGGAAAGGAAAAGGATTCTTTGAATGAATGCAATCTTATTTTATGTAATAGTTAACTTTATTAAAGACAAGTATGATATATATTATTTATCATGTATTGTGAGGAATGTATTAAAGGTTACGTATTTGGGATCAGGACTATCAATGATTATGTAAATTAAGTTTAATATTTATATTATTGTTATTATTATTAGTATTATTAAAACTCATAGAAATAGTATCATTGAAGTAATTGAGTCGGGGTTTCAAGTACCCAGATTTTGGGGCTTTACAATTCACATGCTTATAACTATTTGTTCACATGTGTGTACTATTAATTCACATGCATGTACTATTAGGGGAGGTGGTGCAAGATTGATAATACTTGCATGAATAAATTAAAAATGGAGGTATAGATGAAGGTACTATACTAAAATTATTTGTTCACATGTATAGAACTATTGAGTCACATGATTGTACTATTAATTCACATGATATACTATTAGGGGAGGTGGTGCAAGTTTGATAATACTTGGGACTAAATTAAAATGAAGAAAAAAGATGAAGGTATTATCTTATAATATTTTGAGCAGTAAAAGCGTGCAATTATCGAAACTATATTTTCCTATAAATAGAAGCTCATTCTTCCTTCATTCTCACCGATTCACTAAAACTCACAAGAGCAATTATAGAGAAGCTATAGAGAGAGAGAAGAAGAGTCTACTACTTCACTTATTCGATATCCGGTCTTCTTACGAGGTGAGGGTATTATTTATTTCATATTACGAAGAGATATTATTTTTCATACAGTATGAATATTATTTTCGTTCAATATTCATAAAGAATATTATCTTTGTTCAATATTAAGTAGGAATATTATCTTCGATTAAATATTCGTTGGAATATTATTTTCGATTTTCAATTCAATATTGTAAGGATGTTATTTTTGTTCAATATTAAGCTTGAAATAATATTTTCTTCCATACTACTGTAGTATGTAAGTAATATTATTTCATTTTGATTTTGAATTATATACTCATTTTGTTGAAGTTTTGACTTTCTATACTCTATGAAATTAGTAGAATATCCTTGATATTTGCGCTTCATCTAGTATCTTTTCATGGAAATATTATTACGAGCTTTCTTGATAATTATTGATCTTTTCATCATGGAGTACTATTCACGAGTTACTATTCATGATTCTTATTATTCATTACTATTCACTCAAATATTATTCACTTTCGGGTATTAGGGCACTTTTCATGCCGGAGTACTATTCATGAGTTACTATTCATGGAGTTATTATTCACTTATTACTATTCCCAAATATTATTCACTTTCGGGTATTTGGGTACTTTTACTTTTCATGCCTTTGGGTACTTATTCCAAAAGTACTATTCACAAGATATTATTCACAGGGTACTATTTACGAAAAATATATTTCTTTTTTGTCAAATATTTTTTTGATACATGAATATTATTCTTGAATTTTACTCCTCAAAGCGATATCATGTTGATAATTTGGATATTTTTAAACTCTGGATAAATTTAAAGTCTTTAATATTTATCCTTGATTTCGTTGATTAATGCTTATATCATTGTCATCATCCTCATGCTTATATTGATGATGAAAGTAAATCTTTGGCTTCGTGCATAGATGGATTTGTTGATTGGTATGATTATGACCAGGGATCATTCGGTATAATCATGACCCGTAATGTTACAAATGATGTGGTAAAAGTCCTCATTGGCCTGTAGTGCATTGATGGATAGTTGTTGGTATGATTATGACCAGGGATTATTCGGTATAATCATGACCATTGATGATTACATGAATATCCTTGGCCCGTAGTGCAGGGATGATTCGATGATGTGGTTTATTTATTAAGCTGAGTCTCAACGATAAATTTGATGAAAAACTTTTTAAATCATAGAAGATAGTAGATATCATGCTCTACTTGACTCTTCTAATGGATTGCTTGTTCCGCTGCAGTTGTTGATCTAAAACTTGTTGTCTATTATATTCTATCAGTTGTTATATTGTTGAAGGCTAAGGATAATTTATTCTGCATTATCTTAGTCATAATATTTCTTACTGGGCTAGTTGAGCTCACCCTTTTCTTTCTTTTATTATTCTCTTGAAATGAGAATATAAATTTGAGATGAGTCGGGGAATGGAGTGATGGTCCGGGATAAGTGGCTTTAGTAGTCCTCACTATTCTATGAAATGAAGTGTGATGATAATAATTATAATGAGGACTTCATTGAGTGTGGATATTGTCTTGAAGACAATATTCTTGTTTAAACTCTCGATTATGTTTTGTCTTATTTTTTACACGACAGTTGTATTAAAAGAAGTTTGTATTTGATTTATGTACCATGTATTTGGCGACTCGAGATGGGTGATGTATACCTATTTTAAGGGCGTCATATTAACAAAGAAAACTTTCATTATTTTTATAAAAAGATATTTATGTCATTTTCTAACTACGACAATACTTCAGTTGTGGAATCAACCAATGATTATGTAATTGTAAATGAATATTCTCTGCTAAAATGAATATTCTCCGACCAATCGAATATTTTATAAAAACTTGCTTACTTTGCAAAATTTGTAAATATTACCCACAACTATAACATTATATCATATCCACACAATAATATTCAATAATATATTTTGAGAAAAATTTAATCTTTATTCATAAAAGTTGGGGTCTTACAACCTCCCCTTCTTCTGAAATTTCGTCCTCGAAATTAGGGTACGTACCTGATATGTCGAAGAGGTGAGGATACCTTGATTTCATTTTGGATTCTAATTCCCAGGTCATCTCCTCAACATCGTGATTTCTCCACAAAACCTTGACTTGAGGTATATAACCTTGGAGTGTAGAATATGATCCTTCTTATCCAAGATTTTAATAGGTACCTCTTCATACGTTAAATCTTCCGCTATCTCAAATACATTTCTAATTCAATAATGTGGTTTGGGTCTTTCACATATTTACGTAACATAGATATGTGAAAATGTTATGAACACGAGACATACTTGGCAGAAGGGCGAAGTACATAGCCACAGTTCCTACTCGATCGAGGATTACAAATGGGCCAATGATTCGAGGATTGAGCTTTCCTCTCTTTCCAAATCTCGTAACTCCTTTCCATGGAGCAACACATAACAACACATGATCTCCGATATTGAATTCCACGTCCTTTCGATGAAGATCAACATAACACTTTTGTCGATCTTGTGAGGTTTTTATACGTTATCGGATTGTTTGAAACTTTTATGTAGTCATACGTACCAACTCCGGTCCAAACAACATTGCTTCACCCACCTCGTCCCACCATACTAGAGAATGACACTTGCGTCCATACAACGCCTCAAATGGAGCCATGCCAATACTTGTTTGATAACTATTGTTATAAGAGAATTCCACTAATGGCAAGAACTTGTCCCAACTTCCTTTAAAGTTAAGGACATAGAGTCTTAATAAATCCTCAAGAGTTTAAATAGTCTTCTCTGACTGCCCGTCCGTTTGAGGATGATATGCCGAACTAAATCGTAAATCCGTGCCCATAGCTTTTTGCAAACTAACCCAAAATCGTGAAGTGAATCTTGGGTCTTGATCAAAAACTATGGATACTGGCATGCCATGAAGTCTTACAATCTCATTTATGTACATACGAACAAGACGTTCAAGTGTATAAGTTTCTCGTATAGGTAAGAAATGAGCAGACTTGGTCAATCTATCAACAATGACCCAAATCGCATCTATGCCTTGAGAAACCTTGGGAAGATAAGCAACGAAATCTATGGTAATGTGCTCCCACTTCTATTTTGGAATTTAAAGTGGTTGCAATGGACCTTTTGGCATTTGATGCTCTACTTGACTTCGTTGACAAGTTAGACACCTTGAGATAAACCCCACTTATCTCTCTCTTCATTTTGCTTCACCAAAATGTATGTTGAAGATCACGATACATTTTGGTACTCCCAAGATGGATTGCAAATGGTGTGTTATCGCCTCCATCATTATCTTATACTTTAAATTAGGGTCATTTGGAACACAAAGTCTGGAGTTGACTCAAAGTATTCCTTCTTCATCGATTCTTGCTTCCGGAACAACACCTTCTTGTACTTTCTTCATCATACGCATCAGCTCCAGGTCCGTAGCTTGAGCAGCTTTAACTTTATCAATTAAAGTCGGTTCTACTCGTATATTTGCCATCATCACGTGGGTCCCTAGAGTCTTTAACTCTATCTCCATCCTTTTCAAGTCATACAAAATGGGTCTTTACATTGACAATATCTCACTTGTACCCGCATATGATCTTCTACTCAATGCGTCATCTACCACGTTCGCTTTTCCTGGATGGTATTGGATGGTATGATCATAATCTTTCAATGACTTGGGCCAACGTCGTTGCCTTGCGTGTTGAGTTCCTTTTGAGTGAAGAAATATTTGAGGCTTTTATGATTCGTATAAATCTCCACTTTCTCCCCACAGGTAATGCCTCCAAATTTTAAGTACTAAAGACGGCAGAATGCCAACTCTAGATCATGAAGCGAGGATAATTCCTCTCATATTCTTTGAGTTGTTGAGAGGCATATACTATGAATTTCCCGTATTGCATGAGAACACATCCTAACCCTTAGCTCAAGCATAAGCAGAGATGACAAATCCCTCCGAGCCAGTTGGTATTGTCAGAACAGGTGCTAAAATGAGTCTCCTCTTGAGTTCTTGAAAAATCTTCTCACATTCCTCGCTTCAACTGAATTTTTTATCTTTTCAAGTCGGTGAGTTAATGGATTAGTGATTCTAGAAATTTCTTCCACGAATCTCGATAATAAACAATTTAAGCCTGAAAGCTCGTTAGCTTGAGTCATCGACTTAGGTTGCTCCCACTTTGAATTGCTTCAATCTTTCTTTGGGTCAACGGATATTCGATGATTTGATATCACGTGCC
>JAINUW010000090.1:0-89298 GCA_020205615.1 Panax quinquefolius
AAGGAAGTGGAGTTCATCAGACAGAATGAAACAACACGATTTGTTCAAAGACGAGGCGTAAGTTTCGCAGAGTTATCCAAGTTTGGTAAGAATAGTATCAAGGAGAAAACGGCGAACGATGACGCAGAGCAAGCTAGAGGTTCAAAACCCGCAGACGCCGCAATATCTCATTTCTCATAAATTTTCCTCTATTCGTGATGTCATTACTGTGCTTAAATAGCCAGATGTAGATAACAGATGTATGCTCAACCGAGGACCATAACTGTGGATCATACTCAAGAAGCAAGTAACAATGTAATAACGATAACCTAATGAGGTAGCAAACACACGGATAGGTGCCAGAATCAACTCGTGGTAATCGGGCCATGAAAAATGGGAAGAAGCGGAGTTGGGGAGGAGATTTTAAAGAGGAGATTCAACAACGCACTACGTTGAAGACGCCAACACCAAAGAAGAATCGGGTTCTTGGTGGAGGAGAAAGCATCACCCACGTATAAGCTATAAATGCTTTCTGAAAGAGGATATATCGTACTCAAACCGCCTACAACAGCTTAAGGTATGCTATAATGTGGGAAAAGAAGGACATATCGATCGAGATTGTATGCAGATCGGAAAAACCCATTCAATGGGGAATGGTGACTCAAAAGACCTGTCCCGTGAAAAGTCAAAGTCAATTCGCTCCCGGAAGAGCGTTGCTTGTCAGGACTCGAATAAAATGCGAGGAACCTTAATCTAGTTAGCATCACTCCAAGCACTAATTATAAATTCCCGCGAAAAGTTTATACCTTACTGACACCCGGCATCCACCCATTCTTTATCTCTCACGCGAATTCAACGCTGAACTCACTACTTGAGAAATTAGACTTTCACCTATTTACGGAGGACTGCTCAGAGAAACTTTCATTAGATCCACATGTAAATCTTTGGCTTTCGATTCGTGCCAGCAACTATCATATTACCTCGTTAACCTTATTTCTATGTAGATACATTTGCGACGCTACGGTACGTTAATCCACTATCATACCGAAATTGACATTGGGGCGTCATAATTCCAAATTTATTTATTTGTAAGACCCCAAATTATTAATAAATGAAATTTATTTTTCTCTATTTATTATTTTGAAATAAGAAGGGTTGATTTGATTAATGTGGATAGTTATGGGTAAAATACGCAAATATTTTAATAAGCAAGTGGTTATAAAATATTCATTATGTCGGGAATATTCGTTTTGGTCGTGGAATATTCAGACATGCTTTGGGAATATTCGACATTTGACAAGCATAGTTTTTGTGGGCCCCATAACTAAAAAGCGATTGGATGAAGAAAACGACAAATATAAGTTGTTTATAAATAACTACAGAAGTTGTTACAAGTTAATATCGCTGAATAATTATGGTTAAAACACACTAATACGCCATTGTTGAACAAGAAGATACCAGATTGCACCAATTATCGATTCTTACGTAAGAAGGCACTACTCAATAATTGTTACAAAGAATTACTATTCAAAGATTTTATTTTATCGATTCAATAATCACGATCGATATTTTATATTATCGTTGTTTCAATAAATTGTCATTACACAAGATTTTCCATTATCGAGCAATAATTCATATTATCCTAATAATATTATTAGATAACATTATTGGCAATGTCTAGAAAGTTCTCGCTCAAGGAGAGGTTTGGTCACCTAATCATGCTACCAAGAAGTGAGAAATCTTTATCGAAAGCCCTCTTTCTCGGGAACTACCGGTCACAAGATCGTGATTCAGTAATATTATTTGTGAATAATTAATTATTGATTTATATGATGAGGAAAATATTGATTTTATGTGGATATAGATGGAGAAAATTTTTAATGTGACAATTGTTGAAAATTAATATTTTATCTTTTTCTCGATAAAATAATTCATTTAAATATATTATTTTAATAATATATTAATCTGGTGATATTTTTATAATGAATGTGGGATATATGAGTATATGAGGAGGAAGAGTATTTTTGTGGCATTAAATGTTTAACACATATTTTTTGTGTGTCAGGACACAATTATCGATCAAATTTGATTATAACTGTAAAATCGCCTGCTTATGGATTTTGGCCAATTTCTATTTTGAATTTGGAAAAACTTTCTTCCGTAAAGTTGTAGAGAATTGAATTTCCTATAAAAAGTCGCGAGATTCGAATTTTCTGATAAAAGGGCTATTTATTATGAATTATCAAGTTCAAGTTCAAATAATTGATTTTTGGAAGTTTAAAATATTTAAATTAGAAAAACGCTTTTTTTTTTTTTTTTTGAAACTCTCTTTGTATGTGTCAAGTTAGTGGGCTGAATTCAGATTTCAAATGTATGATAGATATATATATATATATATATATTATTAATTTATTAAATTTTCTACTTTTAATTGTTCTAAGCATTTTCCTATAAATAGGTGCTTAGGTTAGAATTGAAAATCACACCGTAAATCAAGTTTTCTCTCTATATTATCGAGTTTATTCTTGTGAGTATTTTGAGTATACTTTGAGTATTGCTATATGCTGCAAGTTCAAGTCATAGCCTATATCCTGTTTCAACTAAGACTGGCTTTCGAGGTAAGTGGATGTTATTTTATTCAAAATGATATTATTTCTTCAATATCATTATGCCAAATATTGGTTGGAAATTTTTATCAAATTTGGAACTTTTTCATTTACGGTTACTATTTGAAGTTACTATTCACGAGTTACTATTTCAGTTGAGTTACTATTCACGAAGTTATTATTCACGAAAGTACTATTCATTTAAGTGTGAAGATGTTTTTTTTTTGTGAAATTTCTATCTTTTGTGCTCTGAGTTACTATTCACGATACCAAGACTATTCACGATACTAATACTATTCATAATATTAATACTATTCAATTTAAAATGAAATTTTTCTTCTTTTGTCCAAAATATCTATTACGGATACTAGCTTTGATCAGATCCATGTTTTGATCATTCTTGAATTTTACTCCACTGACGATTACTTATGAAGTATTTTTGAACTGATTGTTTAAAATACTAACCTTAATCCTTAATATTTGTTCTTTTGTTTCACCGGATTCGCTTTTCTTTAAAATATTTTTCATCATCCTCACCCTAAATGATGATATTATGAATATCTTGGCCTCAGTAGCAAAAGATGAATGATTTTCGATGAATATCTTTCGCCCGTAAGTGCAAAAAGATGAAATGTGTGTCGAGATGAAATGATCGATCGATTAATATCTTCGCCCAGTAGTGTAAAGATGAACAGTGTTTAGATGAACATGATTAATCGATGAATATCTTCGCTCAGAGCCAGTAAAAGATGAATATTTGATTCCGTATATATATCGATTGATGTTACAGGATAAAATATCGACGATGAACTTTTAAATTCATATATGTAAGATAGTAGTTTGCATTCTCTACTTAACTCTTCTAATGAATTATTATTTTCATCGCAAGATTGATTTAAAACCGTTGTCTATCAGATTCTATTAGATTTTTCCTCGCTGGAGACTAACGATAATTTTGTTGTATATTATCTTAGTCATAATATTCTTTATCGGGCTAGTTGAGCTCACCCTTTCCTTTTTGTTCCATTTTTTCTCGTGAGGCGAGAATGTAAGCGAGTACTACGAGTCGGGGTAATGGAATGAAGGTTCTAGAGAGTTGTTTAAGTAGTCCTCACCATTTTTATAAAATAATGTATAAATAATTGTGATGAGGATTTATTTGGTACAGATATATGTCTGTAAGACACGACAATAATAATAAAGTTGTAGTTATTTAAACTCACAAAGATATATGTTGTCGTATTTCATACAATCAACTTATTATTGAGGATATACATCGATAAGATAAGCACAACTAATGATGCAAACATTAAAACATTGTTCCGATTGCTTTTCTTGTATAAAATTATATTGTCAATGTTGTCGTTTCGTATACAAAATGAATTATCTTCGAGATTATTTTTCATGAATTTAAGAACCGCCAGTGGAAACAAATGCTTTCGTTTAAAATATTTAGGGAAGCCATTCAATGCATCATTGCTTTCCAATTATTTAATCGATGGCACATTCATATGTATATGAAGCAATAATACAAGGATGCGAATTATAAAAATGAATTATTTCCGACAATCATGATGTCAGCATGCTTCCCGCGCATATACCATATAATCGAAAAATATAAAAATAGATTCAAAAAGAGAGAGAAGAACTTAAACAAGCTTAGCAATAAACGGGCATGTAGAGCATACAACATTGAACAATTCAACAAACACATGGTCGAACTTGATGCCATTGATCCTCGAATAAGCGACATATTCGAGGAAGAGGTCAAGTGGAAAAGTGCACCAGCTCCATGGATCGTAGTTAGACACTCAACAATGACTTCAAACACCGCCAATCTATTAACAACGCAATTAATATGATTAGGATCTTCCATTGCATCAATGATTGAATGCCTACGTTGTTCAAGGTTCAAAGATGGTATTTCACAAACAAACAAGCGTTTCTATCAACATTCACAACACTTTCCACAACAAACAAGAAAGATTGCAATCTAATATCATTAAATCAAGGAAACTTAAGGTAACAAATACAAATTATAATTTATTGCATTAATTTTATATTGTATTTGTTATCGAATAATGCTTTCTTGACATCGCATAATATTACTAATTAATGTGAATTGTTTATCGACTAATGTCGATTTAGTTACTCGTTAAACTATAATGTTTATCGACTAATCGACTTGTTTATCGATTAATGATAACTTGGTTACTATGTAATATTATATTGGTTACTAACCAATACCTAATTGCTTATCGCAAAACATTATAATGGTTACTTGACACTTTGATTTGGTTATCAGGTATCATCAGATCGTTACTTATTAATACCGCTTTCTTATCGCATAATATTACTAATTAATGTTGAATTGTTTATCGCCTAATGTTGATTTGGTTATCGTATACACTATAATATTTACTAACTAATAATAACTTGTGTAATCGCTAATGGTAACTTCGTTACTATGAAATATTATATCGTTGTCAATTAATACTTAATCGCTTATCGCATATCATTACAATGGTTACCGATCATCGCCGAAGTCAAGTTACTATGTATCATTATATTCGTTACTAAGTGATACTTGTTTGGTTACTCTTAATAATTAAAATGATATCATTGAAGTCAAGTTATCGATAAGATCATTATATTGGTTACTAATCGATGCTTATTCGTTACTCAGATAATTATAATGTTATCGCTAAGTTGGTTAATGCTTAGTTACTTGTTTTGTAATTATAACATCGAGTTGTTTGATTTAATATGTATTCTTTTTTCAGATAATGAAAATGATTCAGCTTGTATTTTTTATTCTAACAATGCTTAATTTGTGATGTAGGTCGAGACATCAAACTTAGTGATTTTTACTGCTTATTTATGTCGCCAAACAATATATTGTGGACATCGACCAAAGAATATGTACATGTGGAAAATTTCAAGACTACGAGATGCCATGTCCGCATGTCGTCGTCAATAAGTATGAAAGAAGTTTAAATTTGAGTCGTTATGATTTTTGCTCAAAAAATACTATAAAACAAACTTGGTTTACATACATATTCAAATTTCAATCATGCCGTTAGATGACAAAGAAAACTGGATGTACCGTAAGAAGTAAGAAATATGGTTATAAAACCACCGAACACAAGAAGACCAAATTGGAAGACCAAAAGTAGGAGGTACAAACACGGATCCCAAATCAAAATTCAAAACAAATGCAAAGAAAAAGCAAGCAAGAGAAAGGACACAACAGAAAACTCGCAATAATCCACGGTTTTAAGACCAAAAACCCCGATATAATGCATTTACATTAAGAGTGTAGATACATGTATATATAATTGTTTACTATCATTAATCATAAACCACATAGATGGTAACATTTTGATTTTGTATAATAACCAACATTTTTATTGATTAAAGCATTTGATTTTAATTCATTATGAAAAAGTTGCCAATACAATTGGGAACCCACAAAAGTACAATCGCTTACTCGACAATTATTCCAAATATAAATTGTAAATTATTTGGTTACTAACATAAAGTCAAATGGTTACTCTTATATAACAATTTGGATACCAACTGAACATCTCAAAATATATTTAATTTAATATGATAGTTATACAAATGATCATCATATATAAAATGAAATTTTAATTAAAATTAATGTGTTTCACATCATGATGATACACTAAAAAAAACACATACATTTAACAATTCATAACATTCGTGATACAAATTTATAATCGTTGATACAAACTAAAATAAATATTGTTAATATATATTTATGTTAATCGATATATAATGATTTTATCAAATTTTATTACAATTTGTTTACTTGTATAAACATAATATGGTGACTATAAGAGTAAACTATTTGGTTACTTATTTGTTATAACAATAAAACAAAATATAACAAATAGGTAACCAAATATTTAGATAACAATCACCAAAACAAATTTTTTGTTAACTAATGTATACTCTCACCTATACATTTAACAATAATTATATGTCCCGATACATTTAACAAATGCTTATATGTCCCAAACAATATTGTATATCTCTGCTTATTATCAAAACATTAGTCAAGTTACCCTTTTATATATATTTGGTTACCAATCCAAAATAGGTATACATCACCCATTTCGAGTTGTCAATACATGGCATGTAAACAACTACAACTTTATTATTACAACAAGAAACTGTGAGTTTGAATACAAATATTATCTTCTGTATAATATCTATACTCAAATAAATCCTCATCACATTTATCGATACATTATTTTTTAAAAATGGTGAGGACTACTAAACAATTCTCTCTAAAACCTTCAACCATACCTCACCATACTCGCTATATTTCTCTCGCTATATTCTCGCCTCCCGAGAAGAAAAATGGAACAAAAAGGAAAAGGGTGAGCTCAACTAGCCCAAGAAAGAATATTATGACTAAGATAATATACAACAAATTATCGTTAGTCTTCAACAGGAAAATCTAATGTAATACAATAGACAACAAATTTTAAATCAATATTCGCAATGAAATAATAATTCATTGAAGAGTTAAGTAGAGAATGCAAACTACTATCTTCTATGTATGAATTTAAAAGTTCATCGCTCATCTTTTATCCCCGTAACATCAATCAATATACATCCGAATCAAATATTCATCTTTGCACTACAAAGCCAAAGATATTCATCACTTGGTCATGTTCATCTAAACACTGCTCATCTTTGCACTACTACCAAAGATATTCTTCAGAAATCATTCATCTTTGCACTCAAAGCCAAAGATATTCAATAATATCATCATTTAAGACCGAGGATGATGAAAAATATTTTAAAGAAACGAATCCAAAGGAAACAAAATGACAAGGATTAAGGATTAAGATTCAGACTTTGTTTTATCCATGTTCAAAAATACCTCAAAAATAATCATAGTGGTGTAAAATTCAAGAATGATCAAAACATGGATACAATCAAAGCTAGTATCCGTAATAGATATTTTGACAAAAGAAGAATTTTTTTTATTGAATTTCAGATACGTGAATAAAGTGCCGATACGTGAATAAAGAATCTCGACACCAAAAGATAGAAATTTCCAAAAAACATCTTCACGCTTCATTAAAGTACTCGTGAATAAGAATCGTGAATAAGAATCGTGAATAAGAATCGTGAATAAGAACTCATGAATAAGAACTCGTGAATAAGAACTCATGAATAAGTAACCCCGACATGAAAAAGTTCCAAATTTGATAAAAGTTCCAACCAATATTTCAAAGATAATGATATCAAGAAATAATATCATTCGAGAAGAAAATAACATCCCTTACCTCGAAAAAAGATTAAGATTTTAAATGGAATACCTGATATAAGGTCAAGGAACTTGCACCGCCTAACAATACTCAAAGTATACTCAAAATACTCACAAGAATACGCCGATAATATAGAGAGAGAAAACTTCAGCTTTCGTGTGATTTTCAATTCTAACCCAAGACCCTATTTATAGAAAATGCTTGTAACACCAAAGTAGTAAAATTTAATATAATATTAATATATATTTTTACATTTTCTTTAGCCCACCTTAGAGAACTGATCTCAGCTCATTCAACACACATGTGAGGCCAACAAAATGTAAAAAAACGTTTTTTAATCAAAATAATATTTAAAACTTCCAAAATCAATTATTTTGAGCTTCTAACTTCAATAATTCATAATAAATAGCCCTTTTATCAGAAAAATTCAAATCTCGTGAGTTTTTATAGGAAATTCAATTTCTACAACTTTGCGTAAGAAAGTTTTTCCAAATTCCAAAATGTAAATTGACCAAATCCACAAACCAAGCGATTTTACAAAGCTATAATCAAATTTCACCAATAAATGGGGTCCACCGACATGTTTAATATGTTTTAAACATTTATTGCAACAAAAAATACTCTTCCTCCTCAGATACTCATATATCCCACATTCGTTGTAAAATATCACCATTATTATATTATTAAATATAATAATATATTTAAATGAATTATTTTATCGTAAAAAGATAAAATTTCAATTTTCAACAATTGTCACATTAAAAATTTTCTCCATCTATATCCACATAAAATCAATATTTTCTCATCATATGAATCAATAATTAATTATTCACAAATAATATTATGTAATCACAATATCGACAAACCAGCAGCTCCTGTGAAAGGGGCTTTCCAATAAGAATTTCTCTCATCGGGCGCAAGCAATTAGTGACAAAACTCTCCTTAGATGTAACTTTCTAGACATTGCCAATAATGTTATCTAATAATATTATTCAGATAATATGAATTATTGCTTCGATAATGAAAAATATCGTAATGACAATTATCAAACAACAAAGAATATAAAATATCAACGCAAAGAATTATTAAATCAATAAAAAAATATCGAATAAAGAATTATCAGAACCATTATTGAGTAAAGGCCTTTCACGTAAGAATCAATAATCGTGCAATACCGCAAGTGCTACCGTGTTTTAACCAATTTAGTATTTTAACAAAGATTAATCTCAGAATAACTACGCCGCTATTTTTAAACAACTTATATTTGTCGCTTTCTTCATCCAATCGCTCACATGGGCCCACACATGGTCGCTTCATCGCATTTAATATATTCCCGACAAAGATTTAATATTCCACCACCAAACTAATATTCCCCGACAACAATGAATATTTTATAACCACTGCTTATTTTGAAATATTTCATGATTTTACCCCTAACTATCCACATTAATCAAATCAACCCTTACTATTTCAAAATAATAAATAGAGAAAATTAAATTTCATTAATAATAAGTTGGGGTCTTACAACTCTCCTCCTTATGAAATTTTTCGCCCTCTAAATCGACGACGCATTGTGTGTTTCAAAAGGTGAGGATACCTCGCTTTCATTTCCGCTTCCAATTCCCTGTGTCATTTCTCTATAAAGATGATTCCTCCACAAAACTTTAACTTGTGGTATGAATTTTCATGCTGTAGGACATGCTCCTTCCTATCCAAGATCTCGACAGTACCTCCTCACACGCTAAGTCTTCTGGCTATCTCGTCCTGGTTCTAACTCTATAACGTGGTTCGGTCTTTCACATATTTATTTAAGTATGTATATGTGAAACACATTATGAACACGTAGACATACTTGAGGTAACGCAAGTCTATAAAGCTACATTTCCTACTCCTGGCCAAGAATTTGAAATGGACCAATAAATCGTGGATCGAGCTTTTCTCTTCCCAAATCTTGTAACTCCCTTCCATGGAGCAACTCGCAACAATACATGATCCCCTACACTAAATTCCACGCCCTTTCGATGAAGATCCGCATAACTCTTTTGTCGATCTTGTGCCGCTTTGTATACGCTTGTCAATCATTTGGATCTTTTTCAGTAGTCATACGCATTTCAACTCGGGTCCCAACAATGTTGCTTCACCCACCTCATCCCAACATATCGAGAGAGCTTACATTTTTCGCCCATATAATGCTTCAAATGGAGCCACACCTATACTTGCTCGATAATCGTTGTGTAGGAGAATTCCACCAATGGTAAATACTTATCCTAACCGCTCTTGAAGTCTAGGACACGTAGTCTTAATAAATCTTCAAGAGTTTGAATAGTCCTTTCGATTGTCCGTCTGCTTGAGGATGGTATGCCGAATCAATCAGAACTGCGCTCCATAGCTTTTTTTGCAAGCTAACCCAAAATCTTGAAGTGAATCTTGGGTCACGATCCAAAACTATGGATACAGCATGCCATGCAACCTCACAATCTCATTCACGCATATATACTAGCAAGACGCTCAAGTGAATAAGTCTCCCAGACGGCAAGAAATGAGCAGACTTGGTTAATCTATCAACAATAACCCAAATAAGATTGATGCTCGAGAAACCAGAGGAAGACCCAGAATCTAAATCCATGGTAATGTGTTCCCACTTCCATTTTTAATCTCAAGTGGTTGCAACGGACCCTTAGGTACTAGATGCTCCGCCTTTACACGCTGACAAGTTAAACACATCGAGATAAACTTTGCAATCTCTCTCTTCATATTGTTCCACCAAAATGTATGTCAAGATCACGATACATTTTAGTACTTCCAGATGGATTGCAAATGGTGTATTGTGTGCCTCCATCATAATCTTGTACTTCAAATCGTAGTCGTTAGAACACAAAGTCAGAGAGGACTCAAGTATTCCTTCTTCATCAATTCTCGCTCCTAATAGCTCCTTCAGTACTTTCTTTCTTCTTCACGATCGCCTCCTGGTCATGGGCTCGAGCAACCTTAACTTTTTCTATTAAAGTCGGGCTCTACGCAGATACTTGACATCATCGCACTCTGCTCCTCGTGATATGATCTTCTACTCAACGCCGCCGCCTACCACGCTCGCTTTTCCGTGATGGTATCAATAGTGTGGTCGTAGTCTTTCAATAGCTCGAGCCAACGTCCGCCGATGTTGAGTTCTTTTGAGTGAAGAAATATTTAAGGCTTTTATGGTCCGAATATATCTCCACTTTCTCCCCATATAGATAGTGCTCCATATCTTTTAATAATAAAACGATCGGGCCGCTAACTCTAGATCATGAGTAGGATAATTCCTCTCATACTCTTTTTTAAGTTGTCGCGAGGCATAAAGCTATGACTTTCCCACGCTGCATGAGAACACATCCTAACCCTTTGCTCAAGCATCATCAGAGATAACAAATCCATCCCAACCAGATGGTATTGTTAACAAAATAAATAAGTCTCCTCTTAAGCTCTTGGAAACTCTTTCTCGATTCTTTTCTCCAAACGAATTTTGTATCCTTCCGATGGTTAAAGTTAATGAGAAAAAAGTAACAACCGACGTAAAAAAATCCTTCCAAAAAGTTAATGGAGTAGCGATTCGAGAAACCCTTCCCTGATACTCCAAGTAATGCTCTCGATAATAACCAACGCATAAGAGATAAAAAAACTACGTAGGACAAGTAAGGTATAAACTTCACAAGAATTTATCCAAAATTCTAACTGCTCATCATATCCATGAAAGGTAGAGTTTTCAATTTTCACCACCAACAGATACTCCATGTTTCGACTTTGATTTTTCAAGAAGAAATTTTAGTCGAGTCACCGTCCTCATTGAACTAGGTTTCGCCATCGCATAATCTCGAGCGATATGTCCTTTCTTCCTTTCCACAATTATAGCATACCTTGAAGTCAGGGCGTTCATATTTTGATCGATATGTCCCTCTTTTTCGTGATTTATTAATATACGACCGGTGGTCGTTTCTCTCCCTTAGAACCTTCCTTTCCACGCCATACAGATCGCTGCCTTCACATGGTCTTTGTTTAATCTCCTCTTTAAAATCTCCTCCCGACTCGCTTCTTTCTATTTTCACGCTTCTTCTATTTTGATTATTACACCAGAGTGGTTACCATTTTTGTCCGTCTGCTTTTCTCCGCCGGGTTATCATTATTCGCTGATCGCTATCTCCGTACGATCCTCGTCATGGTCCTCAACCGACTGCATACTCGTTATCTCGCCTAATAATCGAGCTCGCTTACAACATCCAAAGAGAGAAAATTTATGAGAAATGAGATATCGACGACGCCGTTTCAAACCTCTAAGAAACATCCGCCATACGCTCCTCATTCTCCACCAAATGAGGCAAAACTCGATAACTCGCAAACTTTGCTCTCGCATCGAGACACCGCCATGTTGTTTTGTTCTAACTAATGAACTCCACTTCCTTCATACGATTTAACACTTTCGTGAAAGTATTTGTCATTAAATAGTTTTCAAACGCTTCCCAAGACATGCCGAAAAGGGCTGGACGGGTACGCTTCACGCACTCCCACCAAGAGTCCGCTTCGCCATTTTAACATAAAGGTGGCGAATGGAACCTTCGTTCTCTCCGCATCCCAAGACATCGAATATCTTGTAATTTGTTTGACCCATGTTTCCGCCATGATCGGATCCGCTTTCCCTTAAATTTCGTGGTCCCAACTTCGAATCGCTTCACATCGGACAACCCGTGAATTGCTATCATTTCTCCTCAGATTTTGAACACGAAGTCTCCTCGTCTCGATTTTGCATGAATCGCAAAAAGCTTCTAAACATCCCCTCGCTCATCATCTCTTCAATGGTGTTGTTCACAGAGGAACATTGCCAACTGTCAGACGCTCTCCTCGCTGGTGAGTACAGCGCTCCACTGGCCTCATTTCCATTGTTAATATTCTCAACGACATTCTCAAACATCGCCATAAAACAAGGGTTAATTAAGGAAATCAATATATCACATAATATCCTTATATATCGACCAACTAAAAAATAAGCTTAGTAGACACACACTAGCCAATTTTCGCTGCCTCCCTCCTAGTTCTATTCCCGATCTCCGCCAGAGATCATATCCCTAAGCTCGATACCAACCGTGACGCCCCAAAATAGGTATACATCACCCATTCTCGAAGTTGTCAATACATGGTATGTAAACAACTACAACTTTATTATTACAACAAGAAACTGTGAGTTGAATACAAATATTATCTTCTAGATAATATCTATACTCAAATAAATCCTCATCACATTTATCGATACATTATTTTACAAAATGGTGAGGACTACTAAACAATTCTTTCTAAAACCTTCATTCCATACCCCGACTCTGCACTCGCTATATTCTCGCCTCCCCGAGAAGAAAAATGGAACAAAAAGGAAAAGGGTGAGCTCAACTAGCCCAAGAAAGAATATTATGACTAAGATAATATACAACAAATTATCGTTAGTCTTCAACAGGAAAAATCTAATGTAATACAATAGACAACAAATTTTAAATCAATATTCGCAATGAAATAATAATTCATTAGAAGAGTTAAGTAGAGAATGCAAACTACTATCTTCTATGTATGAATTTAAAAGTTCATCGCTCATCTTTTATCCTCAGAACATCAATCAATATACATCCGAATCAAATATTCATCTTTGCACTACAAAGCCAAAGATATTCATCACTTGGTCATGTTCATCTAAACACTGCTCATCTTTGCACTACGCCAAAGATATTCTTCAGAAATCATTCATCTTTGCACTATGTGCCAAAGATATTCAATAATATCATCATTTAAGATCGAGGATGATGAAAAATATTTTTAAAGAAACGAATCCAAAGAAAAAAATGACAAGGATTAAGGATTAAGGATTCGTGATTTTGTTTTATCCATGTTCAAAAAATACCTCAAAAAAATAATCATAGTGGTGTAAAATTCAAGAATGATCAAAACATGGATACAATCAAAGCTAGTATCCGTAATAGATATTTTGACAAAAAGAAGAAATTTTATTTTCTATGAATTTCAGATAATATGAATAGTGAATAAGACAGACGTGAATAAGAATCTCGACACCAAAAGATAGAAATTTCAAAAAACATCTTCACGCTTCATTAATAATAAGACTGTGAATAAGAACTCGTGAATAAGAATCGTGAATAAGAATCGTGAATAAGAATCGTGAATAGAAACTCATGAATAAGAACCCCGACATGAAAAAGTTCCAAATTTGATAAAAAGTTTCAACCAATATTTCAAAGATAATGATATCAAGAAATAATATCATTCGAGAAAAAAATAACATCCCTTACCTCGAAAAGATTAAGATTTAAACCGAATAACCGGATATAAGGTCAAGGAACTTGCAGACCGCCTAACAATACTCAAAGTATACTCAAAATACTCACAAGAATACGCCGATAATATAGAGAGAGAAAACTCAGCTTCGTGTGATTTTCAATTCTAACCCAAGACCCTATTTATAGAAACGCTAGAATAACACCAAAGTTAGTAAAATTTAATAAAATAATATATATATATATAAATTTTTTCACGCCCACCTTCCTAGAATCTGATTTCAGCCATCAAACACACACACATTCTAGAAAAAGTAAAAAAAACGTTTTTCTAATTTTAAATATTTTAAACTTCCAAAAATCAATTATTTTGAGCTTCTAACTTCAATAATTCATAATAAATAGCCCTTTCATCAAAAAATTGAATCTCGAAGTTTTTATAGGAAATTCAATTTCTACAACTTTGCAGTAAGAAAGTTTTTCCAAATTCCAAATAGAAATTGACCAAATCCACAAACCAGCGATTTTACATAAGCTATAATCAAATTTCACCAATAAATGGGGTCCACCGACATGTTTAATATGTTTTAAACATTTATTGCAACAAAAAATACTCTTCCTCCTCAGATACTCATATATCCCACATTCGTTGTAAAATATCACCATTATTATATTATTAAAATATAATAATATATTTAAATGAATTATTTTATCGTAAAAAGATAAAATTTCAATTTTCAACAATTGTCACATTAAAATTTTCTCCATCTATATCCACATAAAATCAATATTTTCTCATCATATGAATCAATAATTAATTATTCACAAATAATATTATGTAATCACAATATCGACAACCGTGCAGCCCTCAGAAAGAGGGGCTTTCCAATAAGAATTTCTCTCATCGGGCGCCGCAATTAGTGACCAAACTCTCCTTAGATGTAACTTTCTAGACATCGCCAATAATGTTATCTAATAATATTATTCAGATAATATGAATTATTGCTTCGATAATGAAAAAAAATCGTAATGACAATTATCAAACAACAAAGAATATAAAATATCAACGCAAAGAATTATTAAATCAATAAAATAATCGAATAAAGAATTATCGTAACCATTATCGAGTAGTGCCTTTCACGTAAGAATCAATAATTGGTGCAATGCTAACGCAACAACGCCGCTACCGTGTTTTAACCAATTTAGTATTTTAACAAGATAATCTCAGAATAACTACGCCGTTATTTTTAAACAACTTATATTTGTCGCTTTTCTTCATCCAATCGCTTCACATGGGGCCCACACAAGGTCGCGCTACGTTGCATTTAATATTCCCCGACAAAGATTTAATATTCCACCACCAAACTAATATTCCCTAACAACAATGAATATTTTATAACCACTGCTTATTTTGAAATATTCATGTGATTTTACCCCTAACTATCCACATTAATCAAATCAACCCTTACTATTTCAAAATAATAAATAGAGAAAATTAAATTTCATTAATAATAAGTTGGTCTTACAGACGATAATATATTAAATATCTATCGTTCGACGAATCAATTCATTAACATCTTTAGATTAAATATAATATGTCATATTCAACTCCATATCGATCATAGTAAAAATATATTCAAATAACGCCGCCAACACAAATATTAATTAATTATATAATATTCCTATAAATAATCTTCAATTAATAAACAAATAAACTTAGTAGAAGACGCCCAAAATTAGGTATACATATACCCAAAACTAACAATAATAATTCATTTAATTACAACTTATTAACATAAAATCATTCAGTAATCGTGATATTTAAATCCAAATATCGATTCATCTTAGATTTATAAACTCAAACAAAAAGTCCTCATTAATATTATTATCAATTATTTTACGAATAGTGAAATGAGGACAACTAATGCTATCTTCATGGACAATCAATCATTTAAAATCTTCAAATTTATATTATCATTTCAAAAAAATAATGATAAAAATGTGATTTTTCTCAATTAGAGAAGAAACATATTTATGTTAAGATAATACGAGAATAAATGACAAACAAATATAAATTAATACAACCAGCTTAACTGATTGAATAATAATCAAATAAAAAATAATATAGAAAATAAATAACTATCTTTTTGGTTTTAAAAGGTTTTTCATCATCGCTATTTATAAAAGATCTTTTAATAATATATAATCATCGAATCACCTCGCACTTTAACGCTGCCAATCTAAATATCATTTATATTCAATAGATGCACATGGTACATAAATTCAAATACAACTTATTAATATAACTGTCGTGGTATAATATTTATATAAACCGTGAGTTTGAATACAAATATTGTCTACTAGATATTATACAAACTCAAAAGGAGTCCTCATTACAACTATTATCACACTATTTCACGTAATAGTGAGGACTACTAATGCTATCCTCTCGACCATTACTGCTCCCCGACTCGTCCCAAATATGTTCTCATTTCCTCAAGAGAAAAAAGGAAGAAAGGGTGAGCTCAACTAGCCCAAGAAGAAATATTACGACTAAGATAATGCGTAATAAATTATCATTAGCCTTCAAACAAAGTTGTTAAACCGATAAAATACAATAGACAACCGCTTTAATCGCAATTTGAATAAGCAATCCATTAAAAGAGTCAAGAGAGAATAAAGTCTACTATCTTTTAGGTTTTAAAAGGTTTTCATCAATTTTATTATCCGAGACTCATTTTAATAAATAAAAACCACCACATCTAATCATCCCCGCACTACTGGCCAAGGATTTTCATCAAATTATCAATGGTCACGACTATACCGAATCACCCTCGGTCATAATCATACCAAAAACTATCCATCATCGCATTATGTGCCATCGAGGACTTTTGTCACATCATTTATATCAAGTCACGATTATACCGAATGATCCTCGGTCATAATCATACTAAGTTCATCTACGCACGTAAGCCAAAGATAACATAATATAATACGAGGATGATGACAATGACATAATAATTCAATAAAACAAGTTCAAGAATTATTTAATCCATGAATTATTAACGCCCAAATGTGTCAATACGACATCGCTTTCAGTAGAGTAAAATTCAAGAATGATCGTAAGAATATTTCCATGAAAAGATATCGATGAAACGCAAATATCAAGGATATTCTACTAATTTCATGGAGTATATAAGTCAAAGTTTTAACCAACCGGGTATAATAAAGAATGGAATAACAAAAGAAATCACCACGCATGCAGCAGATTGAGATGATGTAAAAGTTATTCCAAGTTATTCCAATGTAATAATAATAACTTAACTGTGTCGTCGTGAAATTCACATCGGAACATGTGATGTTCCAATGTAATAATAAAGATGGAACTGCATCCGGTAAAAACATGTGACAGATATTCCAATGTAACGATAAAGATTTTAACCAGTCCTGTAAAACACATGCATGTGATGTTCCAATGTAATAATAAAAATTTAACTGTGTCCAATGTAAAACACATGCATGTGATGTTCCAAATGTAATAATGTAAGAATGTCACCAAGTATAGGTAAAACACAGATACAAAAGTTATTCCAATGTAATAATAAGCAATGGAATAACATAAGGATTTCACCAAGTATAGGTACGCCCAGATACAAAAAAGTTATGATAGGTATGCCACTTTTTACAAAAGTTATTCCAATGTAATAATAATGAATGGATGAATAATCAATAAGAAAGAATTCTCTCTTCAAGAAGAAAGAATAACACCCTCACCGTGAAAAAAGAACTAATAATATAAGAAGAAGGAAGTAAAGTAATACTCTTCTTCTTTCTATAATTTTTTCTCTATAGCTCTCTCTATAATTTTCTCTCTGTAGTTTCAATGAATTCGTAAGAAAATAATGAAGGAACGAGCTTCTATTTATAGAAAATGGAATGCATAAGAATTAATCCATGAACTATCCGTATTGATTTATTTTAACTGACTATCCATATTTAAAGAAAAATCTTTTAAATAAAATATAATATATTCTATTTATATAAAAACATTTTACTATGCAAACACTATGCAATACTACGCAAAACACTACAAAAAAACACTACGCAACACTATGCATAATAAAATATAATATATTCTATTTATGTAATAACTTTAATAAAGTATTCTATTTTATATAAAGATGTTTCGCTTTTATTACGCTAATAATATTTAATAAAACAAAACGTCATTATCGCTATAATAATTCATATTATTAATCGACAATAATGGAATCAAACCGAGTGACTTCTCACATAAAGCATCAATAATCAATACCGCAGTGCTACTTACGCAACCACACGTGACATCGCATTTTTTTTACTACCGAAAGTAGTTCAACAAGAACTACCAGAAAACTTCCGCCGTTATTTCAATAAAATATTTTTGTCGCTTTTTTCAATCCGACAATAATTTCGCTAGGGTCCACCAATGATTGAGTCATTGTATTTAATATTCCTCGCTAAAACCTAATATTCCCCACCAATCTAATATAATATAACCACTGTGATACTTTGCAAAATTTATAAATACTACCCACAACTATAATATTATCTCAAATTCACACCATAATATTAAAAAATTATTTCAACAAAATTTAAATCTTTATCGATAAAACTGGGTCTCACAATCTCCCTCCTTATGGAATTTCTTCTCAAAATTAGGGTACGACTGATATGATAAAGAGAGTGAGGATACCTCAATACCTTTATCGCTTAAAAATATTAAATTCATCTTTTGCAATCCTACCAAAGATATTCATTAACAATTCATCTTTGCACTACATGTGCCAAAGATATATTAATCAGAAACCAATAATGCCGAGATATATAAAAGAAACCAATAATACCGAGACTTAATTTTAATAAGACACCACCATTAATTATCCATGCACCATCGCCAAGGATATTCGTGTTTTCAATTACTTACCATGATTATACCAATAATCCCGTGGTCATAATCATACCAAGTCTATCAATGCACTACTACCAAAGACGACTTTTTACCACATCCATGAATTAATATTTCATCACGAGACAAATTTCAATAATTAATCCATATCATCGAATCATCCCCGCACTACGTGCCAAGGATATTCATTAAGATTACCAATTAATTAATTATCCATGCACTACTACCAAAGATAATCGTGGTATTCATTAAGATCACACACAAATTATCCATGCACTACTACCAAAGATAATCGTAGTATTCATTAAGATTACTACCAAAGAAAATTATCCACTACACTACCAAAGATAATCGGTATTCATTAAGATAACCAATAAATTATTCACTACTACCAAAGATCGTGTATTCATTAAGATTATGCACCACAAATTATCCATGCACTACTACCAAAGATAATCGTGGTATTCATTAAGATCACGCACCACAAATTATCCATGCACTACTACCAAAGATAATCAGGTATTCATTAAGATCACCATTAATAAATTATCCATGCACTACTACCAAAGATAATGTGGTATTCATTAAGATCACACCACAAATTATCCATGACTACTACCAAAGATAAAGATAATCATTAGGTATTCATTAAGATCACGCACCACAAATTATCCATGCACTACTACCAAAGATAATTGTGTATTCATTAAGATCATTACACCACAAATAAATTATCCATGCACTACTACCAAAGATAATCGTATTCATTAAGATCACACACCACAAATTATCCATGCACTACTACCAAAGATAATCAAAGATAATTGTGGTATTCATTAAGATTCACGCACCACAAATTATCCATGCACTACTACCAAAGATAATCAGGTATTCATTAATATTCACCAAATTATCGCATACTACCAAAGATAATTATATTATTATCACGCACACAAATTATCCATGACTACTACCAAAGATAATTAAGTATTCATTAAGATCACACCACAAATTATCCATACTACTACCAAAGATAATTGTGTATTCATTATTATCATTACAAATTATGACTATACCAAAGATAACAATTCAATCTACTATGATTATCATAATCATACCAAGTCCATCTACGCACTCCCATGCACTACATGTATTTACTTTCAACATAATATAAATAATGAGGATAATGATATAAAGAATCAATCAAATGAGATAAAGGATAAATATTAAACATTTATAATATAATTTATCCAGATTCAAGAATATCCCCATGTTATCAATCACTTAATAATCTCATAATCTAATATCATTAATATTATAACAATATTTTAATCACTTTTAAATTTATAAACAATTTATCTCAATTGTTTACGCTTTTACCATATAATGCATTTAATCATTCAAAATGCCATACTCATAAAATATCATCACCAATTATCAAATCCTCATCAAAAAAATATATATACTCTATATAGATCTCTCTAGCCATAAAATCCTATTTTCAACTTTGTTATTTCACATAACATATTTAACTCATATGTTCAGAATTAAACTATTTTCATGAAAAATACCAAATCAGTCCCAAAAAAAATATTTTTTTGGGGGATTTATATAATATAGTCCCATAATGAAAAATATATTTTCTCTAATTTTTAAAATTCATTTACTATTTTTCAAAAAATCAATTTCTAATTAATTCCTTAAGAAATTAGCTACCTCAAGTTTAACTCCAAAAATTCCCAAATCTTGGCAGGACCTTACACATGTTAACGTGAGCTTCTAGTTTAAATTTCATGGTCATCTGAGTTATAGAACTCCTCTATATATAGCATTTTTCATTTAAAAACCTAAATATTGAAATAGTCATAACTTGCTCATTTTAAGTCGTAATGAGCTCATTTTTGGACAGGAGGTACTTTATACCATATACTTTCATGTCCCAAAAGGCCAGAATTTTTTCTCATAATTTAAGTGGCCGAAACAGCCTCCTCTAAAAGTCATGGCAAGTTTTTTTTGAAATTTACAGCTTTGGCCTCCTTTGCTAAAAATCAGTCCACACAAAAATCTACAACACCTTTTCCAGTAATTCCACTTGGATTAGTTAGGTAACTCATAGATCTAACTCTAGGACTTGACCACATTCAAAAATTCAAAATATAATAGAGATATGGTCAATTGAATTTCATGTTACGCTTTTTCACCAAAATCTGATTTTCAACTCTTTGTGATTTCTAAGAAACTTTCATGTTTTCACATACTAACCAACATAACTCATCATAAAAACTTACTAATACTTCATATACCCATGATTTTTCATTATTCCAATGCTTTTTTATTATGACTTTCATCATAAACCACGTAAATGCATCCTTTTAGTCAAGAAATATTCGAGGGTTTAAGAAATGGGTTTTTTCAGATCGGGTCAATACAAAATTCGATTTCACGCCTAGGTAGGCTAGAAGTCTTCAAGAATACGCCAAGAAATTTATTAATGATAGAAATATCATTCAAAATCACATTTCATCCAAGACTTGATAAGACGTCACATCGATACCAATCGTGACTTCTATCCCTTAACCTAGATAAGACTCTCACAATGATACCTATCAACTTGCCATCTTCATTCACGACGACGTCGCCACGTAAAGTCCGGCTTCGCATGCATTCCACACAAGGAAGTCAACAACGAAAGGATCGGGCTTTTTTTACTTATGGCTTGATATATAAAGTTGATTAACTTTAGGATTTGGTTACTTTGAATTCAGATAACAAAGTTGGTTAGAATATGAAAGCTAACAACCTTAAAAAAGAATAATGAGTAGTTAATCAATCGCTTTTCAAAAATTACCTCAAAGGCAAGTATTTTCAAAGAGATAAGATCGACAGTAACGTGAAAGTGTTTATTTGAAACAACAAGATTAATAATAAAAGGAGGTAACGAAGGTTTCTCCCAACTAAGTTTCAATAGATAAATCAAAGTCTAATTTCTCCTGAGTCAAATTTAAACGCTGAACGCAAAGCAAGAGAGATAAAAGAATGGGTAGAACCCAGATTCAATAAGGTATAGACTTCGCAAGAATTTATAATTAACTAACCCTGCTAACTTCGCGTCAAGTTACCCACTTTTTGAAGTCACGAAAAACGCCTTCCTAAAAAACCACCGATTTTGTTTTGTCCAGATCCCCTTTGGTGCCACTATCCCAAATTGGACTCGACTTCACTATACACAACAAAATCGAGCTAAATGACTTCTTCTTCTTGAAATTTCCACTTTATTATTTGCCATGATTACCAATCAAGTGGTTACCATTCTTAGCATGATAATTTCCCCACGATGGTTATCATTGTTCGATAAATAGCTGCTGCCACCAAAGATGATTATTATCGTGTTGTTGGTCGTTACCTTTTGTTCGAGCTCAATCAACACTCTCATGTGCTTCATTGCTTATCTCAAAGATTTTCGATGCCATTCTCAAAACACACACACAAAACAAGGGTTAATTAACATATAACAAATTATCCCTATATATTCTCTAACCGACAACCAAAATACCAAATAAATTTAGTAGGTCATACTAGCAAGGAATTCCCTGCCTCCCTCCTAGTTCTTATCTCACATCTTAGCCAGTGGATCATATCCCTAAGCTCGATACCAACCGCGACGCCCCAAAATTAGGTATATACGCCACCCATCTGGGTCGCCACTTACATGGTACATAAATTCAAATACAACTTACTAATATAACTGCGTGGTATAATAACTTATATAAATCGTGAGTTTGAATACAAATATTGTCTACTAGATATTATACAAACTCAAAAGGAGTCCTCATTACAACTATTATCACACTATTTCACGTAATAAGTGAGGACTACTAATGCTATCCTCTCGACCATTTACTGCTCCCCGACTCGTCCCAAGCCTATGTTCTCATTTCAAGAGAATAAAGAAAAAGAAAGGGTGAGCTCAACTAGCCCAAGAAGAAATATTACGACTAAGATAATGCGTAATAAATTATCATTAGTTTTCTTCAACAAAGTTGTTAAACCGATAAAATACAATAGATAAACCAGCTTAAATCAGCAATGAATAAGCAATCCATTAAAAGAGTCAAGAGAGAATAAAGTCTACTATCTTTTAGGTTTTAAAAGGTTTTCATCAATTTTTATCGCCGAGACTCAATTTTAATAAATAAACCACCACATCTAATCATCCCTCGTACTCACTGGCCAAGGATTTTCATCAAATTATCAATGGTCACGACTATACCGAATCACCCCCGGTCATAATAATCATACCAAAAACTATCCATCATCGCATTATGTGCCATCGAGGACTTTTTTGTCACATCATTTATATCAAGTCACGATTATACCGAATGATCCCGGTCATAATCATACTAAGTTCATCTACGCACGTAAGCCAAAGATAACATAATATAATACGAGGATGATGACAATGACATAATAATTCAATAAAACAAGTTCAAGAATTATTTAATCCATGAATTATTAACGCCCAAATTGTCAACACGACATCGCTTTCAGAGAGTAAAATTCAAGAATGATCGTAAGAATATTTCCATGAAAAGATATCGATGAAACGCAAATATCAAGGATATTCTACTAATTTCATGGAGTATATAAGTCAAAGTTTTAACCAACCGGGTATAATAAAGAATGGAATAACAAAAGAAAATCACCACGCATGCGCAGATTGCAGATGACAAAAGTTATTCCAATGTAATAATAATAAACGGAATGTGTGTCGTGAAATTCACAACCGCATGTGATGTTCCAATGTAATAATAAAGATGGAACTGCATCCTGTAAAAAACACATGTGATAGATATTCCAATGTATCGATAAAGATTTTAACCAGTCCTGTAAAACACATGCATGTGATGTTCCAAATGTAATAAAAAAAATTAACTGTGTCACATGCATGTATAAAACACACATGCATGTGATGTTCCAATGTAATAATAAGAATGTCACCAAGTCACCAATAGGTAAATCACTGAGATAAAAGTTATTCCAATGTAATAATAAGAAATGGAATAACATAAGGATTTCACCAAGTATAGTATAGGTACGCCCAGATACAAAGTTATGTATAGGTATGCCACTTTTTTACAAAAGTTATTCCAATGTAATAATAATGAATGGAATAATGTAAGTTTCTTCAAGAAGAAAGAATAACACCCCTTACCGTAAAAGAACCTAATATATAATATAAGTAAGTAAAGTAGTAATACTCTTCTTCTTTCTATAATTTTTCTCTATAGCCTTTTCTCTATAATTTCTCTCTGTAGTTTCAATGAATTCGTAAGAAAATAATGAAGGAACGAGCTTCTATTTATGTAGAAATGGAATGCATAAGAATTAATCCATGAACTATCTGTATTGATTTATTTTAACTGACTCATTCCATATTTAAAGAAAAATCTTTTAAATAAAATATAATATATTCTATTTATATAAAAACATTTTACTATGCAAACACTATGCAATACTATGCAAAACACTACGCAAAAAACACTACGCAACACTATGCATAATAAAATATAATATATTCTATTTATGTAATAACTTTAATAAAGTATTCTATTTTATATAAAGATGTTTCGCTTTTATTACGCTAATAATAATTAATAAAACAAAACGCCATTATCGCTATAATAATTCATATTATTAATCGACAATAATGGAATCAAACCGAAAGTGACTTCTCACATAAGCATCAATAATCAATACCGCAGTGCTACTACGCAACCACACGACATCGCATTTTTTTACTACCGAGTAGTTCAACAAGAACTACCAGAAAACTTCCGCCGTTATTTCAATAAAATTTTTTTGTCGCTTTTTCAATCCGAATAATAATTTCTGCTAGGGTCCACCAATGATTGAGTCATTGTATTTAATATTCCCTCGCTAAACCTAATATTCCCCACCAATCTAATATAATATAACCACTCAGATACTTTGCAAAATTTATAAATACTACCCACAACTATAATATTATCTCAAATTCACACCATAATATTAAAAAATTATTTCAACAAAATTTAAATCTTTATCGATAAAACTGGGTCTCACACATAGACTTATAAAAATTATTACATGAGGATATTACATTATATAAGAATAATAACTAAGTTCAAGAATTATTCGCATATAGAAATTATAACAAAATTAAGTAAAATTCAAGAATAATCGGAAGAATATTTCATGAAAAGATAATATCATCTTAATTATCAAGGATATTCTACTAATTTCATGGATTATAGTCTTTTTTTAACCAATTTGTGGGTATAATAAAGGATGGAATAAAATTAATCACTTATTAGATGATATTTTCTAGTTATTAAATAATAAATTCGAATAATGTCATTGAAATTCACCAATTTATGATAAAATCAATAATAAAGATCGGATATGTTTAAATTTTAATGTGATTTTTCAAATGTAATAATAATAAAACTTTAGAACCAGTCCATGTAAAACACATAAACTGATAATCCAATAATAATAGAAGAATGTTATATAGTGTAAATTATATCATAAATTATTCCGATGTAATAATAATAAATGGAATAACAATGCGATTTCTTCGAAATAGGAAAGAATAACATATTACATTTGGTAGATTGAATATTATAATAGTAGGAACAAATATACTTCTTCTTTGTTATTCAATACTTTCAATAGCTTCAAATTGGTGAAAATAATTTTAAAAAATATATTAATATTTTAAAAAACTAAATAACAGTCTTTTTAATATAAGAATAATCATGAATCAAAAATCAAAAATAAAAAAATCCAAAGTAATAATTTTTTCTACATAATTAATTAATTATTAAAATTAAATTAATAATTCTAATTAAAATAAGTCTATAAATTAAAATTAATCTTAAATTTAATAATAATTTAAGAAATAATTATTCTAATATAATTAAATCATATTATTTCTCAACCATATTTACGATTAATTTAATAATTATATACATATAAAATAAATAATATAATTTAATAATACGATTAGAATAATATATACTTAAATAAAATAATCAAACTTTACAAATACAAAAATATTTTTCAACATATATTATACATTACAAACAATTATTAATCATTTATAACTTAATCTATCAATAATTGATCACATATATAATATAACATATAATAATATTTAATATAATATTGACAATAATTAATCAATAAAATATATTAGATATCAAATATACAATACACATTATAGATATATAATAATATATATATAGCATAAAATAAAAATAATTACTTCACGTAATATTATAAATAATCAATAATTGTGCTACTGACTACAAATAAAATAATTCACATAACATCGGATTTACTACCACCATATTTTTTTAAATTTTTTTAATTTAAACCAATAATACCTCCTACATACCGTTTATAATTTATAAAACATTATATTGTTTTTTCAATTTCTAATAATAATAATAAAAAAATAAATCAAATCAAATATCATACAATATTAACATATAGAATAATACAACAATTATATTCAAATATATTTAATAGAACAATAAATTATATTTAATATTTATAAATAAACGGACAACTATAACATATATCAAATTTATTCCATAATATTCAAAAATAATTATAGAAAAATTCAATTTATTTATAAAAGTTATCTCATATAATTCCTTTATTAAACAAAATCATCAAATTTGTATAGATATCGTCATAGAGGTAAGGATACCTTGATTTCATTTTTCATTCTAAACCCAATTATCATCATTCATTCCTGACAAAACTATTCAAGAATATATCAGCGTTTAATAATATAATATCAAAAAAAATTTGAACAGAACTTCTTCATTATTCAAATCTTATTATTCAAATTGCTTTTTATAATATAGATTTTAAAATTCACATATTTAATTAATAGATATGTGAAAACGCTATTAACACATGCATCGAGACAAAATCATGATATCAGTCAAATTCAATATTAGCATTAAAACGAGGATTAAAATGGACCGATGAATCAACATAGCAGACGTGACGCCTCAAAATAGGTATACACAACACCCATTCTCGAAGTCGCCAAATACATGGTACGTAAAACAACTACAACTTTATTATTACAACAAGAAACGTGAGTTTAAATACAAATATTATCTTTAGATAATATCTATACTCAAATAAATCCTCATCATAATTATTGATACATTATTTTACAAAATGGTGAGGACTACTAAACAACTCTCTCTAAAACCTTCATTCCATAACCCGACTAAGACTCGCTACATTCTCGCCCCCCGAGAAGAAAAATGGAACAACAAGGAAAAGGGTGAGCTCAACTAGCCCAAGAAGAAGAATATTACGACTAAGATAATATACAACAAATTATCGTTAGTCTTCAACAGGAAAAATCTGATAGTAATACAATAGACAACAAGTTTTAAATCAATATTCGCAATGAAATAATAATTCATGTAAGAGTTACGTAGAGAATGAAATCTACTATAATCTATGAATTTAATAAAGTTCATCATCAATATTTTATCCCTCGTAACATCAATCAATATTCATCTCGAATCAAATATTCATCTTTGCACTATGTGCCAAAGATATTCATCAATCGGTCATGTTCATCTTAACACTGCTCATCTTGCACTAAGGCCAAAGATATTAATCAACTGGCCATGTTCATCTCAACACTGCTCATCTTTGCACTATGCCAAAGCCAAAGAGATATTCTTCAGAAATCATTCATCTTTGCACTACAAAAGCCAAAGATATTCAATAATATCATCATTTAAGACCGAGGATGATGAAAAATATTTTTAAAGAAACGAATCCAAAGGAAACAAAATGACAAGGATTAAGGATTAAGGATTCAGATTTGGTTTTATCCACGCCCAAAAAATACCTCAAAAATAATCATAGTGGTGTAAAATTCAAGAATGATCAAAACATGGATACAATCAAAGTTAGTATCCGTAATAGATATTTTGGACAAAAAGAAGAAATTTTATTTTTCTATGAATAAGTACCAGATACGTGAATAAAGGTCAGATACGTGAATAAGGCCAGATACGTGAATAGAATTCGACACCAAAAGATAGAAATTCCACAAAAACATCTTCACGCTTCTTAATAGTACTCGTGAATAAGAATCGTGAATAAGAACTCGTGAATAAGAACTCGTGAATAAGAACTCGTGAATCGTGAATAAGAACTCATGAATAAGAACCCCGACATGAAAAAGTTCCAAATTTGATAAAAACTTCAGATCAATATTTCAAAGATAATGATATCAAGAAATAATATCATTACGAAAAAAAATAATATCCCTTTACTCAAAAGATCAAGATTTCTAAATTGAAATACCTCAAGTATAAGGTCATTGAACTTGCAACCGTAATAGCAATACTCAAAGTATACTCAAAATACTCAAGAATACGCCAATATAATAGAGAGAGAGAGAGAAAACTTCAGCTTTCGTGTGATTTTCAATTCTAACCCAAGACCCTATTTATAGAAACGCTAGAACACCAAAAAAGTAGTAAAATTTAATAATATAATAATATATATTTTTCACATTTTCTTTAGCCCACCTTTAGACAACTGATTCACCCAGCCACACACATTTAAATGAGGCCAAAAAATCACCAAAAACGTTTTTTCTCAAAATAAATAATTAAAACTCCCAAAATCAATTATTTTGAACTTTTAACTTCAATAATTCATAATAAATAGCCCTTTCATCAGAAAAATTGAATCTCATGAGTTTTTATAGGAAATTCAATTTCTACAACTTTGCAGAAGAAAGTTTTTCCAAATTCCAAACAGAAATTGACCAAATCCACAAACAAGATGATTTTACAAGCTATAATCAAATTTCTACCAATAAATGGGTCCACCAACACACAAAAACATGTGTTAAACATTTAATGCAACAAAAATACTCTTCCTCCTCATATACTCATATATCCCACATTCATTGTAAAATATCACCGCTAATATATTATTAAAATAATATATTTAAATGAATTATTTTATCGTAAAAAGATAAAATATTAATTTTCAACAATTGTCATTTTAAAAATTTTCTCCATCTATATCCACATAAAATCAATATTTTCCTCATCATATAAATCAATAATTAATTATTCACAAATAATATTACGTAATCACAATATCGACAACTGTGCAGCTCCTGTGAAAGCAGGGGCTTTCCAATAAGAATTTCTTCATCGGGCGCCAAGCAATTAGTGACCAAACCTCTCTTAGATGTAACTTTCTAGACATTGCCAATAATGTTATCTAATAATATTATTCAGATAATATGAATTATTGCTTCGATAATGAAAATATACCGTAATGACAATTATCAAACAACAAAGAATATAAAATATCAACGCAAAGAATTATTAACTCAATAAAATAAAATATCGAATAAAGAATTATCGTAACCATTATCGAGTAAAGGCCTTCACGTAAGAATCAATAATTGGTGCAATACCGCAATGCTATCGCTCAACAACGCCAGACAGTGTGTGTTTTAACCCACGGTATTCCAACAAAGATAATCTGCAGAATAACTACGCTGCTATTTAAAAACAACTTATATTTGTCGCTTTTCATCCAATCGCTCACATGGGCCCACACACGGTCGCTATGGTCGCATTTAATATTCCCCGACAAGCATTTAATATTCCCACCACCAAACTAATATTCCCCGACATAATGAATATTTTATAACCACTGCTTATTTTGAAATATTTTGCATGATTTAACCCTTAACTATCCACATTAATCAAATCAACCCTTACTATTTCAAAATAATAAATAAAGGAAATTCCTTTTTATTTAAAAAATTTTGGTCTTACAACCTCCCTCCTTATGAAATTTCGTCCTAAATCGACGACGTATTTGTGTGTGTTTCAAAAGGTGAGGATACCTCGCTTTCATTTCCGCTTTCCAATTCCCTGTGTCATTTCCTCTATAAGATGATTCCTCCACAAAACTTTAACTTGTGGTATAACCTTTCAAGGTAGGACATGCTCCTTCCTATCCAAAATCTTCGACAGTACCTCCTCACACGTTAAGTCTTCTGGCTATCTCGTCCCGGTTCTAACTCAATAACGTGGTTCGGTCTTTCACATATTTATTTAAGTATGTATATGTGAAACACATTATGAACACGTAGACATACTTTGAGGTAACGCAAGTCTATAGCTACATTTCCTACTCTGGCCAAGAATTTGAAATGGACCAATAAATCGTGGATCGAGCTTTCCTCTCTTCCCAAATCTTGTAACTCCCTTCCACGGAGCAACTCGCAACAATACATGATCCCCTACATTAAATTCCACGCCCTTTCGATGAAGATCCGTGATAACTCTTTTGTCGATCTTGTGCCGCTTTTGTATACGCTTGTCGAATCATTCGATCTTTTAGTCATACGCATTTTAACTCTAGTCCCAACAATGTTGCTTCACCCACCTCATCCCAACATATCGAGAACCTACATTTTTGTCCATATAATGCTTCAATGGAACCATGCCTATATTTGTTTAATAACTATTGTTGTATGAGAATTCCACCAATGGCAAGTACTTATCCCAACTTCCTTTGAAATCTAGGACACGTAGTTTTAATATATCTTCAAGAGTTTGAGTAGTCCTTTCGATTGCCCATCCGCTTTGAGGATGGTATGCCAAATCGAATCGTAAATTGCGCCCATAGCTTTCTACAAACTAACCCAAAATCAAAAACTGAATGGGTCACGATCTAAAACTATGGATACCGGCATGCCATGCAATCTCACAATCTCATTTACGCATATACTAGAAAGACGCTCAAGGAATAAGTCTCTCAGACGCAGAAGAAATGAGTAGACTTGGTTAATCTATCAACAATAACCCAAATCGCATGACGCCTTGAGAAACCGTGGGAAGATTAGTAATGAAATCCATGGTAATGTGTTCCCACTTCCATTTCAAAATCTCAAGTGGTCAGAATGGACCCTTAGGTACAAGATGCTCCGCCTTTACACGTTGATAAGTTAAACACATCGAGATAAACTACGCGATCTCTCTCCTCATATTGTTCCACCAAAATGTATGTCAAGATCATAATACATTTTAGTACTCCTGTGATGGATTGCAAACAATGTGTTGTGTGCCTCCATCATAATCTTGTACTTCAAATCAAAATCATTAGAACACAAAGTTCAGAGTGGACTCAAGTATTCCTTCTTCATCAATTTCGCGCCCTAATAGCTCCTTCAGACTTTTTCTTCTTCATACGATCGCTCCCGGCCTGGGCTTCGAGCAACTTAACCTTAACTTTTTCTATTAAAGTTGGCTCTACGCAGATACTTGACATCATCGCACTCGCTCCTCAAGATATGATCTTCTACTCAACGATCTTCTACTCCTACCACGCTCGCTTTCCAGATGGTATGATCGTAATACGTGTTAAATGAGTCTCCTCTCGAGTTCTTCAAGCTCTTCCCACATTCCTCGCTTCCATTCGAATTTTGTATCTCTCTCGAGTCAGTCACCACGTTAACGGAATAGCGATTCGAGAATATCCTTCAACGAATCTCCGATAATAACCAACTAAGCTTCTGAAAGCTACGATTTCGACATCGATTTAGGTTGCTTCTCAATCGCGACTCATATCCCAATCTTGGATAAGACGTCACAATGACACCTATCGCTTTACTATCGCATCTAATACGACGCCCCCACAGAGAGTTCGCTTAGTGAATTCCACAAAGGAAGTCACAAGATAAAGGCTCGTGTACCAAATTTATAGTTGAATTTTAACTCCTCAAGTTCAATAGAGCCATTCGATATGAGATTTTAGAAATGAGTTTTGTAGACGGTTCAAAGTCGATACAAAATTTAATATCAAAGCTTTGGGAGTAAGCCAAGAAATTCTTCAGAAATACGCCAGAAAAATCAATAACAACAGAATATTATTCAAATCGACGTGTCTTTATTCAAATCCATAACATGGACTAAGAAAATTTGACATCCGTAATAAACGAACGACTTCATGGCTTGATATGAAAATGTTTGATTACAATGGTTTGATTGCTTGAATTCAATAACAAAGTTGCTTAGGAATATGAAAACTAACAACCTTACAAAAGCAATCAATTTTGGCATGATGAGTAGTTAACCTTAAAATCACATCAAAAACAAATATCTCTATAGAAATAAGGTTAATGTGTAATGTGATAGTGCCAACTCGAATCAAGCAAGATTTATAAACAAATGGATGTAATGAAAGTTTCTCCTAACTGAGTTTCCATAAAGTCAAAGTCTAATTTCTCCGAGTCAAGTTCAAACGCTGAGCGCAAGTAAAGAGAGATAAAAGAATGGGTAGAACCGAGATTCAAGTAAGGTATATACTTCGCAAGAATTTATAATTAACTAACCCGTGCTAACTTCGTCGTTCCTCAGATTTTGACCCCGGCCACGACAAACGCTTCTTCCAAGAACCGCTGACTTTTGATTTTTTCTCGACATCCTTTCGAGTCACCATTCACGCTGGATCGGGTTTCGATATCGCATAATCTCGTTTATATGTCCTTCTTTTCCACAATTATAGCATACCTTGAAGGCTTTCAATAGCTTTGACCTTATACGTCCCTCCTCTCCACATCTCAGAAGATCTAACCGGCGATCGCTCTCTTCCCCTAGAATTTGTCGATGGTGTCGATGTTGTCATGGCCGACGCCTTCCCGCCATCGTTAAATCTTCTTTTTAGATTCGACATCTCTTTCCATAATATCAACAACGCGCATGTGCAGTTTTTACCCACGCATCACTCATTCTCACTGCTCGCTTATTTCTTCTTTCACCAAATTTCATTCCACTTTATCATCTTATACTCGCCAAAGAGTGCTTCGCTCAAGCATCACGACGGTAACACAAGCTTGAATCGTCAGATCCTTTTGCTTCCACGATCACTCGCAATTCTTTTTATTTCGCTTCTTCTAACTCATGAATACGATTTTGCAATTCTATATTTTGATCATAAAATACCTCTAATAAACTCTCTTCGTGTACCTCTTCTTCCTCTTCTTCTTCTCTCACTCGTTACTCGCGATTATCTCGGTAAAAACTATCAACTATCAATTCTTCACTCACCACACGGATATCTCTAATTCCTTCTTCACCGACATCACATTATCCCGGTCAAGGATTAGAGGTGTCTCCACGATCTCATTCACTCCATTGTTAACGCTTCTCAAAGCAGCCCATTCTAAAAAAACTATCATAAAACAAGGGTTAATTAAATAAATTAACAAATCACATAATACCCCTATAATACGACCAACCAACAAATAAGCTTAGGTAGACACACTAATAAGGATTTACTCTGCCTCCCTCCTAGTTCTATTCCCGATCTCCGCCAGAGATCATATCCCTAAGCTCGATATTAACCGCGACGCCCCCAAAATAGTATACACAACACCCATTCGAGTCGCCAAATACATGGTATGTAAACAACTACAACTTTATTAATACAAATACGGTGAAAAAACTGTGAGTTTAAATATAATATTATCTTCTAGATAATATCCATACTCAAATAAATCCTCATCATAATTATATTGATTCATTATTTTACAAAAATGGTGAGGACTACTAAACAACTCTCTAGTAACCTTCATTCCATACCCCGACTAAGACTCGCTACATTCTCGCCTCCCGAGAAGAAAAATGGAACAACAAGGAAAAGGGTGAGCTCAACTAGCCCAAGAAGAATATTACGACTAAGATAATATACAACAAATTATCGTTAGTCTTCAACAGGAAAAATCGATGTAATACAATAGACAACAAGTTTCGATCAATATTCGCAATGGAAATAATAATTCATGTAAGAGTTACGTAGAGAATGAAATCTACTATAATCTATGAATTTAATACCATCATCAATATTTTATCCTCAGAACATCAATCAATATTCATCTCGAATCAAATATTCATCTTTGCACCACAGCCAAAGATATTCATCAATCGGTCATGTTCATCTCAACACTGCTCATCTTTGCACTAAAGGCCAAAGATATTCATCAATCCATGTTCATCTCAACACTGCTCATCTTTGCAGACTACAGCCAAAGATATTCTTGAAATCATTCATCTTCAGACTACATGTGCCAAAGATATTCTTCAGAAATCATTCATCTTTGCACTACAAAGCCAAAGATATTCAATAATATCATCATTTAAGACCGAGGATGATGAAAAAATATTTTTAAAGAAACGAATCCAAAGGAAACAAAATGACAAGGATTAAGGATTAAGGATTCAGATTTTGGTTTTATCCACGCCCAAAAATACCTCAAAAATAATCATAGTGGTGTAAAATTCAAGAATGATCAAAACATGGATACAATCAAAGTTAGTATCCGTAATAGATATTTTGGACAAAAAGAAGAAATTTTATTTTTCTATGAATAAAACCAGATACGTGAATAGTGTCAGATACGTGAATAAAGGTCAGATACGTGAATAGTAAATCCGACACCAAAAGATAGAAATTCCAAAAAAACATCTTCACGCTTCACTTTAATAGTACTCGTGAATAAGAATCGTGAATAAGAACTCGCTGAATAAGAACTCGTGAATAAGAACTCATGAATAAGAACTCCGTGAATAGAACCCCGACATGAAAAAGTTCCAAATTTGATAAAAACTTCAGATCAACATTTCAAAGATAATGATATCAAGAAATAATATCATTTACAAAAAAATAATATCCCTTACCTCAAAGATCAAGATTTCTAATCTAACAATAATCAAAGTATACTCACAAGAATACGCTCAATATATCGAGAGAGAAATAGAGGAACAGGTTTCGTGTGTTTTTCAATTTAACCTAAGCACCTATTTATAGGAAAATACTCAAAGTAAACTTGAATATAATATACTCACAAGAATACGCCCAATAGACAATATCAGAGAGAGAAATGAGAGAAAACTTCCAAAAATGTTTTTTCAAAATAATTAATTAAGACCCGAATTTTATGAAATAAAAGTATTCAATTTTCTTATAATTCAACTATTCAGAAAGAAAGTTTTTCCAAATTCCAAATTAAATTTAAATTGATTTAAAAGTTAAAGTTAAGGGTGATATATGAATTTTTTTTGTATGTAAAAATAAAGTAATATTCAAGAAATGGTTAAATAAAATATTCATTATCATGTTTGGGAATATTCGCTTGGTCGTGGAATATTTTTTCGTTTGGGAATATTCGTACGATTTGGCAGCAGCCTATTTCAGGGCCCCATAATGTAATAACCGTTTGATGAAGAAAACGACAAAATTAAGTTTTTATAAATAACGACGTAATCGTTATCTGCTAACAATCGTTGAATACCCGGTGGTAAAATAAAGTAATACGCGTTGTTGCATAAAGAAGATACCAGATACATACAAGATTTTTGAATTATCGATTCTTACGTAAGAAGGCACTACTCAATAATTGTTACAAGAATTATCGCTCAATATTTTATTTTATCGATTCAATAATTGATGCGTTGATATTTTATATTATTGTTGTTTCAATAATTATCACCGCACAAGATTTCCATTATCGATCAATAATTCATATTATTTGAATAATATTATTAGATAACATTATTGGCAATGTCTAGAAAGTTCTTCAAGGAGAGGTTGGTCACCTAATGCGCGCCAAGAAGGAGAAATTTTATCGAAAGCCCTCTTTCCCGGGAACCGCCTCGTGGTTATTATTATCAGGATTCTATAATATTATTTATGAATAATTAATTATTGATTTATATGATAAATGAAATATTTATTTGATGTGGATATAAATGATGGATTTATTTATGTGGTTATAAATGAAGGAATTAATGTTGAGGTATTTTATCAAGATTTTGTCTGATCGAGGTATTAAAAGATCAAATCGTTGTTTTTACAACTTTATTATGTGAGTTATAATTTTTAATCCGACCGTTGGATCGTTGGATTTTTGGATATGTTATACATATAAGTTGAGTATATGTTCACAAATTTTGAACCGTTAAAATGAAGCGTAATAATTTGTTATGAATTTTAAGAGGTGATCGATTCGTAAATTAGGTTATAAATGATTTTGTGGAAAATTTAGAATTGGTGGGCCCCACTTTTGGTTGGTGAGAAATGTGCTCAATTGAATTTTCAAATGTGGTGGTGGAATAGTAATAGTAGTGTAAAGCCATCATGTCAGTTAATAAAGTTAAGTCTCTCTTCTGCTAACAACATTTTTTATATAAATAGTAGGGTTGTTAGAATTGAAAATCACACCGTAATTCATAATTTTTTCTTTTTCTCTAGATTATTGAGTGTATTTTGTGAGTATTTAGACTTTGTGAGTTGATATTCATCGCTGCAAGTTTCCTTCAAATCATATATCCGATATCCAAATGTAAGTGTCGCTTTTTCGAGGTAAGTGGATATAAGAAGGATTTTAATGGTTATTATGATTTTAAGTTTCGAAATTTTTCTGAACCTTCAAAAATTCTGGAAAAATTTGAAATGATATTTTGATGAGTTTTATTGATTGTGTCCAAAATGGTGATTTTTGGATGTATAGATTAAGAGTTATGAATTTTATGAGAAAAGACTATTTTAAAAGTAACCGCTTATAACTCCTTGTGATTAACTCCAAAATTGATGAAATTTTTATTGGGAGTACATCTATATAATATCAAGATACCGTATTAATTTCAGAATTTTTGGATAAAAGTACAATTTATGATAAATGTTTAAATATTCGGTGGTTTTGGCCATATGAAAAATAGTAAATGAATTTTTAAAATTTGAGAGAAAATATATGTTCAATATGGGACTATATTCTTCTAAATCCCAGAAAATAAATATTTTTGGAACTGATTTGGTATTTTCATGAAAATGTTCTAGTTATGAGTAAATGAATTAAATATGTTATGTGAAGTAAGAAAATTGGAAAATATGATTTTATGGCTTGAGAATCATATATGAGGTATATGCAGATTTTTGATGAGGGTTTTGGTTATTGGTGATGAAATTTATGAGTTTGGCATTTTATGATGATTAAATGCATTAATTAGTAAAGTGTAAACAATTTAATTAAATTGTTTATAAGTTTAAGAAATGATTAAAATATTATTATAATATTAATAATATTAGATTATGAGAGATTTCTAAGTGATTTATAACATTTGGATTAAGGTGTTATAAATATGGATATGAATTTTATTATTAAACTTTATCTTTTCGTCGAGAGTTAGTTTTACGCACGACGATACTAAGATTACGTATTTAACACGGGTACTATTATTCATACAAATTGGTTTTTTCTCCCACCAAATTATCATTGATTTATGAATCTTACTCTTGAAATTAAAACCATGTTTTGATTATATTGTTTTTATATAACATTCTTATAACCCTAATGATGATATTTCTTCGATTTCGAGTGTAAAGATGGGTAGATTATGGTAATGATCGTGACTATAGGTTCTCTTCGCCAAGAGAGCAAAAAAGTTGAATTGTCGATCGGTATGATCATGACCATGAATTTACAATTGAATATTTTTAGCTTAAGTGCAAAGGTGAATCGATCAACATGGTTATAATTATTGTTATATAACTTTCGAAATGATTATATATTTTTTGATATAATGAATATCTATTCGCTCAGAAAGCAAAGATGAATTGTTGATGAATATCTTCGCTTTGCAAAGATGACCGTTGTTCAGAAGGCAAAAAGATGAATTATCGATGAATATCTTTCGCTCAGAATGCAAAGATGACTGTTGTTGAATATCTTTAAATTTCAATTCTTAAGTAAAAGATGAATTATTGATGAATATCTTCGCTCAGAATGCAAAGATGAATGCAATATCTTGACCTGAAGGCAAAGATGAATTATTGATGAATATCTTTAATGCAAAGACGACTTAATTTGTTGAATATCTTTAGCCCAGAGTGTAAAGATGAACTGTTGATGAATATCTTCGCCCGTAAGCAAAGATGAATTTATTAGTATGATTATGAACAGAACCGTGATTTGGTATAACCATGATATTTGATGTTTCGTAAAGACAAGTGATGAAAAATTATCTTCGTCCCGGATGAGAAGAGGAATTTAGAATCTACAATTACGATTATGAAGTTATTCATATGATTGTGGGAGTGAATTGCTGATTGATGTTAGGTGGATAAAACATTGTTGGTGGACTTTTAAATGGAGAAGATAATAGATTTTTTACGGTCTATTCGACTCTTTTAATGGATCGCTTCATTCACGCAACTATGGTTGAAAAGTTTTATCATCTACCATATGTTCTAAATCTCTCGATTTATTATCGATGAAGACTATTGATAATTTATTTATCTTTAGTCATAATATTCTTTATCGAGCTAGTCAGGTTTCACCCTTTGTTTCACAATTCCTTTCGTGTAATAAAAGTGTAGCCGGGTCCGGGTGAATGAATCATGGTCTATAATGAGGGAATAGCTTTAGAGTGGAATAGATCATTTGGTGGTCTATAGATAAAATGAGGGTGAGGTGAATTTAACTTTGAAGGGTGTTTTGTCACTATCATACAAGATGTCTAATGACATACAAACTCGTGTTATCATAAGACATGGTTGTGTTTCATCCACTTGTCGAGTATATTTACAAGCACTACCTATATAATTGGTGTTTGTTTGGAGTATAATACCCAATTAGAGACAAGTGGAGATAATGATATGTCAAGAGAAGACTCACCATCGGGAAGAATATGATAGTAATCTTCTCGCTTTTTCTTTGGGGTCTATTGGGTCAACCAAGGATAATTTGTGGCCATATGATATCTACCATAACCTAAAAGCATGGCCTCCCATGTACGAAGGTTTTCTTGAGCACTTCCCAAAGATTCTAATTTCTAAAACAGCTTTTTGACTATACTTTTTATGTAAGGTGTCATGTGACGTACATAGCTTGGTATATATTTGTATCCAAACTCACAAAGATATGTGTTGTTGTATTTTGCACGACAATTGTTGTAATAAAGCTAATAAATCGTAAGTCCGCGCTCATACCTTTTTGCAAACTAACCCAAAATCAAGGAAGTACAATCGGATGGGTCTCGATCGTAAACTATGGATACCTAATTATTATACCATGCGGATTTATTAACTTTGATGAACATACACGAGAGCAAGACGCTCAAGTGTATAAGTTTTCAGTTCGAGTAAGAAATGAATGCACTTGGTCAATCTATCAACAATGACCCAAATCGCATCAATGCCGAGAAACCTTAGAAGATTTAAGAACTAAATCCATGGTAATGATGCTAAACATCCACTTCCATTCCGAATTTCAAGTGGTTGCAATGGACCTTTTGGTACTTGATGCTCCGCTTTAACTCGCTGACAAGTTGTACACATTCGAGATAAAATCAGCGATATTATCTCTCTCTTCATATTGCTTCCACCAAAATGTATGATTTAATATCACGATACATTTTGGTACTCCTGTGATGGACATGCAAATGGTGTGTCAGGCGCCCATCATGATATTATACTTTAAATCGTGGATACACAACACCCATTCTCGAGTCGCCAAAAATACATGGTACAAGTAAAAACTACAACTTCAATAATACAAATGTCGTGAAATAATAAATATATATGACAAGTATATAGTTTAAATATTATCTTCTAGATAATATCTATACTCAAATAAATCCTCATCACATTTATCGATACATTATTTTACAAAATGGTGAGGACTACTAAACAACTCTCTGTAACCTTCATTCCATACCCGACTAAGACTCGCTACATTCTCGCCTCCCCGAGAAGAAAAATGGAACAACAAGGAAAAGGGTGAGCTCAACTAGCCCAAGAAGAATATTACGACTAAGATAATATACAACAAATTATCGTTAGTCTCCAACAGAAAAATCTGATAGTAATACAATGTACAACAAGTTTCAGATCAATATTCGCAATGAAATAATAATTCATGTAAGAGTTACGTAGAGAATGAAATCTACTATAATCTATGAATTTAATAACCATCATCAATATTTTATCCCCCTCAGAACATCAATCAATATTCATCTCAAATCAAATATTCATCTTTTGCACTACAGCCAAAGATATTCATCAATCCTGGCCATGTTCATCTCAACACTGCTCATCTTTGCACTAAAGGCCAAAGATATTCATCACATTTAAACATGTTCATACATGTTCATTTAAACACTGCTCATCTTTTGCACTACAGCCAAAGATATTCTTCAGAAATCATTCATCTTTGCACTACAGCCAAAGATATTCAATAATATCATCATTTAAGACCGAGGAGGATGATGAAAATATTTTTAAAGAACTAATCCAAAGGAAACAAAATGACAAGGATTAAGGATTAAGGATTCAGATTTTGTTTTATCCATGTCCAACAATACCAAAAAAAATAATCATAGTGGTGTAAAATTCAAGAATGATCAAAACATGGATACAATCAAAGCTAGTATCCAAAATAGATATTTTGACTTAAAAAGAAGAAATTTTATTTTTCGATGAATAAAGGTCAGATACGTGAATAAGGTCAGATACGTGAATAAAGGCAGATACGTGAATAAGAATCCGACACCAAAAGATAGAAATTCCAAAAAAAACATTTTCACGCTTTCAGCTTAATAAGACTCGTGAATAAGAACTCGTGAAAAGAATCGTGAATAAGTAACTCATGAATAAGAACTCATGAATAAGAACTCGTGAATAAGAACTCATGAATAGTAACCCCGATATGAAAAAGTTCCAAATTTGATAAAAACTTCAGATCAATATTTCAAAGATAATGATATCAAGAAATAATATCATATTTAAAAAAAATAATATCCCTTACCTCAAAGAATCAAGATTTCTAAGGAAAGGCTCAAGTGATGTCGAATGAAACTTCAGATCGAATAAAGAACTCTCAAAGTATCTAAATACTCACAAAATACGCCAATAATATAGAGAGAGAGAAAGAGAGAAAACTTTGTTTCGTGTGATTTTCAATTCTAACTTAAATTTCTATTTATAGAAAATGTTAGCCCTACCAAGCATTTCGACCGACCACCACCGATGGCTTTTACTCGCTACTATTGCCACCCACCACATTTGAAATAAAATTCAGCACATTTTTTCACCAACCACAAGTGGGGCCCACTCAATTCTAGAATTTTCCACCAAAATCAATTATAACCCTACTTTCCTAATCAAACACCTCTTAAAATTTATAACAAATCATTCGCTCATTTTTAATTCGCTCAAAATTTGTGGACATATACTCAACTTATATATGTATAACATATCCAAAAATTACAACGATCCAACTATTTGATTAAATATTATAACTCACACAATAAAGCTATAATAACACCGATTTGATTTTTAATACCTCCAATCCGACATAAAATACAAATAAAACATCTCAAAGATTAATTCCTTCATTAATAACCACATAAATAAATCCATCATTTATATTCATATAAAATAAATATTTCTTATCATATGAATCAATAATTAATTATTCACAAATAATATTATGTAATCACAATTATGACAACCAGCCGCTCCTGTGAAAGAGGGGCTTTCCAATAAGGATCTCTCTCATCATCGGCGCCGCAATTAGTGACCAAACCTCTCCTAGATGTAACTTTCTAGACATCGCCAATAATGTTATCTAATAATATTATTCAAATAATATGAATTATCGATCCGATAATGGGAAATAATCAGCAAAGGACAATTATCGAAACAACAATAATATAAAATATCAACGCAAAGAATTATCGAATCAATAAAATAAAATATCGAAACAAGAATTCATCGTGGAAAATTATCGAGTAAAGGCCATCTTCACGTAAGGATCAATAATTCAACAATACTGCGGTAATACCGCGTGCCATCGCGGCAACCACGCCAGACATCAGATTTTAACCACCGGTATTCCAACAAATTTTAATTCAGAATAACTACGCCGCTATTTTTAACCAACTTATTATATTTGTCGCTTTCCTCATCCAATCGCTCACATGGGCCCACACACACGGTCGCTACCCGCCGCATTTAATATTCCCCGACAAAGATTTAATATTCCACCACCAAACTAATATTCCCCGACAAAAATGAATATTTTATAACCACTGCTTTATTTTGAAATATTTATGATTTAACCCTTAACTATCCACATTTATCAAATCAACCCTTACTATTTCAAAATAATAAATAAAGGAAATTCCTTTTATTTAAAAAATTTTTTGGTCTTACAACCTCCCTCCTTATGAAATTTCGTCCTCTAAATCGACGACGATCGGTGTGTTTCAAAAGGTGAGGATACCTCGCTTTCATTTCCGCTTCAATTCCCCTGTGTCATTTCTCTAAAGATGATTCCTCCACAAAACTTTAACTTGTGGTATGATGACTTTCAGCAGTAGGACATGCTCCTTCCTATCCAAAATCTCGACAGTACCTCCTCACACGCTAAGTCTTCTGGCTATCTCGTCCTGCTTCTAACTCTATAACGTGGTTCGGTCTTTCACATATTTATTAAGCACCGATATGTGAAACACATTATGAACACGTAGACATACTTTGAGGTAACGCAAGTCTATAGCTACATTTCCTACTCTGGCCAAGAATTTGAAATGGACCAATAAATCGTGGATCGAGCTTTCTCTCTTCCCAAATCTTGTAACTCCCTTCCATGGAGCAACTCGCAACAATACATGATCCCCTACATTAAATTCCACGCCCTTTCATGAAGATCCGCATAACTTTTTTGTCGATCTTGTGCCGCTTTGTATACGCTGTCAATCATTTCGATCTTTTCAGTAGTCATACGCATTAACTCTAGTCCCAACAATGTTGCTTCACCCACCTCATCCCAACATATCGAGAACTACATTTTCGCCCATATAATGCTTCAATGGAGCCACACCTATACTTGCTCGATAATCGTTGTTGTAGGAGAATTCCACCAATGGTAAATACTTATCCCAACCGCCCTTGAAGTTCAGGACACGTAGTCTTAATAAATCTTCAAGAGTTTGAATAGTCCTCTCTCGATTCGTCTCGTCTGCTTGGGGATGGTATGTCAACTAAATCGCAAACTGCGCTCCATAGCTTTTTGCAAGCTAACCCAAAATCTTGAAGTGAATCTTGGGTCACGATCCCAAACTATGGATACAGTGCATGCCATGCAACCTCACAATCTCATTTACGTATATAAAGCAAGACGCTCAAGGAATAAGTCTCCCAGACGGCAAGAAATGAGCAGATTTGGTTAATCTATCAACAATAACCCAAATAAAGATTGATGCCTTGAGAAACCGTAGAAGACCCAGAACTAAATCCATGGTAATGTGTTCCCACTTCCATTCCTAATCTCAAGTGGTTGCAACGGACCCTTAGGTACTAGATGCTCCGCCTTTACACGCCGACAAGTTAAACACATCGAGATAAACTTTGCAATCTCTCTCTTCATATTGTTCCACCAAAATGTATGTCAAGATCACGATACATTTTAAGATTTCCGTGATGGATTGCAAATGGTGTATTGTGTGCCTCCATCATAATCTTGTACTTCAAATCGTAGTCGTTAGAACACAAAGTCAGAGTGGACTCAAGTATTCCTTCTTCATCAATTCTCGCCCTAATAGCTCCTTCAGACTTTTTCTTCTTCATACGATCAGTCCGGCCTGCCTGGCTCGAGCAACCTTAACTTTTTCTATTAAAGTCGGGCTCTACGCGAGATACTGACATCATCGCACTCGCTCCTCAAGATATGATCTTCTACTCAACGCGCTACCTACCACGCTCGCTTTACCGTGATGGTATCAATAGTGTGGTCGTAGTCTTCAATAGTTCGAGCCAACGTCGCCGCGCCAAGATGTCGAGTTCTTTTTTGAGTGAAGAAATATTTAAGGCTTTTTACGGTCCTCAATATATCTCCACTTTCTCCCCATATAGATAAGGCTCCATATTTTTAATATGAAAACGATCGGGCCGCTAACTCTAGATCACGAGTAGGATAATTCCTCTCATACTCTTTTAAGTTGTCGCGAGGCATAGGCTATGACTTTCCCACGCTGCATGAGAACACATCCTAACCCTTTTGCTCAAGCATCATCAGAGATAACAAATCCATCCGAACCAGATGGTATTGTTAGTAACAAAATAAATAAGTCTCCTCTAAGCTCTTCGAAACTTTTTTCGCGATTCTTCATTCCAAACGAATTTTGTATCCTTCCGAAGTAGCCGAAGTTAATGGAGTAGCGATTCGAGAAAACCCTTCCACTAATCTCCGATAATAACCAAATAAGCCCAAAAGCTACGATTTCAACCACCGACTTTCTATTGTTCTAACTTCAGATTGCTTCAATCTTCACGGATCAACAGATACTCCATGTTTTGACACCATGATGCCCAAGAAATGCTACTTCCTCGCCGTAACTCGATTTCTTCAATTTGGCATATAGTTGGTTTTCACGAAGCCTTCGAGTACAAAATTTTCAAATGGTGCTCATGATCTTCACGACTTTTTGAATATATAAGGATGTCATCAATAAAGACAACAAAAACGAATCGATCCAAATATTCCTGAATACTTGGCTCATCATATCCATGAAAGTCAGCAGAGCATTAGTTAGTCCGAAAGACATGACTAAGAATTCATAATGCCCATACCGAAGTTCTCAAGGCGCTTTGAATATCCTCGCCTAATTTTTCACCGATGATATCCGTAATCTAAGATCGATTTTTGAAAAGAATTGTGCCCTCTCAGAATCGGGTCAAACAAGTCATCAATACGAGGTAGAGGATACCTATTCTCGATGGTGACATGGTTCAATTCCCCGATAGTCAATATAAAGTCGATACCCCGCCGCTTTCTTTTTTTTAAAAAAAAACAGAGCACCCCAAGGAGATGTACTAGATTTAATGAAACCGATGTCCAACAATTCCTCGTAGTTGGACCTTTAACTCAAGTTCAATAGAGCCATTCGATATGGGGTTTTAGAAATGGGCTTGTACTGTGTTCAAGATCAATAAAGAATTCAACTTCACGCTCGGGGTAGATCGGAAGTTCTTCAGAAATACGCCAGAAAGTCAATAACAACAGAATATTATTCAAATTGACGTGTCTTTATTCAAATCCATAACATGGGCTAAGAAAGCTTCGACATCCGCTTTTCAATAAACTAATATTTTTTATGATTAGATATGACAGTTGATTGATTTTAATGGTTTAGTTGTTTGAATTGCATAAAAAAGTCAAGTTAGAATATGAAAACTAACAACCTTACGTAAAAACAATCAATTTGGCAAATGATGAGAGTAGTTAACCAATCAATCCCTAAAATCACATCAAAAGCAAGTATCTTTAAAGAGATAAGGTCAATGTGTAAGGTAATGGTGCCAACTTGAATCAAACAAGATTTATAAACAAATGGATGTGATGAAAGTTTCTCCTAACTGAGTTTCCACAGATAAAGTCAAAGTCTAATTTCTCCTGAGTCAAGTTTAAACGCTGAGCACACGCAGAGAGATAAATGAATGGGTAAAGACCCCAGATCAAGTAAGGTATAAACTTCGCAAGAATTTATAAATAACTTACCCGTGATCACCTCGCTTGGGTTCTCGATTATGACCAAATACAACAAACGCCTTCCCTAATCGCTGACTTTGACTTTTTTTTCGGGATGTTTTCGAGTCACCGTCCCCTCGCCGAACTAGGTTTCGCCATCGCATAATCTCGAGCGATATGTCCTTCCTTTCCACAACTATAGCATACCTTGAACTGCTCAGGCGCTTGACCGATATGTCCCTTTTCCGCATTTTAGAAAGATACGACCGGTGGTCGCTCTCTCCTTAGAACCAGCTTGTCACGCCAAGACCGCCTTCTTCACATAGTCGTTGTTAAATCTCCTCTTTAAAATCTCCTCCCGACTCGCTTTCTTCGCTTTTCACGACCATGATTACCACCAGAGTGGTTACCATTTTTTCGTCGTCTGCTTTTTTCTCCGCAGTTATCATTATTCGCTGATCGCTATCTCTCGTACGATCCTCGTTATGGTCCTCGCCGACCGCATTTCAAGTATCTCGCCTAATAATCGAGCCTCGCTTACAACATCATCTCAATAAAGAGAAAGTTTATGAGAAATGAGATATCGACGACGCCGTTTCAAACCTCTAAGAAACATCCGCCACACGCTCCTCATTCTCCACCAAATGAGGTGCAAACTCGATAACTCGCAAACTTTGCCTCGCATCGAGACACCGCCATGTTGTTTTGCTCTAACTGATGAACTCCACTTCCTTCATACGATTTAACACTTTCGTGAAAGTATTTGTCATTAAATAGTCTCTCAAACGCCTCCCAAGACACGCCGAAAAGTACGGATGGGTACGCTTCACGTACTCCCACCAAGATATCGCTTCGCCATTTTAACATAAAGGTGGCGAATGGAACTTTCGTTTCTCTCCGCATCCCAAGACATCGAATATCTTCGTAATTTGTTTGACCCATGTTTCCGCCATGATCGGATCCGCTTTTCCTTAAATTCGTGGTCCCAAACTTCGAATCGCTTGGTCAGGATAACCCGTGAATTGCTATCATTTTCTCCTCAGATTTTGAACACGAAGTCTCCTCGTCTCGATTTTTTTGCATGAATCGCAAAAAACTTCTAAACATCCCCTCGCTCATCATCTCGCCCATGGTGTTGTTCATGAGGAGGAACATTGCCACCACAGACGCTCTCCTCGCAGAGTACAGCATCTCCACTGGCCTCATTTCATTTCCATCATAATATTCTCACGACATTCTCAAACATCGCCATAAAACAAGGGTTAATTAAGGAAATCAATATATCACATAATATCCCTATATATCGACCAACTAACAAATAAGCTTAGTAGACACACTAAATAAGGATTTACCTGCCTCCCTCCTAGTTCTATTCCCCGATCTCCGCCAGAGATCATATCCCTAAGCTCGATATTAACCGTGACGCCCCCAAAATAGGTATACACAACACCCATTCGAGTCGCCAAATACATGGTACAAGAAGCAAACTACAACTTCAATAATACAAATGTCGGTGAAATACTTATAATATATATATGAGTTTGAGTTTAAATACAAATATTATCTTCTAGATAATATCTATACTCAAATAAATCTCTCATCACATTTATCGATACATTATTTTACAAAATGGTGAGGACTACTAAACAACTCTCTCTGTAACCTTCATTCCATACCCCGACTAAGACTTCGCTACATTCTCGCCCCCCGAGAAGAAAAATGGAACAACAAGGAAAAGGGTGAGCTCAACTAGCCCAAGAAGAATATTACGACTAAGATAATATACAACAAATTATCGTTAGTCTCCAACAGGAAAAATCTGATAGTAATACAATGTACAACAAGTTTCGATCAATATTCGCAATGAAATAATAATTCATGTAAGAGTTACGTACGAGAGAATGAAATCTACTATAATCTATGAATTTAATAAAACCATCATCAATATTTTATCCTCAGAACATCAATCAATATTCATCTCAAATCAAATATTCATCTTTGCACACCATGTGCCAAAGATATTCATTCATCAATCTCACTGTTCATCTCAACACTGCTCATCTTTGCACTAAAGGCCAAAGATATCATCATCACATGGCCATGTTCATTTAAACACTGCTCATCTTTGCACTACAAAGCCAAAGATATTCTTCAGAAATCATTCATCTTTGCACTAAAGCCAAAGATATTCAATAATATCATCATTTAAGACCGAGGATGATGAAAAAATTTTTAAAGAACTAATCCAAAGGAAACAAAATGACAAGGATTAAGGATTAAGGATTCAGATTTTTGTTTTATCCATGTCCAACAATACCTCAAAAATAATCATAGTGGTGTAAAATTCAAGAATGATCAAAACATGGATACAATCAAAGCTAGATCCAAAATAGATATTTTGGACTTAAAAGAAGAAATTTTATTTTTCGATGAATAAAGGTCAGATACGTGAATAAGGTCAGAGATACGTGAATAAAGGCCAGATACGTGAATAGTAACTCCGACACCAAAAGATAGAAATTTCCACAAAAAACATTTTCACGCTTCGCTTAATAAGACTCGTGAATAAGAATCGTGAATAAGAACTCATGAATAAGAACTCGTGAATAAGAACTCGTGAAGAACTCGTGAATAAGAACTCATGAATAGTAACCCTACATGAAAAAGTTCCAAATTTGATAAAACTTCAGATCAATATTTCAAAGATAATGATATCAAGAAATAATATCATTATAAAAAAAAATAATATCCCTTACCTCAAAGAATCAAGATTTCTAAGGAAAGGCTCAAGTGATGTCGAATGAAACTCAGATCAACAAAGAACTCTCAAAGTATCTAAATACTCACAAAATACGCCAATAATATATAGAGAGAAAGAGAGAAAACTTTGTTTTCGTGTGATTTTCAATTCTAACTTAAATTTCTCTATTTATAGAAAATGTTAGCCCAACCAAGGCATTTCGACCGCCACCGATGATTTTTTTACTCGCTACTATTGCCACCCACCACATTTGAAATAAAATTCAGCACATTTTTTCACCAACCACAAGTGGGGCCCACTCAATTCTAGAATTTTCCACCAAAATCAATTATAACCCTACTTTCCTAATCAAACACCTCTTAAAATTTATAACAAATCATTCGCTCATTTTTAATCTGCTCAAAATTTGTGGATATATACTCAACTTATATATGTATAACATATCCAAAAATTACAACGATCCAACTATTTGATTAAATATTATAACTCACACAATAAAGCTATAAAACAACCGATTTGATCTTTTAATACCTCCAATCCGACTAAAAATACAAATAAAACATCTCAAAGATTAATTCCTTCATTAATAACCACATAAATAAATCCATCATTTATATTCATATAAAATAAATATTTCTTATCATATGAATCAATAATTAATTATTCACAAATAATATTACGTAATCACAATTATGACAACCCAGCCGCTCCTCAGAAAGAGGGGCTTTCCAATAAGGATCTCTCCTCATCGGGCGCCGCAATTAGTGACCAAACCCCTCCTAGATGTAACTTTCTAGACATCGCCAATAATGTTATCTAATAATATTATTCAAATAATATGAATTATCGATCCGATAATGGGAAAACATCGGCAAAGTTGACAATTATCGAACAACAATAATATAAAATATCAACGCAAAGAATTATCAATCAATAAAATAAAATATCGAATAAAGAATTCATCGTGGAAAATTATCGAGTAAAGGCCATCTTCACGTAAGGATCAATAATTCAACAATATCTGCAATACCGCGCTGCCATCGGCAACCACGCCAGACATCAGATTTTAACCACCGGTATTCCAACAATTTTAATCTGCAATAAATAACTACGCCGCTATTTTTAACCAACTTATATTTTGCTTTTTCATCATCCAATCGCTCACATGGGGCCCACACATGGTCGCTACCGTCGCATTTAATATTCCCCGACAAGCATTTAATATTCCACCACCAAACTAATATTCCCCGACAAAAATGAATATTTTATAACCACTGCTTATTTTGAAATATTCACATGATTTAACCCTTAACTATCCACATTAATCAAATCAACCCTTACTATTTCAAAATAATAAATAAAGGAAATTCCTTTTTATTTAAAAAATTTCGGTCTTCTCCTCAGACCACCGGCTTGATTTTTTCCGGGACGGCCTTTGGTGCCTCCATCCTAGTTGAATTTGTCTTTCAGAACGACAAAATCGAGCTGTTGACCTTCTCTTCCACAATTATAACACGCTTTGATCAAGCATTACGCAGCTTTGATCGATGATGTCCCCCTCCTCCGCATTTGAAGCATACGACAGTGGTCTTTCTCCTTCCTTAACAACGGTGTGTCGGTGCCGACGCCTTTCCATCATCGTTGAATCTCCTTTTCGAAATGTCCATTCTATTGTTTTGGGCCTCGATTACCACCAAGTGGTTACCATATCCGCCCGTTGATTCCTCCACGCTTGTTGTCACCGCTCGACGACTACTCTCGCCGGTATTATAATTTTGTTTACCGCTTCTTTTAGTCAGGTTGACTCATTATCGCGCTTCCACTAATCGAGCCCTATTTACAACATCCGAATACAAACACGCTTTACGAGAAATAAGATGTCGACGATCTCCCGCTTCAAACCTCTTAAAACATTCGCGCCATTCTCTTCATTATCCACCAAGTGGGACGCAAACCGTGATAACTCCGCAAATTTTGCCTCAGATCGCGATTACTGGCCATATTGTTTTGTTCCAACTTGATAAACTCCACCTCCTTCATGTGGCGTAATACTTTCGTGAAAGTATTTGTCGTTGAATAGTTCCTCGAACTTCTCCCAAGATATCTTCAAGACAAAGAAGTCGAGTACGCTTTTACCGATTCCCACCAAGAATCCGCCTCCTCCGCCGCAACATAAAGGCTAAAAGGAACCTTTTTGCTTCCTGAGCATCCCAAGACATCAAATATCTTGGTAACTGCTTTTATCCATGCTTCCGCCGTAAGTGGTTTTGCTCTCCTTAAACTCCTATGGTCCCAGCCTCGAATTGTTTATGCAAGGACACCGAGAGTTTTCCGTGTTTCCACCCACGCTTTTGGACAGAGTCGCTCGTCATTGTCAGATAAATCAGATAAAGCCTCCAACATTTGATCATTCATCATTCGTCGTTGTTGTTTTGTATGAGGATTGTCGCCTTCCCGATGCACATTATCCCGATTATCGACATGTGGTGAATCAACGATCGTCGCGGCTCCATCGCTATTCTCAACATTCTCGATGTCATTTTCAGACATCGCCACAAAACAAAAGGTTAATCGACATGTAACAAATTATCCCTATATTCGACCCAACCAATAAAATAGCACATAAACTTAGTAGTCATACTAACAAGGTATTCCCTGCTCTCCCTCCTAGTACTATTCTCACATCTTAGCCAGTGGATCATATCCCTAAGCTCGATACCAACCGTGACGCCCCCAAAATTAGGTATACATCACCCATCTGGGTCGCCACTTACATGGTATGTAATTTAAATACAACTTACTAATATAACTCAAGGTGTATAATACGATATAAATCGTGAGTTTAAATACAAATATCGTCTACTAGATATTATACAAACTCAAAAAAGAGTCCTCATTACAATTATTATCACACTATTTCACGTAATAAATGAGGACTACTAATGCTATCCTCGTGACCATTACTGCTTCTCCGACTCGTCCCCAGCCTATATTCTCATTTCAAGAGAATAAAGGAAAGAAAGGTGATCAACTAGCTCAAGAAGAAATATTACGACCAAGATAATGCGTAATAAATTATCATTAGCCTCAACAATAGTGTTAAACCGATAAAATATTATAACATCTAAAAGAATCCATTAAAAGAGTCAAAGGTACTATCTTTTATGATTTTAAAAGGTTTTTCATCAAGCTATAGCCGAGACTCGCCTTTAATAAATATTCCACAAATTACGCACTAAGATAATCACGTAATAAATTTAATGCATAATCATTAAAGTGCGGTAAAATCGTAGTTTAAAAAAAAAATTTACAAACCATATACCCGTGATCATCCTTTAATAATTATTAATTAAACGAAGATAAAGAATAAATCATACCCTGAAGATCGAAGCTTCCTCGTGTACAAGTTCACCTCCAAATCCTTTTCGCTCAATCTCAATCCACCTGGTTTCGTTCTTCCTTCGATCAATCAAATGTTTGGCCTCTAGAGGTGATCCACCAAAGAAGAAGAAAATTCAAGAAGAAGGGTGGTTGGCTAAACCCTAGTTTTTCTATCTCTATGTAAAAGTATACTCTCCAACAACTTGGAATTATTACGTAGTTGTTAAAGTCAACAACCCATACCACCCATAATAAGACTCCTCTTATTTATAGATGTGGGCAACCCACCTTAACAATTAATGAATTGGGTTTTATTTAATTAATTAAATTCTTTTAATTAATTAAGCTCCCTAATCTTATTAGGATAATTAATTAAACTCTTTAATTAATTTTCCTTCCTAATCCAATTAGAATAAATGAGAGTACTTATATTAAATTAATTCCTAAACTCTTTAGAAATTAAAATAATAATAATTGTAATAATATTAATAAGACTCTCTTATTAATTTATATTTAATATTTCTAAAATATTAAATAATAATATTAAGCTATTTAATTTATTCTATCACCATAGATTAAATTAAATATACTTAACATATTATTACGATTATGCCATTAACTTCTTAAATAATTATTCTTCCTTTTATGGTGTGACCCTTTAGGTTCTCCATATTAAACCTAATTGTGAATAAATCAATTAGTAACAATTCTAATCTTATTTAAATAAATAAATTAAATAATTAATTTATTTAAATAAATAATATTTATTCTACAATAGGATAAGTTCTCCCAAATATCATCAACGACTTTCCAGATAATATAGATTTCAACATTAATCATTAAAGAACCTTTCGAGTAAATAGTTACCGCATAATTCAATCCTTCCACCATACAATGTCCCAATTAAATATAAGACATGGAATTATCACAAGTCTTATTTTATTTAATTATATATTTCGACTCTTAAACGCATTAACTCCAAATAATGCAAATTAGAAACTCCTTTCTAATTTCATTCTCGCCGCCAAGGACTATCGGGTTGTCATTTATCTAATCACATAGACATTTCTTCTTTATTAGAAGTGGTAGATTCTTTATCGATCATACATTATCTCCATGTATAACTTATTATACCCAAGCATACCCTTTGATATACCCTAAGGGTCTTAAGGAATAAGTCAAAGTATAACTCATCATACACAAGATACTATGATGATCTCAAGTCCAAGGATTACTTCAGACTACTATCACTACAGAATTCCTATCGACAGCAAATAAAACTCCATTAGGTATTCCTTAATGAGCCACGCTCAAAATGAACTTATTCTCTAATAAGCACCTACATACTCGCTTTAGTGTTCCACACAAATGATCATGAGATCAATCATCCTCATCCAACGAGCAAGCAACGATGTACAATCTATCCGGATTCACTAATCCCCAATTTAGTAATCCAACGATTGGGAACTATTTTAGTTTTAAGCTTTCTAAGAATTTAGATCTCATTAGAATGATCATCATCATTATTCTAAAAGCATTGCTTAAAACTACGGGTTTATCACATATTATAAAACAAAGATCACGTAGATAATTAAAAGCCTTTAATAAATTAATACTTTTTATTAATAAATGAATAAGATTGTTACAAAGTATACGCTTTATCATCAAACATGATCGGGTTTGTGTGCATACTACTTTCAATCTCCCACTGCACTAAAGCCAATCGTCATGGTATCTTATACTCTTCTTCTCTAAGTGACGATTATCCCGCCGTTGGATAAGCTTTAGTTAATGGATATGTAATGTTGTTCATGAGAGTCCACTATCTCTATAGTGATTTCCCATCTTCAATGATTCTAATAATCAAATGAAAGTGCCACAACACATGTTTAGATCCAAGATGAGACTTAGAACTATTCCTAGTTCAGAATGAACTTTTAATCCAAACAATCAACTTGCAGCCTTCATTTATAGCTATATACTTTGTCTTTATCACTAAACCAAAGAACTCTTTCATTGCTTTGGAACCTTTCCAATTCATCGCACCACCTGCTCAAGATAACGCTTTACCTTAAAGTGGATTTTTTCGTCATCTTCGTCTCCGTCTCGAAAAACTTGAGTCTCATAAGCCTCTAGTTTTAATTTAGACCCACCATGAATATGATCACATCCTTAGTGCCTGTTAAGAACTTTAAGATGTTTTTCACCGACTCACGTTGAACTTCTCCGTAATACGATCGATCAACATCGTGTCTCAGATATTTCATCGCATACATGATCATCACTCACGCGATCTCTCTCTTTGGAGTCTATGGGGACTATTAAGAGATACACCCACGGCTCATCAACACGAGACATCTCTTGAGTTTGCCATGCTAAACGACTTTAGCATCAAATGAATATACGCTCTCGGGTTAAGTCGAGCATCCTCTTAAATCTATCTATATAGATTTATATCCCCAATTAAGATACTCTTCCCAAATCATTCATGGAGGAATGTTTAGACAACTTTATCTTTATCGATCAGAAAGATTGGTATGTCATTCCTCATCCGTAGATATCAACATATAATATTAGGAATGTCACGACGCCCCTAATCGACCCTTTTGTACACACTCTAGAACTCTTACCTCATCGATGTAATCGGATCATCATCTTCTATGATGTGTACCTCATCATCATCATCTATGATGAATCCATACCTCCTAGGTATCTTCAAGACTATTCCGTATTTACGATTCTATTGCAGGTATAACAGTCTATCATCTACAGTTCCTCTTATTCGACTTATAAAGTTTTGTGGTTCTTGAACTCTTCAAGATCTATTATCCTCCCACTAGCCCCTTCAATGATAAACACCTTTATCTTGAAGGCGTGGTGTTTCAACAAACACCTTTTGCTAAGTAGAATTATGTAACATATACCCTAAACTTACTTTTTAGATGTCCCACAAATCGACATTTGTCAAATCTTGTCCCAAGCTTATCCTTTCAAACCTTTTCACATAAGTCGACAACCCCTTATCTTAACATACTTAAGATTAGAATCCTCCCCGTCCATAACTTTTATGGAGTCTTCAAATGGATTTTGAGGTTACCATTTTCGTAGAGATATGTACCATTTCTAGGACATTATCCCGTAAGGATACCGGAATGCTCAGAAAATCATTATGGACCGCACTATGTCCAACAAGGTACGATTTTTCCTTTCAGATACATCAATCAATTATCACAGATCAAGATGTGTCCATTATGAGAAAACCATTTGAGATGATCTAGAAACTTATCAGACAAGTATTTATTCCTCGATCTAATCAAAGAATCTTAATACTTTGCCAATTTGTTTCACTTCTCAATTCTTTCAACCTTTCAAATAAATTCACACTCAGATTTCAACAAATACACACATTCAACTCTTTGAATGATCATCTCCTTTTCTTATACTAGTTTGTTCAATTTGCAAAAAATATTTTTCACGTAAGTCAAGTATACAAAATTTATTAAGTAATATTCCATTCTATACAAAACATTATTATTATAAATAGTAACAACAATTGTTCTTAATTATAATACCAAAGATTTCATCATTCAACAATAAAATGGAAATAATATTTTTTTAACAAGAATCGGAATACAATAACAACTTATCGACTTAATAGATTTGCTTCGTAGCATTGCTAAACTATAAGTTTCTATGGCTAATATGGCAACCTTTGCTTCATTTTCCACACATGATTACTTATATTTGTTTAGCTTTCTACTTGCTTGGTCCCTTCATAAATCTATATTTATGATAACCAAAGTTCAGATCCAATACCCAAGTAGAACCTCGACTTAAAAAAAAATTTATTTCAATCATGAACAAAATCAGATTGTAATCAAACTTCACTAAGCTTCTTTTCGTTAGCCTCGCAAGATGCTTCTCGCAGCTTTTTTCCAAAGGTCCTGTGCTTATTGTAGTGGAAGCAAACCTTTGCTATCCGTGACGCTTTGTTCTTATTATCCTTTGTTTATGCCTTTCTATTTACCTTCTTTGAATCGTTTCTTCTTTCGTAAGATCCTTTCGCCCCTACCAAGAAGACTGATCTTTCTTGGTCGAAAGTGACTCTCAACATTTTTCAACATGTTAAGCAAATCAACGAGGTCGATATCTAGCTTGTTCATATGAAAAATTCACAACAATTGTGAAAGGAGTCCCGGAGTGAGTGCAAGATCAAATCTTCGCTCAACTCTCCATCCACGATAAAACCCGTTGTTCTAATCGATCAATCAAATTGATAATGTTAAGAACTTTTGTCCATATTTATAGTGCCATTGGCCATTCTAGATCGGAAGAGCTCTTAGATATCTCGATATCTATCGGCCCCACTTTCCTCACCATCAACTACTTGATGCAGAAGAATATAAGAGAGCATCCATAGTTTTCATGTCGACGTCAAGCTCATACTCATGGATGCGAGCATGATGCATCGAGCTAATCAGGCATCATCTCGCCACTTTCTAAAAGTAGCAATCTCTTCCTCAGAGGCATTGTCTCGCAACCATTGCAGGATAAAGCGATATGACATAAGATAGCTTTTCACCATGAGAACTATTCTCAAATTCCTTAACCAATCCGCTTAATCTTGGCCTCGTTAATTTAGCATCTAATATGCTTCGCAGTTGATAGTAATTTTAGACATTGTAAAATTTCAGTAAATGAATTTGTAATTAACAACATTTTAACATACATTCTTTTTATTAATTACCAAAATAAATTAGGTCTTGTTTTAAATTGGTATCTCCCACTATTTTCTTCAAACTATATTACCTCACTTATATAGTTCTAAGAAAATCTAATTAAAGATTTGCTAGTGAGAATAAGGATCCCATTTCAAATGTATATAATTTTGTGGTGACACAACAAACTATATATAAATAAATAGGTAGACAACTTTTGTCAATTACATCAACTATGCAACTCCTCAGATTTTTGCCTCTTAGATTATTTTGATCAAGTGGTGGCACATCCCAATCAAAATTATCCAAGTTAAGTCCGACCTAGCACTCCATATATTCAAAAAGAAAAATATCATCCCTTGTGGTGACACAACAAAACAATATTGTTCAATTTTCTTTATAAGCATCAAATGTGATAAATTAACATCTTAAATACTTAATACTTGCCTTGTGGTGACACAACAAACTCATATTAAATATTTAATACTCTATTAATTTTATCATGCTTAGAAGGCTAACGCTCGATATTCCAAATATCTTCGAACGCTAGACTTAATATAAAAATCGAGGGTTTGTTATTATTTTTGTCTCATCTGTTTAATATGCATTTATATATATATATATAAATATATATTATATTAATGAACACACAAGCATGTTTGCATAATATATATATATATATAGTATAAGCATGCACATATAGAATACTATATTCTACCCGGATTGATTATGGACTTTTTTATTCTAGTTCGTCTCACTAGAGCCACCAAGTGAACCAAAAGGTCAAACCCTAAGGGTGCAAGCAAGAAATAATATTTAAATATAACTATTACATTTAAACCCTGCTCCATTACAAAACGGTCTTCAAGCGCTCCCTTGCTTCCTCGATCTCCAATTTTTCAAAATTAATTCTAACTATTCCTATTACAAAACTATTTAAAATAAATGTAAACCTCGATCGCTAGCCAAATGGGAAGTACATAGAGGGAGATAGAATTTACATTAAGAAAAATTAGAGAAGAGATTTAGGTACGCAGTAACCCCATTTAATAAAAACCCATACATTCACGCATCCAACTAAAATAAAATCCAATCACATCGTCAATAATTCATAATCAATCCCATTTATTATCATACACATCACCATACGTATCAATAAATAACATTCATCTCACTTAATAATAAACATTTAATATATATATTGATATCATTTAATGGGCAAATTTAGTTAGTATAAAATCTAATTTTGAATCAAAATAAACTCCTTTATTTTAATCCAAATTTAAATCAAAATAAAACTATTTTATTTTAATTTATCCAATTTTGAATAAAATAAACTATTTTATTTTAATCAAAATCTTTAATCAAAATAAACTCTTTATTTTAATTAATTATGGAATCCAATTCCATGTAATAAAAAAATCTTTAATTAAAATAAACTCTTTATTTTTAATTAATTTGGAATTCAATTCACAAATAAAAAACCTTTATTTTAAATAATATGTAAATCTTATTTCATATTAAAAAAAATCTTTATTAAAGGAAACATTTGATATTCTTTTCCTATTCACAAATAAACTCCTTTATTTTGAATAATATGAAATCTTATTTCATATCTAAATAAACTCCTTTATTTAAGGAAATTAGGATTTTCTTTCCTATTCACAAATAAACTCTTTTATTTTCAATAATATGAAATCTTATTTCATATCTAAATAAACTCCTTTATTTAAGGAAAAATTACTTTCCCTAATCCAATTTCAACTCCAATTAGTTATCATGGAATCCAATTCCAACTCTAATTAGTTAATCCAATGAAATTTAATTTTAAAATTAAAATAAACCTTTTATTTTAAAATTAAAATAAACCTTTTTATTTTAAAATTAAAATAAACTTTTATTTTAATTATAAAATAATTAATATATATATATATATATATATATATATATATATATATATATATATATATATAATATATATATATATATATATATATATATATATAAAATATATATATATATATATATATATATATATATATATATATATATATATATATATATATATATATATATATAATATTTATATAAAATATATAAACACTATATATATATATTTTAAAAAAAAAAACATTTCAAAAAAAAAAAAAAAAAAATCATGCACTTTTTTTTATTTAAAACTCATAAACTTCATTAATTATTTAAAAAAAAAAAAATTAAATAAAATTTAATTAACATTTTCATATCGAATTTTTTTTGATTTACGTGCCTCGCTTTCCAATTTATTAACTTAATGGTTAAATTATAATAAAAAAAAAGAATAATAATTTTTTTTTTTAAAAATCATAAATTTTATTTTTTTTTTTTTTTTTTTTTTTAAATTTTATTTAATAAAATGCCCAATTAAATTGTTCTAAACACATATCAATATACATATCAAATTAAAACAATTAATAATTCGCATAAAGGTTCGGGCTCGATGCCATCGTTAGGTTTGTAATATTCATAACGCAATCAAATTGCATAAAAAAAGCTAAGCGTAAAAATCGTAGTTTAAAAATTTTACAAACCATATACCTTGATCACCCTTTACGCATAATTATTAATTAAACGAAAAGATAAAGAATAAATCATACCTCAAGATCGAAGCTTCCTCAGTACAAGTTCACCTCCAAATCCTTTTCGCTCAACTGAATCCACCGGTTTGGTTCCTTCCTTCGATCAACGTTAGCCACCCAAATGTTCGGGCCTCAGAGGTGATCCACCAAGGAAGAAGAAAATTCAAGAAGAAGAAGTGGTGGTTATGGCAAACCCTAGTTTTTCTATCTCTATGTAAAAAGTGTACTCCCAACAAATTGGAATTATTACGCATTGTTAAAGTCAACAACCCACCCACCACCCATAATAAGACTCTCTTTATTTATAGATGTGGGCAACCCACCTTAACAATTAATGAATTGGGTTTTATTTAATTAATTAAATTCTTTTAATTAATTAAGCTCCCTAATCTTATTAGGATAATTAATTAAACTCCTTTAATTAATTTAACCTCCTAATCCAATTAGAATAAATGAGAGTATTTATATTAAATTAATTCCTAAACTCTTTTAGAAATTAAAATAATAATAATTGTAATAATATTAATAAGAGACTCTCTTATTAATTTATATTTAATATTTCTAAAATATTAAATAATAATATTAAGCTATTTAATTTATTCTATCACCATAGATTAAATTAAATATACTTAACATATTATTACGATTATGCCATTAACTTCTTAAATAATTATTCTTCCTTTTGGTGTGAACCTTTTAGGTTCTCCATATTAAACCTATTGTGAATAAATCAATTAGAATAATTCTAATCTTATTTAAATAAATAAATTAAATAATTAATTTATTTAAATAAATAATATTTATTCTACAATAGTGATAAGTTCTCCCAATGATCAACCACTTTCCAGATAATATAGATTTCAACATTAATCATTAAAGAACCTTTCGAGTAAATAGTTACCGATAATTCAATCCTTCCACCATACAATGTCCCAATTAAATATAAGATATGGAATTATCACAAGTCTTATTTTATTTAATTATATGTATTTCGATTCTTAAACGCACAACTCCAAATAATGCAAATTAGAAACTCCTTTCTAATTTCATTCTCTTGCCAAGGACTCACCGGGTTGTCATTTATCTAATCACATAGACACATTTTCTTCTTTTATTAGTAAGTGGTAGATTCTTTATCGATCATACATTATCTCCATGCATAACTTATTATACCCAAGCATACCCTTTGATATACCCTAAGGGTCTTAAGGAATAAGTCAAAGTATAACTCATCATACACAAGATACTACGATGATCTCAAGTCCAAGGATTACTTCAGACTACTATCACTACAGAATTCCTATCGACAGCAAATAAAACTCCATTAGGTATTCCTTATGAGCCAATGCTCAAAATGAACTTATTCTCTAATAAGCACCTACATATACTGCTTTTAGTGTTTCCACACAAATGATCATGAGATCAATCATCCTCATCCAACGAAAGCAAGCAACGATGTACCAATCTATCCGGATTCACTAATCCCCAATTTAGTAATCCAACGATTGGGAACTATTTTAGTTTTAAGCTTTCTAAGAATTTAGATCTCATTAGAATGATCATCATCATTATTCTAAAAGCATTGCTTAAAACTATGGGTTTATCACATATTATAAAACAAAGATCACGTAGATAATTAAAAGCCTTTAATAAATTAATACTTTTTATTAATAAATGAATAAGATTATAAAGTATATGCTTTATCATCAAACATGATCGGTTTGTGTGCATACTACTTTTTCCAATGAATAATAATAAAGACGGAACTGTGTCCTGTAAAACACATGCATGTGATGTTCCAATGTAATAATAATAAAGATTTAACCAGTCCTGTAAAACACATGCATGTGATGTTCCAACAAAATAATAATAAAGATTTTAACCAGTCCTGTAAAACACATGCATGTGATGTTCCAACAGTAATAATAGAAGAATGTCACCAAGTATAGGGTAAACCGCACAGATACAAAGTTATTCCAATGTAATAATAAGCAATGGAATAACAATGCTTCTCTTCATGAATAAGAAAGAATAACACCCCTTACATTTGGTAGAGATTGAATATCGCAGTTAGCAGTAGTAACAAAATACTCTTCTTCTTTTCTCTTATTCTCTATACTTTCTCTCTATAGCTTTAATGAATTCGTGAAAATAATGAAGCACTAGCCTCTATTTATAGAAGATTTCTAGCTTAAAGCACCGCCATGTGAAAAGGCAAAAGTGGCTTGAAAAACGATGGGTTCGACGCTCGTAATGTGATGAAACGACAAGTGGTTCATCATCAGAATGTGAAACGACAAGTGGTTCGATCGCCGTAATGTAAAGGTAATTACTATTAACGAAGGTAAATACTATCTATCGACGTAAGGTAAATACTATTCACAAAGGTAATTACTATCGAAGGTAAGGTAATTTACTATCGATATCGGTAAGGTAAATACTATTCACAAGGGTAATTACTATTGACGAAGGTAATTACTATCGACGAAGGTAAATACTATCGACGAAGAGACTCTTAGATGATTACATATATAGCCCCCATAAAATAATCAAACTTACCACAAATCATTTTTTTTCATCAACACATATTTAATCTTTCAACAATTATTAATCATTTATAACTTGTCGCCTCAATTATTGATTTAATACTATAACATATTATACGATGATAATCGTGACAATAATTGAATCAATAATATAAGAGATATGATGCAAGAATTATCAGAAGTAATAATCGAAAGCATAAAGCCGAGTGACTTCTCACGTAAAGATCAATAATCAATACCGTGGTGCTACTACGCAACCACGCCAGACATCGCATTTTTTACCACCGGTAGTTCAACAGCTTTTAACTCAGAACACCTCCGCCGTTATTTTTATAAAATATTTTTGTCGCTTTTTCAATCCGATAATAATTTCACAGGGGTCCACCAATGATTGAGCCATTGCATTTAATATTCCCTAACAAAAAGAATATTCCCCACCAAATGAATATTTTATAACAACTGCATACTTTTGCAAAATTTATAAATATTACCCACAACTATAACATTATATCAAATTTATTCCATAATATTCAAAAATAATATTTATAGAAAAAATTCATCTTTATTTATAAAAGTTTTGGGTCTTTACAACCTCTCTTCTTATGAAATTTAGCCCTCTCGAAATTAGGGTACGCACTTCAGTATGTCGAAGAGGTAAGGATACCTTGATTTCATTTCGTATTCTAACTCCCAAGTCATTTCCTCAACATCGTGGTTCCTCCACAAAACACTCGAGGTATAACTTGAGCGTAGAATATGTTCTTTCTTATCGAAAATTTGAACAGAACCTCTTCATACGTCAAATCTTCCGCTATTTCGTGGGTTTCTAACTCAATAATATGGTTCGGGTCTTTCACATATTTACGTAATATAGATATGTGAAAACGTTATGAACACGAGACATATTTGGCACAGAAAATGAGTCTATAGCCACAGATCCTACTCGATCGAGGATTAAAATGGACCGATGAATCGAGGGTTAAGTTTTTCTGTGACGCCCCAAAATAGTATACACAACACCCATTCTCGAGTCGCCAAATACATGGTACAAGAAGCAAACTACAACTTTAATAATACAAATGTCGTGGTAAATATTTATAATATAATATTGTCTTCAGATAATATCCATACGCAAATAAATCCTCATCATAATTATTGATTCATTATTTTACAAAATGATGAGGACTACTAAACAACTCTCTAGAACCTTCATTCCATACCCCACTAAGACTCGCTACATTCTCGCCTCCCGAGAAGAAAAAATGGAACAACAAGGAAAAGGGTGAGCTCAACTAGCCCAAGAAAGAATATTATGACTAAGATAATATACAACAAATTATCGTTAGTCTTCAACAGGAAAAAATCGATAGAATACAATGAGACAACAAGTTTTAGATCAATATTCGCAAATGAAATAATAATTCATAGAAGAGTTACGTAGAGAATGAAATCTACTATAATCTATGAATTTAACAAGTTCATCATCAATATTTTATCCCTCGTAACATCAATCAATATTCATCTCGAATCAAATATTCATCTTTGCACTACAGCCAAAGATATTTCAATCGGTCATGTTCATCTCAACACTGCTCATCTTTGCACTAAAGGCCAAAGATATTCATCAATCTGGTCATGTTCATCTCAACTTTTGTTCATCTTTTACTACAGCCAAAGATATTCTTCAAATCATTCATTTTGCACTATGTGCCAAAGATATTCTTAAGAAATCATTCATCTTTGCACTACAAGCCAAAGATATTCCATAATATCATCATTTAAGACCGAGGATGATGAAAAATATTTTTTTAAAGAAACGAATCCAAAGGAAACAAAATGACAAGGATTAAGGATTAAGGATTCGTACTTTGGTTTTATCCACGCCCAAAAATACCTCAAAAATAATCATAGTGGTGTAAAATTCAAGAATGATCAAAAACATGGATACAATCAAAGTTAGTATCCGTAATAGATATTTTGGACAAAAAGAAGAAATTTTATTTTTCTATTGAATAAAGGTCAGATACGTGAATAAAGGTCAGATACGTGAATAGTAATCTCGACACCAAAAGATAGAAATTCCACAAAAAACATCTTCACGCTTCATGAATAGTAATAATAGTACTCGTGAATAAGAACTCGCATAATAAGAATCGTGAATGAATAAGAACTCGTGAATAAGTAACTCATGAATAAGAATCGTGAATAAGAACCCTTACATGAAAAAGTTCCAAATTTGATAAAAACTTCAGATCAACATTTCAAAGATAATGATATGAAGAAATAATATCATTACAAAAAATAATATCCCTTACCGAAAAGATTAAGATTTCTAATGGAATCTGTATAGTCTTTGAAGGAACTTCAGCACCGCATTAATAACAATACTCAAAGTATACTCACAAGAATACGCTCAATATATCGAGAGAAATAGAGAGAAACTTCAGCTTCGGTGTGTTTTTCAATTCTAACCTAAGACCCTATTTATAGAAAATGCTTAGAACACCAAAAAGTTAGTAAAATTTAATATAATATTAATATATTTTTCACATTTTCTTTAGCCCACCATAGACAACTGATCTCAGCCATAGCACATGTTAAATGAGGTTCACAAACTCACCAAAACGTTTTTCTCAAAATAAATAATTAAAACTCCCAAAATCAATTATTTCTTGAACTTGAACTTCAATAATTCATAATAAATAGCCCTTTCATCAGAAAATTTGAATCTCATGAGTTTTTATAGGAAATTCAATTTCTACAACTTTGCAGTAAGAAAGTTTTTCCAAATTCCAAATGTAAATTCGACCAAATCCACAAACGGGTGATTTTACAAGCTATAATCAAATTTCTATTAATAATCAGGTCCACCAACACACAAAACATGTGTTAAACATTTAATGCCACACAAAATACTCTTCCTCCTCATATACTCATATATCCCACATTCATTGTAAAAATATCACCGTTAATATATTATTAAAATAATATATTTAAATGAATTATTTTATCGTAAAAAGATAAAATATTAATTTTCAACAATTGTCATTTTAAAAATTTCTCCATCTATATCCACATAAAATCAATATTTTCCTCATCATATAAATCAATAATTAATTATTCACAAATAATATTATGTAATCACAATATCGACAACCAGTGTAGCTCCTCAGGAAGAGGGGCTTTCCAATAAGAATTTTTTCTTCTTACAAGCGCAATTAGGGTGACCAAACCTCTCCTTGACATGTAACTTTCTAGACATCGCCAATAATGTTATCTAATAATATTATTCAGATAATATGAATTATCGCTCGATAATGAAAGATATCGTAATGACAATTATCAAAAACAAGAATATAAAATATCAACGCAAAGAATTATTAACTCAATAAAATACTAAACAAGAATTATCAGTAACCATTATCGAAAGTAGTGCCTTCACGTAAGAATCAATAATTGGTGCAATACCGGTGCTATCGCTCAACAACGCCAGACAATTAGTGTGTTTTAACCACCGGGTATTCCAACAAAGATAATCAGAATAACTACGCCTGTTATTTAAAACAACTTATATTTGTCGCTTTCTTCATCCAATCGCTCACATGGGTCCCACACATGGTCGCTACCGTCGCATTTAATATTCCCAAGCATTTAATATTCCACGACCAAACTAATATTCCCCGACGATAATGAATATTTTATAACCACTTGCTTATTTTGAAATATTTCATGATTTAACCCTTAACTATCCACATTAATCAAATCAACCCTTACTATTTCAAAATAATAAATAAAGGAAATTCCTTTTATTTAAAAAATTTTTGGTCTTACAACCTCCTCCTTATGAAATTTCGCCCTCTAAATCGACGACATACTGTGTTTTCAAAATGTGAGGATACCTCGCTTTCATTTCCGCTTCCAATTCCTGTGTCATTTCTCTATAGCATGATTCCTCCACAAAACTTTAACTTGTGGTATAACCTTTCAGTAGGACATGCTCCTTCCTATCCAAAATCTTGGCAGTACCTCCTCATATGTTAAGTCTTCTGGCTATCTCGTCCTGGTTCTAACTCTATAACGTGGTTCTGGTCTTTCACATATTTACTTAAGTACGTATATGTGAAACACATTATGAACACGAGACATACTTTGAGGTAACGCAAGTCTATAGGCTACATTTCCTACTTCGGCCAAGAATTTGAAATGGACCGATAAATCGTGGATCGAGCTTCCTCTCTTCCCAAATCTTGTAACTCCTTCCATGGAGCAACTCGCAACAATACATGATCCCCTACATTAAATTCCACGCCCTTTCGATGAAGATTCGCATAACTCTTTTGTCGATCTTGTGCCGCTTCAGTATACGTTGTCGAATCATTTGGATCTTTTCTTGTGAGTATACATATCAATTAACTCGGTCCCAACAATGTTGCTTCACCCACCTCATCCCAACATATCGGAGAACGACATTTTCGTCCATATAATGCTTGAATGGAACCATGCCTATATTTGTTTAATAACTATTCATTGTATGAGAATTCCACCAATGGCAAGTACTTATCCCAACTTCCTTTGAAATCTAGGACACGTAGTTTTAATATATCTTCAAGAGTTTGAGTAGTCCTTCGATTGCCCATCCGCTTTTGAGGATGGTATGCCAAATCAATCATAAATTCGCGCTCACTAAGCTTTAAAATCAAACTAACTCGGGTCAAAACTATGGATACCGGCATGCCATGCAATCTCACAATCTCATTTACGCATATACTTCAGAAAGACGCTCAAAGGAATAAGTCTCTCGTGACGACAGAAGAAATGAGTAGACTTGGTTAATCTATCAACAATAACCCAAATCGCATCTACGCCGAGAAACCTTGGGAAGATTAGTAATGAAATTCGTGGTAATGTGTTCCCACTTCCATTTCAAAATCTCAAGTGGTCAGAATGGACCATTAGTACTCTGATGCTCCGCCTTTTACATGTCGATAAGTTAAACATCTCGAGATAAACCACGCGATCTCTCTCCTCATATTGCTTCCACCAAAAAAATGTATATTTCAAGATCATAATACATTTTTATCTCCTCAAATTTTTTAAATAAAAAGGAATTTCCTTTATTTATTATTTTGAAATAGTAAGGGTGGATTTGATTAATGTGGATAGTTAAGGGTTAAATACGCAAATATTTCAAAATAAGCAAGTGGTTATAAAATATTCATTTTGCTTTGGAATATTCGTTTGGTCGTGGAATATTCGCATCGCTTTGTGAATATTCGCATTTACTGCCAGCAAATGCATGTGTGGGCCCCATAACTGAAAAGCGATTGGATGAGGAAAACGACAAATTAAGGTGGTTATAAATAACGCACAGAAGTTGTTATGTTAAGACTATTGAATACCCGGTGGTTAAAATACAAGAATACGCTGTGGTCGCACAAAGAAGACACCAGATTGCGACACAAGATTGTTGAATTATCGATTCGCACGTAAGATGGCACTACTCAATAATTTTCACAGAGAGTTATCGCTCAATATTTTATTTTATCGATTCAATAATTGTCGCTGTTGATATTTTATATTATCGTTGTTCAATAATGTGTCACCGACAAGATTTCCCATTATCGATCAATAATTCATATTATTTGAATAATATTATTAGATAACATTATTGGCAATGTCTAGAAAGTTCGCCTCAAGGAGAGGTTTGGTCACCTAATCGCGCCACCAAGAAGAGAGATCCTTATCGAAAGACCCCTCTTTCCGGGAACTACCGTCATTATAAATGTGATTCTCGTAATATTATTTGTGAATAATTAATTATCGATTCATATGATAAAGAAATATTTATTTTATATGAATATAAATGATGGATTTATTTATGTGGTTATTAATGAAGGAATTAATGTTGAGGTGTTTTATCAAGATTTTATCTGGATCGAGGTATTAAAAATCAAATCGTGGGTTTCAGATATATCATGTGGGTTATAATTTTTAATCCCACCATTGATTGTGGTAATTTTTGGGTATGTTATACATACATAAGTTGAGTATATGTCCACAAATTTTGAACCGTTAAAAATGCACGAATGATTTGTTGTGAATTTTAAGAGGTGTCTGATTCTGGAAATTAGGTTTATAATTGATTTTGGTGGAAAATTCTAGAATTGAGTGGGCCCCACTTGTGGTTGGTGAAAAATGTGCTGAATTTTATTTCAAATGTGGTGGGTGGCAATAGTAGCAGTGTAAAGCCATCAAACAGTGTCAAGTCCGCTTTGCGGGCTAACATTTTCCTATAAATAGAGGGCTAAGTTAGAATTGAAAATCACACCGTAAACAAAGTTTTTCTTCTATCTCTATATTATCGAGCGTATTTTGTGAGTATTTAGATACTTTGAGAGTCATTGCTCAAAGACAAGTTTCATTCAAAGATCACTTCCCACCTTTCCTTCCCAAGCATCGATTCTTTGAGGTAAGGGATGTTATTTTCTTCTCAAATGATATTAATTCTTCAATATCATTATACGCCGAAATATGGTTGGTACTTTTATCAAATTTGGAACTTTTTCATGCTCTGGGTTACTATTCATGAGTTACTATTCACGAAGTTACTATTCATGAGTTACTATTCACGAAAGTTACTATTCACAAAGTACTATTCATGAAGCGTGAAAAATGTTTTTTGTGGAATTTCTATCTTTGGTGCTCTGAGTTATTATTCACGATACTATATTCTATTCACGATACTCAAGACTATTCATTTATATTTAAGACTATTCATCTAAAAATGAAAATTTTTCTTTTCGTCTAAAATATCTATTTCGGATACTAGCTTTGATTGTATCCATGTTTTGATCATTCTTGAATTTTTACTTCACTATGATTATTTATGAAGTATTTTTGACTCGGATTGTTTAAAGTACGAATCCATAATATTTGTCATTTTGTTTCACCGGATTCGCTTTTTAAAAGTATTTTTCATCATCCTCGGCCTTAAATGATGATATTATTGAATATCTTTGGCCCGAAGCAAAGATGAATGATTTTCAAGAATATCTTTGCCCAGAAAAGCAAAAGATGAATGATTTCAAGAATATCTTCGCCTCAGAGCAAAGATGAACAGTGTTTAAATGAACACGACCGATCGATGAATATCTTTGGCCTTTAGTGCAAAGATGAACAGTGTTTAAATGAATACGACCGATCGATGAATATCTTTGGCCTTTAGTGCAAAGATGAACAGTGTGTTGAGATGAACACGACCGATTGATGAATATCTTTGGCCAGAATGCAAAGATGAATATTTGATTTGAGATGAATATCGATTGATGTTACAGGATAAAATATTGATGATGGATCGTTAAATTCATAGATTATAGTAGATTTCATTCTCACGTAACTCTTCTATGAATTATTATTTTCATTGCGAATATTGATCCAAACTTGTTGCCTATTTTATTCTATCGATTTTTCCTCGTTGGAGACTAACGATAATTTGTTGTATATTATCTTAGTCATAACATTCTTTATCGGGCTAGTTGAGCTCACCTTTTTCCTTGTTGTTCCATTTTTCTTCTCGTGGAGGCGAGAATGTAATAGTAGTATATTTAATGGGGTATGGAATGAAGGTTCTAGAGAGTTGTTTAGTAGTCCTCACCATTATTGTAAAATAATGTATCAATAAATGTGATGAGGATTTATTTGAGTATAAATATTGTCTAGAAGATAATATTTGTATTTAAACTCACGCTTTTTCTTGTTGTAATAATAAAGTTGTTTCGTACTCATGATTTGGCGACTCGGGAATGGGTTGGATGGAATGGACCTATTTTTCGTCGTCACGCTTGGTATCGAAGCTTAGGATACGATCTCTCGCGGAGATCGAGAATAGAACTAGAGGGGAGAGACGAGTAAATCCTTCGCTAGGTGTCCTACCTAAGCTTATTTGTTATGATCAAGATATAGGATATTATGTGATTGATTTCTTAATTAAACCTTGTTTTATTCATGATTTGAGAATGTAACCGAGAATATTAATAATGGTGTAAATGAGAGTGGAGAGACGCTTTTATTAATCGAGGGAGAACGTGCAATGCATAAATGGCGATGTCCTCCGTGAATGAATAACACCAATCGAAAGCGATGATTCAAGGGATGTTTAAAAGCTCGGTGCAGATTCACGAAAATCGATTGAGGAGATGTTCAAAATAGAGAGATGATAGAATTCATGGGTGGTCATCGCAAGAGCTTCAAAGAGTCGGGACCATGCAATTTAAGGGAAAGCCGAATCACGGGCGAAACATGGAAATGCAAATTACCAAGATATTCAATGTCTTGGGATGCCCGAACGAAAGTTCCATTCGTGACCTTTATGTTCCGAGTATAAGCAGACATCTGGGTAAGGTCTACATCAAATAACCGAACAGATGATGAGTGAGACGTTTAAAATAAAGTCAACGACAATACTTGGATATTATGTATGAAGAGATGTCCAATCTAAAAAGAGAAGATTTAATAAGTTCGCGTGAGTTACGGAAGACGAGGCTCGATGTTTCGAGAGGTTTGAAACACGACATATACGCCAAGATCGCATAATTCATCAACAAATTCTAGGGGAAGAGAACGATCGCCGCCATAGATCATATCGAAGATAAACATTAATAACGAGAGGAGGAGAATGTGATAAGGTCAAACTGCTCAAAAGCCTTCCAAGGTATGCTATAATTCAGGTGGAAAGAAATGAATATATATTATATCGAGATCAGTCCAAATGATACAGCAAAATCAAGGTCATAAGATTGGAACGATATCGAAACCCATAACGTATTTCGGAGAAAGTGGAATGGTGACTCAAAAGGATGTCCAAGAAAAGTCAAAGTCAACGATTCTCGGAAGAGCGTTTGTCGTGAGACCCAATAAAATGCAAGGAACCCGAACGGTTAGTATGGGTTAGTTAATTATAAATTCTTCATGAAGTTTATACCTTACTAGATAATCTTCTACCCATTCTTTTATCTCTCATTTTACATTCAACGTTTGAACTTCGACTACGGAGAAATTAGACTTTGACTTATTTATGGAGACTCCATTAGAGAAACTTTCATTACATCCTGTTGTTTAAAAAAATCTTGCTTGATTCAGTCATAAACTATCACATTACCGTTAACCTTATTTCTATAGAGATATTTGTTTTTGATGTGATTTTAAGGTTAACTACTCATCACGCCAAATTGATTGTTTTCGTAAGGTTGTTAGTTTTCATATTCCTAAGCAACCTCGTTATTCAATTCAAGCAATCAAACCATTGTAATCAAACATTTTCATATCAAGCCATGAAGTCATTCGCTTATTACGGATGTCAAGTTTTCTTAGTCCATGTTATGGATTTGAATAAAGACACGCCGATTTGAATAATATTCTTGTTGTTATTGATTTTCCCGACGTATTTCAAGAATTTCTTGGCTTACTCCCAAAGCCCGATATTAAATTTTTATCGACTTTGAACCCCAGACAAAAACTCATTTCTAAAATCTTATATCGAATGGCTCTATTGAACTTCGTGAGTTAAAATTCAACTATAGAATTTGGTACCGAGCCTTTATCTTATGACTTCCTTTCAGGAATTCACCTGGCAGACTCTCTGTCAGGGACGCCATATTCGCATGCGATAGTAAATCGATAGGTGTCAATGTGACGCTTATCCAAGATTGGATATGAGTCACACTTGAGAGCAACCTAAGTCAAGAATCGAAAACGTAGCTTTCAGGCTTAGTTGGTTATTATCGAGATTCGTTGAAGGATATTCTCGAATCGCTATTCCATTATCGCATGGTACTCAGAGATACAAAATTCGAATGGAGCAAGGAATGTGGGAAGAGCTTCAAGAACTCAAGAGAGAGACTCATTTCAAAGACATGTTACGACCATGCCATCCCGGAAAAGTTTAACGTGGTAGCCGACGTGTTGAGTAGAAGATCGATACAAGTACGAAAGTACGATATTGTCAAAGACTAATTTTCAGATAATATACAAATAATAGAGATGGAGATGAAAACCTAGGTACCCACGTGATGATATACGAGTACGTGATGATATACGAGTATAATCGACTTTAATCGATAAAGTTAAAGTTATTCAAGCTACAACCGAGTCGATGAATTTGAAGAAGGAGGTGCAAGAAGTTGTTATTTTAAAAGCGAGAATCGGTGAGGTGAGGAAAGCTCAAACCTTCGATTTATTAATCCATTTGAAATTCTCGATCGAATAGGAACTGCGTGCCGATAGACTCGCTTTTACCACCAAGTACGACGGCGTGTTCATAACGTTTTTCACGTATCGATGTTACGTAAATATGTGGACGACCAAAACACGTCATCGAGATAGAAACCCACGACGAGATAGTCAAGACTTAACGACGAGGAGGAGGTACCTGCCAAGATTTTGTAGAGGAAAGAACATGACCCTATGTCATCGAGGTTATACCATAAGTTAAAGTTTTGTGGAGAAACCATGTTATCGAGGAAATGACCGGGAGTGGAAAACGAAAATGAAAGCGAGGTATTCTCATCTTTCGAAACACCAGTATCGTACGCCAATTTCGAGGACTTAAATTTCATAAGGAGGGAGGTCAGAAGACCCTAAATTTTTTAAATAAAAGGAATTTCCTTTATTTATTATTTTGAAATAGTAAGGGTGGATTTGATTAATGTGGATAGTTAAGGGTTAAATACGCAAATATTTCAAAATAAGCAAGTGGTTATAAAATATTCATTTCGCTTGGGAATATTCGTTTTTGGTCGTGGAATATCTAAAGATCGTTTCAGAATATTCATCGCATCGCCGCAGACCATGCAAGGCCCCATAAACTGGAAAGCGATTGACGAGGAAAAAAGCGATAAAGTTTGGGTGGTTATAATAATCTACGTAGTTGTTATCAAGTAAGACCGTTGGAATACGGGTGGTTAAAAACACAAGAATACGCGTGGTCGCACAAGAGAAGACACCAGATTAAGATAAAGATTGTTGAATTATTGATTCGCACGTAAGATGGCACTACTTCAATAATTTTCACAAGAGTTATCGCTCAATATTTTATTTTATTGATTCAATAATTGTCTGCGTTGATTTTTATATTATTGTTGTTCGATAATTGTCACACGCATGATTTCCCATTATCGATCAATAATTCATATTATTTGAATAATATTATTAGATAACATTATTGGAAATGTCTAGAAAGTCTGCTTCAAGGAGAGGTTTGGTCACCTAATCAAGGCGCCAAGAAGGAGAGATCCTTATCGAAAGACCCCTCTTCCCAGGAGGAACTACCTGGTCATTATAATTGTGATTCTCGTAATATTATTTGTGAATAATTAATTATCGATTCATATGATAAAGAAATATTTATTTTATATGAATATAAATGATGGATTTATTTATGTGGTTATTAATGAAGGAATTAATGTTGAGGTGTTTTATCAAGATTTTATCTGATTGGAGGTATTAAAAAATCAAATCAGGGTTTTTGAGATATATCATGGGGTTATAATTTTTAATCCGACCGATTGGATTGTGGTAATTTTGGGTATGTTATACATACATAAGTTGAGTATATGTCCACAAATTTTGAACCGTTAAAAATGCACGAATGATTTGTTGTGAATTTTAAGAGGTGTCTGATTCTAAATTAGGTTTATAATTGATTTTGGTGGAAAATTTAGAATCGAGTGGGCCCCACTTGTGGTTGGTGAAAAATGTGCTGAATTTTATTTCAAATGTGGTGGGTGGCAATAGTAGTAGTGTAAAGCCATCAGTAAAAGTCAAGTCTCGCTTTGGCGGGCTAACATTTTCCTATAAACAGAGGGCTAAGTTAGAATTGAAAATCACACCGTAAACAAAGTTTTTTTCTCTCTCTATATTATCGAGCGATTTTGTGAGTATTTAGATACTTTGAGAGTTGTTGTTCAAAGATAAGTTTCATTCAAAGATCACTTCCGACCTTTCCTTCCGGCAATCGATTCTTCGAGGTAAGGATGTTATTTTTTCTCAAATGATATTAATTCTTCAATATCATTATCTTTGAAATATTGGTTGGTACTTTTTATCAAATTTGGAACTTTTTTCATGTGTGGGGTTACTATTATTCATGAGTTACTATTCACGAAGTTACTATTCATGAGTTACTATTCACGAAGTTACTATTCACGAGTACTATTCATGAAGCGTGAAAATGTTTTTTTTGTGGAATTTCTATCTTTTGTGTCTGAGTTACTTATTCACGATAATGACTATTCACGATCACTGACTATTCATTTATTCATATTCACCTAAAATGAAAATTTTTCTTTTCGTCTAAAATATCTATTCGGATACTAGCTTTGATCAGATCCATGTTTTGATCATTCTTGAATTTTACTTCACTATGATTATTTATGAAGTATTTTTGAACTTCGGATTGTTTAAAGTATTTAATCCATAATCCTTTTGTCATTTTGTTTCACGGATTCGTTTCTTTTAAAAGTATTTTTCATCATCCTCTACCTTAAATGATGATAGTATTGAATATCTTTGGCCCGTAGAAAGCAAAAGATGAATGATTCTGAAGAATATCTTCGTAGTGCAAAGATGAATGATTTCAAGAATATCTTTGGCCCAGAGTAGCAAAAGATGAGCAGTGTTTAAATGAACATGACCGATGATGAATATCTTTGGCCTTTAGTGCAAAGATGAACAGTGTTTAAATGAACACGATCGATCGATGAATATCTTTGGCCTTTAGTGCAAAGATGAACAGTGTTGAGATGAACACGATCGATTGATGAATATCTTTCGCCCCAGTGCAAAGATGAATATTTGATTTGAGATGAATATCGATTGATGTTACAGGATAAAATATTGATGATGGATCGTTAAATTCATAGATTATAGTAGATTTCATTCTCTACGTAACTCTTCTATGAATTATTATTTTCACGCCAATATTGATCTCAAAACTTGTTTCTATCAGATTCTATCGATTTTTCCTCGTTGGAGACTAACGATAATTTGTTGTATATTATCTTAGTCATAACATTCTTTATCGGGCTAGTTGAGCTCACCCTTTTCCTTGTTGTTCCATTTTTCTTCTCGTGAGGCGAGAATGTAATGAGTACTTAGTGGGGTATGGAATGAAGGTTTAGAGAGAGTTGTTTAGTAGTCCTCACCATTATTGTAAAATAATGTATCAATAAATGTGATGAGGATTTATTTGAGTATAAATATTGTCTGAAGATAATATTTGTATTTAAACTCACGCTTTATTCGTTGTAATAATAAAGTTGTAGTTGTTTCGCACTCATGTATTTGGCGACTCAGAATGGGTTGGATGGAATGGACCTATTTTGGGGTCGTCACACGCATGATACTTTGCAAAATTTATAAATACTACCCACAACTATAATATTATCTCAAATTCACACCATAATATTAAAAAATTATTTCGATCAAAAATTTAAATCTTTATTGATAAAATGGTTGGGTCTCACATTGTTAAACCAAAACATATATAAAATATATATCATAAGTAACAGACAATTATATAATAGTAAACAAATAGTTGTATACTAGTAACCAAACAAGAATATAATAATAACAAAACATATATACGATAGTAATCAACCACTTATATCATAAAGAACTAAAAACATGCTTAAATATTAACATATCATTTTATATGATGGTAACCAACATATATATAAAACATTTATGATAGTAACTCAAAACAATTATATAATAGTAACCAAATAGTTGTATGATAGTAATAAAACAAGTAATATAATAGTAATAAAAACAATCGTACGACAAGAATAAAAGCAGATATATAATAAAGAATCTTGATTTGTTAAAGCTATTTACTTAAACAAATAAATAATGTAACCATAAATATAGAAACATAATTCAAGAAAAAAAAAAGAACTCACATCATCGTTTTAACCCATTGCCGTGAGTCTTTAATTTATAAAACCACATTTTAGATGAAAACATATTAAGTATACACGTTGACATTAACAATCACCATGTTAATATACACACTTACCAAAAATCAAATTTATTTGTTTCATAAAAAACTATAGCATTGTTAATGATCACTAAAAACAAACCTTTTCCGTTGTTAAGTCCTATTTTAAACCATTGTTCAAACAATGCTTCTTCAAATTTGACGGCATATCCATGCAAACCTTGAGAAATTTGAAATAACAACAACTCTTCGACTAGCCTTTTGATGTCATTAGGCGATAACCCACCGATCCAAATGTTCATGTATATGGAGACCTTTTGTAGAACAACACTCTTTAAATGTTCACGCATTGTGTCCGCCACTTACTCTATCGACGCTCTTCTTCCATCCCATCCAACCCATTCTCGAGTCGCCAAATACATGGTATGTAAATAACTACAACTTTATTAATACATTTGTCGCAAAATATATAACATATATATATATAATGAGTTGAGTTTAAATACAATTATTGTCTTCTATACAATATACATACCCAAATAAATCCTCATCATTATTTATATACATTTTTTTAAAAATGGTGAGGACTACTAAACTCTCTCTCTCTCTGTAACCTTCATTCCATACCCCCGACTAAGATTTCGCTACATTCTCGCCTCCCGAAAGAAAAAAATGGAACAAAAAAAAGGTGGTGAGCTCAACTAGCCAAAAGAAGAATATTACGACTAAGATAATATACAACAAATTATCGTTAGTCTTCAACAGGAAAAAATCTAATGTAATACAATAGACAAACCAGCTTTTAAATCAATCTTCGCAATGAAATAATAATTCATTAGAAGAGTTAAGTAGAGAATGCAAACTACTATCTTCTATATATGAATTTAAAAGTTCATCGTCGATATTTTATCCCTCGTAACATCAATCAATATATATCCGAATCAAATATTCATCTTTGCACTATGTGCCAAAGATATTCATCATGTTCATCTAAACACTGCTCATGTTCATCTAAAACACTGCTCATCTTTCATCATACACGCCAAAGATAATAATCAAGAGGTCATGTTCATCTCAACACTGCTCATCTTTGCACTACACGCCAAAGATATTCATCAAGAAATCATTCATCTTTGCACTATGTGCCAAAGATATTCAAGAATATCATCATTTAGACCGAGGATGATGAAAAATATTTTAAAGGAAACGAATCCAAAGGAAACAAAAGAACAAATATTAAGGATTCAGATTTTAAACAATCCAAGTTCAAAAATAATTCATAAGTAATCATAAAAGAGGAGTAAAATTCAAGAATGATCAAAACATGGATACAATCAAAGCTAGTATCCATAATAGATATTTTGACAAAAAAAAGAAGAAATTTCATTTTTCTATGAATAAAGGTCAGATTCGTGAATAAAGGTCAGATAACGTGAATAAAGGTCGATGATAATGAATAAGTAAATCGACACCAAAAGATAAATTTTCAAAAAAACATCTTCACGCTCGTGAATAAGTACTCGTGAATAAGAATCTGAATAAGAATAAGAATAAGAACTCGTGAATATAATAAGAACTCATGAATAAGAACTCGTGAATAAGAAATTTAATAAAGTTCCAAACATGAAAAAGTTCCAAATTTGATAAAAATTTCCAACCAATATTTCAAAGATAATGATATCAAGAAATAATATCATTTTTTAATAAAATAACATCCCTTACCGAAAAAAAGACAAGATTTTTTAATAAACACCTGATATAAAGCTATGACTTGAACTTGCACCAGATAGCAATACTCAAAGTATACTCAAAATACTCACAAGAATACGCCGATAATATAGAGAGAGAAAACTTCAGCTTTTCGTGTGATTTTCAATTCTAACCCAAGACCCTATTTATAGAAAATGCTAGTAACACCAAAGTAGAAAATTTAATAATAATAATAATATATATATATATATTTTCCAAATTTTTTACATACACACATTTCAATTCAATCTGAATTCAACATCACACACAACACATGTTAATGATGCCCAAAAAAAAAAAAAAACGTTTTTTTTTAAAAAAAAATATTTTAAACTTCAAAAATCAATTATTTTGAGCTTCTAACTTCAATAATTCATAATAAAAAGCCCTTTTATCAAAAAAAAAATCTCATGATTTTTTTTATAGGAAATTCAATTTCTACAACTTTGCGTAAGAAGTTTTTTCCAAATTCCAAATGTAAATTGACCAAATCCACAAACCAAGCATTTTACAAGCTATAATCAAATTTTCAATAAATAATGGGGTCCACCAACACACAAAATATGTGTTAAACATTTAATGCCAAATAAAAATACTCTTCCTCCTCATATACTCATATATCCCACATTCATTATAAAATATCACTGCTAATATATTATTAAAATAATATATTTAAATGAATTATTTTATCGTAAAAAGATAAAATATTAATTTTCAACAATTGTCATTTTAAAAATTTTCTCCATCTATATCCACATAAAATCAATATTTTCCTCATCATATAAATCAATAATTAATTATTCACAAATAATATTACAGAATCACAAGATCGGCAACTGTGTGCCGCCTCAGAAAGAGGGGCTTTCCAATAAGGATCTCCTCATCGGCGCAAGCAATTTAGTGACCAAACCTCTCCTAGATGTAACTTTCTAGACATCGCTAATAATGTTATCTAATAATATTATTCAGATAATATGAATTATTGTCTCGATAATGGAAAATAATACCGTAATGACAATTTATCAAAAACACAAAGAATATAAAATATCAACGCAAAGAATTATTGAATCAATAAAATAAAATATCGAATAAAGAATTATCAGAATAATTATCGAAGAAAAGGCCTTTCACGTAATCAATAATCAATAATCGTGCAATACCGCGTGCCATCGCTCAACAACGACAGACAAGTGTGTTTTAACCAACCGGTATTCCAACAAAGATAATCTGAATAACTACGCCGCTATTTATAAACAACTTATATTTGCTCGCTTTTCATTCATCCAATCAATCGCTCATGGGCCCATGGGGCCCATAAAGAAAGCGCATTTAATATTCCGTCATTGCATTTAATATTCCCGACAAACACATTTAATATTCCACCACCAAACTAATATTCCCTAATAATAATGAATATTTTATAACCACTGCTTATTCAAATATTTCATGATTTTACCCATAACTATCCACATTAATCAAATCAACCCTTACTATTTCAAAATAATAATAGAGGAAAATAAATTTCATTTATTAATAATTTGGGGTCTTACAACCTCCCTCCTTATGAAATTTCCTCTAAATCGACGACGATTTGTGTGTGTTTCAAAAGATGAGAATACTCGCTTTCATTTCCGCTTCCAACTCCCTGTGTCATTTCCTCAATAAAGATGGTTTCTCCACAAAACTTTAACTTGTGGTATAACCCCAGACATATGGACATGTTCTTTCCTATCCAAGATCTTCGACAGTACCTCCTCGACGTTAAGTCTTCGCTATCTCGTCCGGCTTCTAACTCAACGACGTGGTTCGGTCGTCCACATATTTACGTAACATCGACACACGTGAAAAAACGTTATGAACACGCCGCCATACAAACAAAACGAGTCTATAGCCACGCTCCTATTCGATCGAGAATTTCAAATGGATTAATAAATCAAGGTTCGAGCTTTCCTCACCTCACCGATTCTCGCTTTTGAAATAACAACTTCGACCTCCTTCTTCAAATTCATCACCCGGTGTAGCTCGAAATTTTTTTTAACTTTATCGATTAAAGTCGATTATACTCAGATATCATCACGCGGGTACCTAGAGTTTTCATCTCCATCTCTATTATTTGTAAATTATACTTAAATGAGTCTTCGATAATATCGACTCAGATTCAGATATACGCATCTTCTACTCAACACGCCACCTACCACGCTCGCTTTTTCCAGATGGCACGGTCGTAACACGTATGTTAAATGAGTCTCTCTCGAAGTTCTTCAAGCTCTTCCCACATTCCTCGCTTCCATTCGAATTTTGTATCTCTACGAGTCACCCAAGTAATGGAATAGCGATTCGAGAATATCCTTCAACTAATCTCCGATAATAACCAACTAAGCCTGTAAAGCTACGATTTCGATTCGATTTCGATTTAGGTTGTTCTCAATCGCGACTCATATCCCAACCTCGATACGACGCTACAATGACACCTATCGCTTTACTATCGCACTAATATGGTGTCCCCTACTTGAGAGTCTCGCTTTGCAGCATTCCACAAAGGAAGTCACCAGATAAAGGCTCGTGTACCAAATTTATAGTTGAATTTTTAACTCCTCAAGTTCAATAGAGCCATTCGACATGAGATTTTAGAAATGAGTTTTCAGTATTCAAAGTTCAAAGTCGATACAAAATTTAATATCGCTTTGGGAGTAAGCCAAGAAATTCTTCAGAAATACGCCAGAAAAATCAATAACAACAGAATATTATTCAAATCGACGTGTCTTTATTCAAATCCATAACACGGACTAAGAAAACTCGACATCCGTAATAAACGAACGACTTCATGGCTTGATATGAAAAATGTTTGACTACAATGGTTTGATTGAATTGAATTCAATAACAAAGTTGCTTTAGAATATGAAAAACTAACAACCTTATTTAAAGTAATCAATTTTTTATGATGATGAGTAGTTAACCTTAAAATCACATCAAAAGCAAATATCTCTATAAATAAGGTTAATGTGTAATGTGATAGTGCCAACCCGAATCAAGCAAGATTTCTAAACAACTGATGTAATGAAAGTTTTTCCAAACTGAGTCTCCATAAAAGTCAAAGTCTAATTTCTCCGTAGTCAAGTTCAAACGCTGAGCGCAAAAGCAAAGAGAGATAAAAGAATGGGTAGAACCCAGATTCAAGAAGGTATAAACTTCGCAAGAATTTATAATTAACTAACCCGCTAACTTCGTCGTCGTTCTCGATTTTGACCGGCCACGCACAAACGCCTTCCAGAACCGCTGATTTTGATTTTTTTCGGGACATCCTTTCGAGTCACCATTCTACCGGATCGGGTTTCGATATCATATAATCTTCGAGCGATATGTCCTTCTTTTCCACAATTATACCTTATACCTTAAACTGGCGGGCGCTCAATGATATGTCCTCTCTTCCCAAGATTTGTAATATATACGACCGGTGGTTTTTCTCTCCTCGAACCAGCCACATCGGTACCGACGCCTTCACATGGTCGCTGTTGAATCTCTCTTTTAAAATCTCCTCCCGACTCGCTTCTTCTATTTTCACGGCCACGATTATTACCACCAGAGTGGTTACCGCTTTTTGTCATTCAGATTCTTCTTTCTCGGTTATCGTTATCGTTATTCGATGATCGCTATCTTCAGATGATCCTCGTTATGGTCCCCTCTGCTGAACGTATTTCTCGTTATCTCGCCTAACAACCGAGCCTCGCTGACAACATCCGAATATCAGAGAGAAAATTTATGAGAAATGAGATATCGACGACGCCGGTTTCAAACCTCTCGTAAACATCCGCCATATACGCTCCTCATTCTCCACCAAATGAGGTGCAAACTCGATAACTCCGCTAACTTCGCCGATCGCATCGGGACACCGCCATGTTATTCTCGCCCGCCTAATAACTCCACTTCCTTCATACGATTTAATACTTTGTGGAAGTACTTCATTATCGAACTGCTTTCAAACGCTCTCCCACGATACGCCGAAAAGTAAAATGGATGGGTACGCTTCACGATTCCCACCAAGAAGAATCGCCTTCGCATTTTAAACAAAAGTAAAGCGAATGGAACTTTCTTCTCTCCGCATCCCAAGACATCGAATATCTGTAATTTGTTTCGACCCACGCCTCCGCCTTTAATCGGATCGGATCCGCTTTCCTAAATTTCGTGGTCCCAACTTCGAATCGCTCGTCGTGACCACCCGTGAATTGCTATCATTTCTCCTCAGATTTTGAACACGAAGTCTCCTCGTCTCGATTTTGCATGAATCGCAAAAAGCTTCTAAACATCCCCTCGCTCATCATCTCTTCAGGTGGTGTTGTTCACAGGAGGTACATTGCCACCACTCACAGACGCTCTCTCCTCGCTGTAAAGACAGCATCTCCACGGCCTCATTTACTCCATCGTTAATATTCTCAACGACATTCTCAACATCGCCATATAAAACAAGGGTTAATTAAGGAAATCAATATATCACATAATATCCCTATATACTAACTAACAACTAACAAATAAGCTTAGTAGTAGACACACTAAATAAGGATTTACCGCCTCCCTCCTAGTTCTATTCCCCGATCTCCGCCAGAGATCATATCCCTAAGCTCGATACCAACCGCGACGCCCCCAAAATAGGTCCATTCCATCCAACCCATTCTCGAGTCGCCAAATACATGGTATGTAAATAACTACAACTTTATTAATACATTTGTCGGGCAAAATATTATATAACATATATAATCGTGAGTTTAAATACAATTATTGTTTCTATATAATATACATACCCAAATAAATCCTCATCACAATTATTTATACATTATTTTACAAAAAAATGGTGAGGACTACTAAACAACTCTCTCTGTAACCTTCATTCCATACCCCGACTACTAAGACTCGCTACATTCTCGCCCCCGAGAAGAAAAATGGAACAAAAAGGAAAAGGGTGAGCTCAACTAGCCCAAAAGAAGAATATTACGACTAAGATAATATACAACAAATTATCGTTAGTCTCTTCAACAGGAAAAATCTAATAGTAATACAATAGACAAACAGCTTTTAAATCAATCTTCGCAAATGAAAAATAATTAATTCATTAGAAAGAGTTAGAGAATGCAAACTACTATCTTCTATATATGAATTTAAAAGTTCATCGTCGATATTTTATCCCTCAGAACATCAATCAATATATATCCGAATCAAATATTCATCTTTGCACTACACAGCCAAAGATATTCATCACTGGTCATGTTCATCTAAACACTGCTCATCTGCACTACTACGCCAAAGATATTAATCGCTTGGTCATGTTCATCTCAACACTGCTCATCTTTGCACACTACACGCCAAAGATATTCATCAAGAAATCATTCATCTTTGCACTACAAAGCCAAAGATATTCAAGAATATCATCATTTAGACCGAGGATGATGAAAAAATATTTTAAAGGAAACGAATCCCAAAAAAAAGAAACAAAAGAACAAATATTAAGGATTCAGATTTTAAACAATCCAAGTTCAAAAAACTTCATAATAAATAATCGAGGAGTAAAATTCAAGAATGATCAAAACATGGATACAATCAAAGCTAGTATCCATAATAGATATTTTGGACAAAAAAGAAGAAATTTTTTTTTTTTTGAATGAATAAAGGTCAGATTCGTGAATAAGGTCAGATACGAATGAATAAGGTCAGATAATGAATAAGAATCGACACCAAAAGATAGAAATTTCACAAAAAACATCTTCACGCTTCGTGAATAATAAGATCGTGAATAAGAATCGTGAATAAGAACTCGTGAATAAGAATCAAGAATAAATCATGAATAAGAAATGAATGAATAAGAAATAAAACCCGACATGAAAAAGTTCCAAATTTGATAAAAATTTCCAACCAATATTTTCAAAGATAATGATATCAAGAAATAATATCATTTTCGAAATAAAATAACATCCCTTACCTCGAAAAGACAAGATTTTAGTAAAACACCTGACATAAAGCTATGACTGAACTTCAGCACCAGATAGCAATACTCAAAGTATACTCAAAATACTCACAAGAATACGCCGATAATATAGAGAGAGAAAACTTCGCTCGTGTGATTTTCAATTCTAACCCAAGACCCTATTTATAGAAAATGCTGTAACACCAAAAAGTAAAATTTAATATAATAATAATATATATATTATTATTTTCATTTCACACTTTTAAATCTCATCTGAATTCAGCAACAATTAAACACATGTTAAAGATCACCAAAAAAAAAAAAAAAACGTTTTTTTTTTAATTAAAAAAAATATTTTAAACTTCCAAAAATCAATTATTTTTGAGCTTCTAACTTCAATAATTCATAATAATAGCCCTTTTATCAAAAAATTCAAAATCTCGTGTTTTTTTTATAGGAAATTCAATTTTCTACAACTTTGCGTAAGAAAGTTTTTCCAAATTCCAAAAAATGTAAATGACCAAATCCACAAACCAAGCGATTTTTTAAAGCTATAATCAAATTTCTACCAATAAAATGGGGTCCACCAACACACAAAATATGTGTTAAACATTTAATGCCAAAAAAATACTCTTCCTCCTCATATACTCATATATCCCACATTCATTATAAAATATCACCATTAATATATTATATATTATTAAAATAATATATTTAAATGAATTATTTTATAAAAAAAAGATAAAATATTAATTTTCAACAATTGTCATTTTAAAAATTTTCTCCATCTATATCCACATAAAATCAATATTTTTTCTCATCATATAAATCAATAATTAATTATTCACAAATAATATTATGTAATCACAAGATCGCAACTGTGCCGCTGCTGAAAGAAAGAGGGGCTTTCCAATAAGGATCTCTCCTCATCGGGCGCCGCAATTAAAAGTGACCAAACCTCTCCCTGATGTAACTTTCTAGACATCGCCAATAATGTTATCTAATAATATTATTCAGATAATATGAATTATCGCTTCGATAATGGAAAAATACCGTGTAATGACAATTTATCAAAAAAGAATAATATAAAATATCAACGCAAAGAATTAATGAATCAATAAAATAAAATATCGAATAAAGAATTATCGTAATAATTATCGAGTAGAAAAGGCTTTCACGTAAGAATCAATAATGCGTGCAATACCGCGTGCCATCGCTCAACAACGCGAGATTAGTGTTTTAACCACCGGTATTCCAACAAGATAATCTGTGAATAACTACGCCTATTTATAAACAACTTATATTTGTTTTTTTCTTCATCCAATCGCTCGCTATGGGGGCCCATAAAAGATCGCTCGCCGGCCGCATTTAATATTTCCCGACAAAGCATTTAATATTCCACCACCAAACTAATATTCCCCTAATAATAATGAATATTTTATAACCACTGCTTATTCAAATATTTTCATGATTTTACCCATAACTATCCACATTAATCAAATCAACCCTTACTATTTCAAAATAATAAATAGAGGAAAATAAATTTCATTTATTAATAATTTGGGTACATTTTTTCTCAATGACCCAGTAGCAGTGTATCAATTGCATCTTTAATGTCAGATATATCAAATCGATGTTGTCATCCTTCACCTTTTTGTCGACATCCTTCCCATTGAAAAAGTGAAAATGAATCAAGTCGTTCATTCTCCTCGATTCGTGGGAATCAAACTTTTTACCCTAAATTTGAAAAACAATAAGTACACTTGATTATAACATCGACAAACATTATCTGATTCTGATAACAAAAGATAAAATAAAGAATCATAAAACATAATCGATAAACAAAAACATATATCTTTGGTAACCAAATATATATAAATCGGTAACCAACTAAATGTATAAAGGTAACAAACTTTGTATATTCTAGTAACCAACAACATTTTATTGTTAACATACACATAATATAATCGGTAACTTCAATTAGTATATAAAGGTAACTAACTACTATGTTAATAGTAAACTTCACAAAAATAATCGGTAACAAATAATTAACTAAAGGTAACCAATTGCATTCTTAGTAGTACCTTTGCATACATCGAGAACAAAATACGGATCATTCGACTTGTCATTTGAAGGGGCTTCACTAGCTCCTTCCATCTACATAAGCGGACATCAAATGAGATGATTTCAAATCGTTGCATATACATAAGCTTTGAAAGTTGAAATGGTTTCAAACATAAATACTTGAAATACATATGGAAGACCATTCAACTTATACAATTTAATATAATGGTCTTTGTAGAAATTATATGTTGAACCACCACTCCTTCCTTTCTTTATATGCCTTCAAAGCATTTGACAAAGAGTACTTTGTCATTTCAAAATCAACTTTCCCCGAGGAAAAGCGCTAACATCACCGTAACATAAAAAATTGACCATTGCCCCATCAACAAAATTTTGAAGCTGTTGAAAGAATAAAATTAAACACCAAAAAAATCAATGACATCTAATAGCCTCATCATCATCATCAAAAACTACCTTAGGAATATCCTACCTATACTACTACGAGTAATGACTTACGCCCCAAAATATTTTTTCAATAATCAGATTTTGCATACCTTTATATGCACTTATATCATCATTGCCTTGCCATCTCGACCCGGAAATCGAGACAAAACTCGAGTGACCCAAACCTAACCCTTTTCTCCCCAAACAAAACCACATCTCACCATCATCCCTTTGGTGAACCTCCCTTTACTGAGCATGGTGAATAATCTGTGAATACATTTGATGCTCACCAAACTCCAAAAATTTCAAAACATGTTGCCTAAACTTCTCGGTGACTTTCATTCAATTTCTTGGCAATAATTATGGGGACTTCCATATCACACCAATATATTACTTTTCGATTGAATTTTCGGTTGCATTCCTCATAGTAAAGATCCCATAAGCGTAAATACACAAAACCATAATTGAGCAGGTTATTAGTAACCAATATAACAAAATTTATACAAAAAATAGTGTTATACACTAAATCCGATAAACAAAATACATACTAAACAAGTAACGAATAATTACATGATGGTACCCGAACCATCTTTTAATGGTAACCAATACATAAACAACCTATACACTAAACTCGATTTATTAAAACATGTATACTAGGCAAAAACATATTAAGCATAAAAATACAAAATAGTAACAAAAGCGTAATATATGACGATAACAAAATCGATATAACGATAACAAACTATAAAATCACGGTAAACCACAAACATCTTAATAAGTAACCAAAACATTAAAAGTTTACGATAACAAATACATAAAAATAAGTAACCAAATAATTATTATTTTATAGTAACCAAATACATACTAATAAAAATTCACGATAACAAATACATACTAATAAGTAACCAACCCATAAAAGTAACACGGTAATATAATATCACGATAACCAAATACATACTAATAAGTAACCAACCCATAAAAGTAACACGGTAATATAATATCACGATAACAAATACATACTAATAAGTAACCAAATAATTCTATGATGGTACCCAAACCATCTTTTAATGGTAACCAATACATAAACAACCTATACACTAAACTCGATTTATTAAAACATGTATACTAGGCAAAAACATATTAAGCATAAAAATAAAAAAATAGTAACAAAAGCGTAATATATGCGGTAACCAAAATCACGATATATTGATAACGAACTATAAAATCACGGTAACCACAAACATACTCTTAATAAGTAACCAAAACATTAAAAGTTTACGATAACAAATACATAAAAATAAGTAACCAAATAATTATTATTTTACGGTAACCAAATACATACTAATAAAAATCCACGAATAACAAAATATATAATAAAAGTAACCAACCCATAAAAAGTAACACGATAATATAATATCACCAAATAACCAAATACATACTAATAAGTAACTTGACCCATAAAAGTAACACGGTAATATAATATCACGATAACCAAATACATACTAATAAGTAACCAAATAATTATATAATGGTAACCATAAGAAAATTTAAAATAACACACCTTTAAATTTCTACGTGTTGGAATTATATTACGGATAAACACTTGACCTTTGGCCTTAACTACTGAGAACGTCAAGCTCGAGAATCTAAGCGCACTTGAGAATGCTTGATATCCTTTGTGTATCACCGACTATTTTCATTCTTACTCGATTTTCAGAGCATACATCCTTTTCCTTCCCCTTCTATCCTGACAAACTTCTTCGCGTCCTTGTGAGACTCACGCTCGATATTCTCTTCCTCTTCCCATCCTTCTTCTTTGTATCAACCATTCTATACAAAACATAAAAATAACACAAACCCACACAACAATCGATACTACATTCGATTGATAAACTACATTAATATATATAATCGTTAAATTATTTCAAAATAAGCGACACGAAAATATACACACGAGAATCGATCTAGAAGAATAATAAACCAATTTGGAACACGAATGAAAGAGAAACGAACACGTAAGCGAAAACACACGAGCGAAATGGCTATGAACACGAACACACGAGCGAAAACACGAGCGAAATGGCTATGAACACGAACGAGACCGAGCGCGAGCGAACACGCAAGCGAAAAGCGAAATGGCTATGAACCCGATAACAAACAATGGAGAATCTTTGAAACACGAATGAAAGAGATAGAGGTTTGATGATGAACCTTGTTAATCACGAAAACAAGTAGAAATGATGGTGGCGAGCGAAATTGCTAACCCGAGCGATCGATGGAGAATCTTTGAAACACGGAATGAGAGAGAGAAAAGAGGGTTTCGGCGTGTAAAGGGTAGTATCTGAAAGCGAAGAGTCTACTACAGAGATGATATCTGGCGATTTATCACGCATTTTAAAAAAAATATGCCCCATTAATATTATTAATCCCTTTAATTAAGGACTCATAATTATAATAATATTGTAAATAAAATTAAAAAAGTGTAATATTTTTGTAATTATTTTATGGGTGTTTTATTTTTGTAATTATTTTTTAAAAGGTACTAATATATGTAATTAATCCTACCTTCCGTCTCAACCGCAGCCGACTGTGACTTGGCGGCGCCGCCACCACCCTTAACTGAGTTAACCTTCTTCAACCCGGACTTGACCGAGTCTAGATTGTTCAGCTCGTTCATTGACTCAATTTTTCTCAACTCGTTGGGTTTGAGCTTGGTGTCCAGTTCTTCGAGCGTGTGAAAAGAGAAGCTCCTGCGCTTAACTTTCTTCACCGGCACCGAACTGTCTTGCGGAGGCGGAGTGACGACGGTGGGATTGGGTTGGGGAGGTGGAGGGGCGGTGCGTAAGGTGGGCTTAATGACTTCCAAGACCTTGCTGACTTCGTCCCACGTACGAGGGGGAGCTTCTTCATCATCAGCCTCAAGGGAGTTGTTGAGCTTCTGGAGAGCAATAGGGGATGACACGTGCGAGGGCTTTTCTAATAATTCATCTTCGTCCTCTTGTTGGTCGTCCGGCGTGATACGCCACGGCTCTTGGATGGAGTTGATGTCGAAGACAGCCGGCCGGTAGATATCAACGGCGACGCTGGCCTCAATTGTTTTGGAAGATGAACAGCCCATTAACTGGAGTAAGTAATATATTTTAATTGAAGGACTATATATATATATATATATATATATATATATATATATATATATATATATATATATTATGATACGAGGGGGGTTGTATAGTTAAGAAATGGTGGAGAAATATGAGTTGAGTATGTA